>CM059977.1:65730338-66113802 GCA_030490835.1 Annona cherimola
ATCATTTATCCATATAAATAACATGCTTTTGATGGTTTAGACCTTGAAAAAATTGCTCTGCAACTGCACCGGAACAGTGGTGCGATTACTCCAAAAATGGCCCTACACGTATTAAAATGTAATACAATTTTATATAATCATTTATCCATATAAATAACATGCTTTTGATGGTTTAGATCTTGAAAAAACTGCTCTGCAACTACACCGGAACAGTGGTGCAGTTACTCTAAAAATGGCCCTACACGTATTATTATGTAATAAAATTTTATATAATCAATTATCCATATAAATAGCATGCTTTTGATGGTTTAGATCTTGAAAAAACCGATCTGTAACTACACCGGAACAGTGGTGCGGTTACTCCAAAAATGGCCCTACACGTATTATAATGTAATAAAATTTTATATAATCATTTATCCATATAAATAACATGCTTTTGATGGTTTAGACCTTGAAAAAATTGCTCTGCAACTGCACCGGAACAGTGGTGCGATTACTCCAAAAATGGCCCTACACGTATTAAAATGTAATACAATTTTATATAATCATTTATCCATATAAATAACATGCTTTTGATGGTTTAGATCTTGAAAAAACTGCTCTGCAACTACACCGGAACAGTGGTGCAGTTACTCTAAAAATGGCCCTACACGTATTATTATGTAATAAAATTTTATATAATCAATTATCCATATAAATAGCATGCTTTTGATGGTTTAGATCTTGAAAAAACCGATCTGTAACTACACCGGAACAGTGGTGCGGTTACTCCAAAAATGGCCCTACACGGATTATAATGTAATAAAATTTTATATAATCATTTATCCATATAAATAACATGCTTTTGATGGTTTAGACCTTGAAAAAATTGCTCTGCAACTGCACCGGAACAGTGGTGCGATTACTCCAAAAATGGCCCTACACGTATTATTATGTAATAAAATTTTATATAATCAATTATCCATATAAATAACATGCTTTTGATGGTTTAGATCTTGAAAAAACCGATCTGCAACTACACCGGAACAGTGGTGCGGTTACTCCAAAAATGGCCCTACACGTATTATAATGTAATAAAATTTTATATAATCATTTATCCATATAAATAACATGCTTTTGATGGTTTAGATCTTGAAAAAACTGCTCTGCAACTACACCTGAACAGTGGTGCGGTTACTCCAAAAATGTCCCTACACGTATTATAATGTAATAAAATTTTATATAATCATTTATCCATATAAATAACATGCTTTTGATGGTTTAGATCTTGAAAAAACTGCTCTGCAACAACACCGGAACAGTGGTGCGGTTACTCCAAAAATGATCCTACAGGTATTATAATGTAATAAATTTTATATAATCATTTATCCATATAAATAACATGCTTTTGATGGTTTAGATCTTGAAAAAACCGATCAGCAACTACACCGGAACAGTGGCGCGGTTACTCCAAAAATGGCCCTACACGTATTATAATGTAATAAAATTTTATATAATCATTTATCCATATAAATAACATGCTTTTGATTGTTTAGATCTTGAATAAACTGCTCTGCAACTACAACGGAACAGTGGTGCAGTTACTCCAAAAATGACCATACACGTATTATAATATAATAAAATTTTATATAATCAATTATCCATATGAATAACATGCTTTTAATGGTTTAGATCTTTAAAAAACTGCTCTGCAACTACACCGGAACAGTGGTGCGGTTACTCCAAAAATGGCCCTACACGTATTATAATGTAATGAAATTTTATATAATCATTTATCCATATAAATAACATGCTTTTGATGGTTTAGATCTTGAAAAAACTGCTCTGCAACTCCACCGGAACAGTGGTGCGGTTACTCCAAAAATGTCCCTACAGGTCTTATAATTTATTGAATTTTATATAATCATTTATCCATAAAAATAACATGCTTTTGATGGTTTAGATCTTGAAAAAACCGATCTGTAACTACACCGGAACAGTGGTGCGGTTACTCCAAAAATGGCCCTACACGTATTATAATGTAATAAAATTTTATATAATCATTTATCCATATAAATAACATGCTTTTGATGGTTTAGATCTTGAAAAAACTGCTCTGCAACTCCACCGGAACAGTGGTGCGGTTACTCCAAAAATGTCCCTACAGGTAATATAATTTATTGAATTTTATATAATCATTTATCCATAAAAATAACATGCTTTTGATGGTTTAGATCTTGAAAAAACCGATCTGTAACTACACCGGAACAGTGGTGCGGTTACTCCAAAAATGGCCCTACACGGATTATAATGTAATAAAATTTTATATAATCATTTATCCATATAAATAACATGCTTTTGATGGTTTAGATCTAGAAAAAACTGCTCTACAATACACCGGAACATTGGTGCAGTTACTTTAAAAATGGCCCTACACGTATTATAATGTAATAAAATTTTATATAATCAATTATCCATATAAATAACATGCTTTTGATGGTTTAGATCTTGAAAAAACCGCTCTGCAACTACACCGGAATAGTGGTGCGGTTACTCCAAAAATGGCCCTACACGTATTATAATGTAATAAAATTTTATATAATCATTTATTCATATGAATAACATGCTTTCGATGGTTTAGATCTTGAAAAAACTGCTCTGCAACTACACCCGAACAGTGGTGCAGTTACTCCAAAAATGGCCCTACACGTATTATTATGTAGTAAAATTTTATATAATCAATTATCCATATAAATAACATGCTTTTGATGGTTTAGATCTTGAAAAAACCGATCTTTAACTACACCGGAACAGTGGTGCGGTTACTCCAAAAATGGCCCTACACGTATTATAATGTAATAAAATTTTATATAATCATTTATCCATATAAATAACATGCTTTTGATGGTTTAGACCTTGAAAAAATTGCTCTGCAACTGCACCGGAACAGTGGTGCGATTACTCCAAAAATGGCCCTACACGTATTAAAATGTAATACAATTTTATATAATCATTTATCCATATAAATAACATGCTTTTGATGGTTTAGATCTTGAAAAAACTGCTCTGCAACTACACCGGAACAGTGGTGCAGTTACTCTAAAAATGGCCCTACACGTATTATTATGTAATAAAATTTTATATAATCAATTATCCATATAAATAGCATGCTTTTGATGGTTTAGATCTTGAAAAAACCGATCTGTAACTACACCCGAACAGTGGTGCGGTTACTCCAAAAATGGCCCTACACGGATTATAATGTATTAAAATTTTATATAATCATTTATCCATATAAATAACATGCTTTTGATGGTTTAGACCTTGAAAAAATTGCTCTGCAACTGCACCGGAACAGTGGTGCGATTACTCCAAAAATGGCCCTACACTTATTATTATGTAATAAAATTTTATATAATCAATTATCCATATAAATAACATGCTTTTGATGGTTTACATCTTGAAAAAACCGATCTGCAACTACACCGGAACAGTGGTGCGGTTACTCCAAAAATGGCCCTACACGTATTATAATGTAATAAAATTTTATATAATCATTTATCCATATAAATAACATGCTTTTGATGGTTTAGATCTTGAAAAAACTGCTCTGCAACTACACCTAAACAGTGGTGCGGTTACTCCAAAAATGTCCCTACACGTATTATAATGTAATAAAATTTTATATAATCATTTATCCATATAAATAACATGCTTTTGATGGTTTAGATCTTGAAAAAAACTGCTCTGCAACTACACCGGAACAGTGGTGCAGTTACTCCAAAAATGGCCCTACACGTATTATTATGTAATAAAATTTTATATAATCAATTATCCATATAAATAACATGCTTTTGATGGTTTAGATCTTGAAAAAACCGATCTGCAACTACACCGGAACAGTGGTGCGGTTACTCCAAAAATGGCCCTACACGTATTATAATGTAATAAAATTTTATATAATCATTTATCCATATAAATAACATGCTTTTGATGGTTTAGATCTTGAAAAAACTGGTCTGCAACTACACCGGAACAGTGGTGCAGTTACTCCAAAAATGACCATACACGTATTATAATATAATAAAATTTTATATAATCAATTATCCATATGAATAACATGCTTTTAATGGTTTAGATCTTTAAAAAATTGCTCTGCAACTACACCGGAACAGTGGTGCGGTTACTCCAAAAATGGCCCTACACGTATTATAATGTAATGAAATTTTATATAATCATTTATCCATATAAATAACATGCTTTTGATGGTTTAGATCTTGAAAAAACTGCTCTGCAACTCCACCGGAACAGTGGTGCGGTTACTCCAAAAATGTCCCTACAGGTATTATAATTTATTGAATTTTATATAATCATTTATCCGTAAAAATAACATGCTTTTGATGGTTTAGATCTTGAAAAAACCGATCTGTAACTACACCGGAACAGTGGTGCGGTTACTCCAAAAATGGCCCTACACGGATTATAATGTAATAAAATTTTATATAATCATTTATCCATATAAATAACATGCTTTTGATGGTTTAGATCTTGAAAAAACCGCTCTGCAACTACACCGGAATAGTGGTGCGGTTACTCCAAAAATGGCCCTACACGTATTATAATGTAATAAAATTTTATATAATCATTTATTCATATGAATAACATGCTTTTGATGGTTTAGATCTTGAAAAAACTGCTCTGCAACTACACCCGAATAGTGGTGCAGTTACTCCAAAAATGGCCCTACACGTATTATTATGTAGTAAAATTTTATATAATCAATTATCCATATAAATAACATGCTTTTGATGGTTTAGATCTTGAAAAAACCGATCTTTAACTACACCGGAACAGTGGTGCGGTTACTCCAAAAATGGCCCTACACGTATTATAATGTAATAAAATTTTATATAATCATTTATCCATATAAATAACATGCTTTTGATGGTTTAGACCTTGAAAAAATTGCTCTGCAACTGCACCGGAACAGTGGTGCGATTACTCCAAAAATGACCCTACACGTATTAAAATGTAATACAATTTTATATAATCATTTATCCATATAAATAACATGCTTTTGATGGTTTAGATCTTGAAAAAACTGCTCTGCAACTACACCGGAACAGTGGTGCAGTTACTCTAAAAATGGCCCTACACGTATTATTATGTAATAAAATTTTATATAATCAATTATCCATATAAATAGCATGCTTTTGATGGTTTAGATCTTGAAAAAACCGATCTGTAACTACACCGGAACAGTGGTGCGGTTACTCCAAAAATGGCCCTACACGGATTATAATGTAATAAAATTTTATATAATCATTTATCCATATAAATAACATGCTTTTGATGGTTTAGACCTTGAAAAAATTGCTCTGCAACTGCACCGGAACAGTGTTGCGATTACTCCAAAAATGGCCCTACACGTATTATTATGTAATAAAATTTTATATAATCAATTATCCATATAAATAACATGCTTTTGATGGTTTAGATCTTGAAAAAACCGATCTGCAACTACACCGGAACAGTGGTGCGGTTACTCCAAAAATGGCCCTACACGTATTATAATGTAATAAAATTTTATATAATCATTTATCCATATAAATAACATGCTTTTGATGGTTTAGATCTTGAAAAAACTGCTCTGCAACTACACCTGAACAGTGGTGCGGTTACTCCAAAAATGTCCCTACACGTATTATAATGTAATAAAATTTTATATAATCATTTATCCATATAAATAACATGCTTTTGATGGTTTAGATCTTGAAAAAACTGCTCTGCAACAACACCGGAACAGTGGTGCGGTTACTCCAAAAATGATCCTACAGGTATTATAATGTAATAAATTTTATATAATCATTTATCCATATAAATAACATGCTTTTGATGGTTTAGATCTTGAAAAAACCGATCAGCAACTACACCGGAACAGTGGTGCGGTTACTCCAAAAATGGCCCTACACGTATTATAATGTAATAAAATTTTATATAATCATTTATCCATATAAATAACATGCTTTTGATTGTTTAGATCTTGAATAAACTGCTCTGCAAGTACACCGGAACAGTGGTGCAGTTACTCCAAAAATGACCATACACGTATTATAATATAATAAAATTTTATATAATCATTTATCCATATAAATAACATGCTTTTGATGGTTTAGATCTTGAAAAAACTGCTCTGCAACTCCACCGGAACAGTGGTGCGGTTACTCCAAAAATGTCCCTACAGGTATTATAATTTATTGAATTTTATATAATCATTTATCCATAAAAATAACATGCTTTTGATGGTTTAGATCTTGAAAAAACCGATCTGTAACTACACCGGAACAGTGGTGCGGTTACTCCAAAAATGGCCCTACACGGATTATAATGTAATAAAATTTTATATAATCATTTATCCATATAAATAACATGCTTTTGATGGTTTAGACCTTGAAAAAATTTCTCTGCAACTGCACCGGAACAGTGGTGCGATTACTACAAAAATGGCCCTACACGTATTAAAATGTAATACAATTTTATATAATCATTTATCCATATAAATAACATGCTTTTGATGGTTTAGATCTTGAAAAAACTGCTCTGCAACTACACCGGAACAGTGGTGCAGTTACTCTAAAAATGGCCCTACACGTATTATTATGTAATAAAATTTTATATAATCAATTATCCATATAAATAACATGCTTTTGATGGTTTAGATCTTGAAAAAACCGCTCTGCAACTACACCGGAATAGTGGTGCGGTTACTCCAAAAATGGCCCTACACGTATTATAATGTAATAAAATTTTATATAATCATTTATCCATATAAATAAATGCTTTTGATGGTTTAGATCTTGAAAAAACTGCTCTGCAACTACACCCGAACAGTGGTGCAGTTACTCCAAAAATGGCGTTACACGTATTATTATGTAGTAAAATTTTATATAATCAATTATCCATATAAATAACATGCTTTTGATGGTTTAGATCTTGAAAAAACCGATCTGCAACTACACCGGAACAGTGGTGCGGTTACTCCAAAAATGGCCCTACACGTATTATAATGTAATAAAATTTTATATAATCATTTATCCATATAAATAACATGCTTTTGATGGTTTAGATCTTGAAAAAACTGCTCTGCAACTACACCTGAACAGTGGTGCGGTTACTCCAAAAATGTTCCTACAGGTATTATAATGTAATAAATTTTATATAATCATTTATCCATATAAATAACATGCTTTTGATGGTTTAGATCTTGAAAAAACCGATCTGCAACTACACCGGAACAGTGGTGCGGTTACTCCAAAAATGGCCCTACACGTATTATAATGTAATAAAATTTTATATAATCATTTATCCAAATAAATAACATGCTTTTGATTGTTTAGATCTTGAATAAACTGCTCTGCAACTACACCGGAACAGTGGTGCAGTTACTCCAAAAATGACCATACACGTATTATAATATAATAAAATTTTATATAATCAATTATCCATATGAATAACATGCTTTTAATGGTTTAGATCTTGAAAAAACCGATCTGCAACTACACCGGAACAGTGGTGCGGTTACTCCAAAAATGGCCCTACACGTATTATAATGTAATAAAATTTTATATAATCATTTATCCATATAAATAACATGCTTTTGATGGTTTAGATCTTGAAAAAACTGCTCTGCAACTACACCTGAACAGTGGTGCGGTTACTCCAAAAATGTCCCTACACGTATTATAATGTAATAAAATTTTATATAATCATTTATCCATATAAATAACATGCTTTTGATGGTTTAGATCTTGAAAAAACTGCTCTGCAACAACACCGGAACAGTGGTGCGGTTACTCCAAAAATGTTCCTACAGGTATTATAATGTAATAAATTTTATATAATCATTTATCCATATAAATAACATGCTTTTGATGGTTTAGATCTTGAAAAAACTGCTCTGCAACTACACCTGAACAGTGGTGCGGTTACTCCAAAAATTGCCCTACACGTATTATAATGTAATGAAATTTTATATAATCATTTATCCATATAAATAACATGCTTTTGATGGTTTAGATCTTGAAAAAACTGCTCTGCAACTCCACCGGAACAGTGGTGCGGTTATTCCAAAAATGTCCCTACAGGTAATATAATTTATTGAATTTTATATAATCATTTATCCATAAAAATAACATGCTTTTGATGGTTTAGATCTTGAAAAAACCGATCTGTAACTACACCGGAACAGTGGTGCGGTTACTCCAAAAATGGCCCTACACGGATTATAATGTAATAAAATTTTATATAATCATTTATCCATATAAATAACATGCTTTTGATGGTTTAGATCTAGAAAAAACTGCTCTACAATACACCGGAACAGTGGTGCAGTTACTCTAAAAATGGCCCTACACGTATTATTATGTAATAAAATTTTATATAATCAATTATCCATATAAATAACATGCTTTTGATGGTTTAGATCTTGAAAAAACCGCTCTGCAACTACACCGGAATAGTGGTGCGGTTACTCCAAAAATGGCCCTACACGTATTATAATGTAATAAAATTTTATATAATCATTTATTCATATGAATAACATGCTTTCGATGGTTTAGATCTTGAAAAAACTGCTCTGCAACTACACCCGAACAGTGGTGCAGTTACTCCAAAAATGGCCCTACACGTATTATTATGTAGTAAAATTTTATATAATCAATTATCCATATAAATAACATGCTTTTGATGGTTTAGATCTTGAAAAAACCGATCTTTAACTACACCGGAACAGTGGTGCGGTTACTCCAAAAATGGCCCTACACGTATTATAATGTAATAAAATTTTATATAATCATTTATCCATATAAATAACATGCTTTTGATGGTTTAGACCTTGAAAAAATTGCTCTGCAACTGCACCGGAACAGTGGTGCGATTACTCCAAAAATGGCCCTACACGTATTAAAATGTAATACAATTTTATATAATCATTTATCCATATAAATAACATGCTTTTGATGGTTTAGATCTTGAAAAAACTGCTCTGCAACTACACCGGAACAGTGGTGCAGTTACTCTAAAAATGGCCCTACACGTATTATTATGTAATAAAATTTTATATAATCAATTATCCATATAAATAGCATGCTTTTGATGGTTTAGATCTTGAAAAAACCGATCTGTAACTACACCGGAACAGTGGTGCGGTTACTCCAAAAATGGCCCTACACGGATTATAATGTAATAAAATTTTATATAATCATTTATCCATATAAATAACATGCTTTTGATGGTTTAGACCTTGAAAAAATTGCTCTGCAACTGCACCGGAACAGTGGTGCGATTACTCCAAAAATGGCCCTACACTTATTATTATGTAATAAAATTTTATATAATCAATTATCCATATAAATAACATGCTTTTGATGGTTTACATCTTGAAAAAACCGATCTGCAACTACACCGGAACAGTGGTGCGGTTACTCCAAAAATGGCCCTACACGTATTATAATGTAATAAAATTTTATATAATCATTTATCCATATAAATAACATGCTTTTGATGGTTTAGATCTTGAAAAAACTGCTCTGCAACTACACCTAAACAGTGGTGCGGTTACTCCAAAAATGTCCCTACACGTATTATAATGTAATAAAATTTTATATAATCATTTATCCATATAAATAACATGCTTTTGATTTTTTAGATCTTGAAAAAACTGCTCTGCAACTACACCGGAACAGTGGTGCAGTTACTCCAAAAATGGCCCTACACGTATTATTATGTAATAAAATTTTATATAATCAATTATCCATATAAATAACATGCTTTTGATGGTTTAGATCTTGAAAAAACCGATCTGCAACTACACCGGAACAGTGGTGCGGTTACTCCAAAAATGGCCCTACACGTATTATAACGTAATAAAATTTTATATAATCATTTATCCATATAAATAACATGCTTTTGATGGTTTAGATCTTGAAAAAACTGGTCTGCAACTACACCGGAACAGTGGTGCAGTTACTCCAAAAATGACCATACACGTATTATAATATAATAAAATTTTATATAATCAATTATCCATATGAATAACATGCTTTTAATGGTTTAGATCTTTAAAAAATTGCTCTGCAACTACACCGGAACAGTGGTGCGGTTACTCCAAAAATGGCCCTACACGTATTATAATGTAATGAAATTTTATATAATCATTTATCCATATAAATAACATGCTTTTGATGGTTTAGATCTTGAAAAAACTGCTCTGCAACTCCACCGGAACAGTGGTGCGGTTACTCCAAAAATGTCCCTACAGGTATTATAATTTATTGAATTTTATATAATCATTTATCCATAAAAATAACATGCTTTTGATGGTTTAGATCTTGAAAAAACCGATCTGTAACTACACCGGAACAGTGGTGCGGTTACTCCAAAAATGGCCCTACACGGATTATAATGTAATAAAATTTTATATAATCATTTATCCATATAAATAACATGCTTTTGATGGTTTAGATCTTGAAAAAACCGCTCTGCAACTACACCGGAATAGTGGTGCGGTTACTCCAAAAATGGCCCTACACGTATTATAATGTAATAAAATTTTATATAATCATTTATTCATATGAATAACATGCTTTTGATGGTTTAGATCTTGAAAAAACTGCTCTGCAACTACACCCGAATAGTGGTGCAGTTACTCCAAAAATGGCCCTACACGTATTATTATGTAGTAAAATTTTATATAATCAATTATCCATATAAATAACATGCTTTTGATGGTTTAGATCTTGAAAAAACCGATCTTTAACTACACCGGAACAGTGGTGCGGTTACTCCAAAAATGGCCCTACACGTATTATAATGTAATAAAATTTTATATAATCATTTATCCATATAAATAACATGCTTTTGATGGTTTAGACCTTGAAAAAATTGCTCTGCAACTGCACCGGTACAGTGGTGCGATTACTCCAAAAATGGCCCTACACGTATTAAAATGTAATACAATTTTATATAATCATTTATCCATATAAATAATATGCTTTTGATGGTTTAGATCTTGAAAAAACTGCTCTGCAACTACACCGGAACAGTGGTGCAGTTACTCTAAAAATGGCCCTACACGTATTATTATGTAATAAAATTTTATATAATCAATTATGCATATAAATAACATGCTTTTGATGGTTTAGATCTTGGAAAAACCGCTCTGCAACTACACCGGAATAGTGGTGCGGTTACTCCAAAAATGGCCCTACACGTATTATAATGTAATAAAATTTTATATAATCATTTATTCATATAAATAAATGCTTTTGATGGTTTAGATCTTGAAAAAACTGCTCTGCAACTACACCCGAACAGTGGTGCAGTTACTCCAAAAATGGCGTTACACGTATTATTATGTAGTAAAATTTTATATAATCAATTATCCATATAAATAACATGCTTTTGATGGTTTAGATCTTGAAAAAACCGATCTGCAACTACACCGGAACAGTGGTGCGGTTACTCCAAAAATGGCCCTACACGTATTATAATGTAATAAAATTTTATATAATCATTTATCCATATAAATAACATGCTTTTGATGGTTTAGATCTTGAAAAAACTGCTCTGCAACTACACCTGAACAGTGGTGCGGTTACTCCAAAAATGTCCCTACACGTATTATAATGTAATAAAATTTTATATAATCATTTATCCATATAAATAACATGCTTTTGATGGTTTAGATCTTGAAAAAACTGCTCTGCAACAACACCGGAACAGTGGTGCGGTTACTCCAAAAATGTTTCCTACAGGTATTATAATGTAATAAATTTTATATAATCATTTATCCATATAATTAACATGCTTTTGATGGTTTAGATCTTGAAAAAACCGATCTGCAACTACACCGGAACAGTGGTGCGGTTACTCCAAAAATGGCCCTACACGTATTATAATGTAATAAAATTTTATATAATCATTTATCCAAATAAATAACATGCTTTTGATTGTTTAGATCTTGAATAAACTGCTCTGCAACTACACCGGAACAGTGGTGCGGTTACTCCAAAAA
This sequence comes from Annona cherimola, assembly GCA_030490835.1. NCBI lineage: Eukaryota > Viridiplantae > Streptophyta > Magnoliopsida > Magnoliales > Annonaceae > Annona > Annona cherimola. Next base: position 65,742,391 of record CM059977.1, read on the forward strand.
TGTCCCTACACGTATTATAATGTAATAAAATTTTATATAATCATTTATCCATATAAATAACATGCTTTTGATGGTTTAGATCTTGAAAAAACTGCTCTGCAACAACACCGGAACAGTGGTGCGGTTACTCCAAAAATGTTCCTACAGGTATTATAATGTAATAAATTTTATATAATCATTTATCCATATAATTAACATGCTTTTGATGGTTTAGATCTTGAAAAAAACCGATCTGCAACTACACCGGAACAGTGGTGCGGTTACTCCAAAAATGGCCCTACACGTATTATAATGTAATAAAATTTTATATAATCATTTATCCAAATAAATAACATGCTTTTGATTGTTTAGATCTTTAAAAAACTGCTCTGCAACTACACCGGAACAGTGGTGCGGTTACTCCAAAAATGGCCCTACACGTATTATAATGTAATGAAATTTTATATAATCATTTATCCATATAAATAACATGCTTTTGATGGTTTAGATCTTGAAAAAACTGCTCTGCAACTCCACCGGAACAGTGGTGCGGTTACTCCAAAAATGGCCCTACACGGATTATAATGTAATAAAATTTTATATAATCATTTATCCATATAAATAACATGCTTTTGATGGTTTAGACCTTGAAAAAATTGCTCTGCAACTGCACCGGAACAGTGGTGCGATTACTCCAAAAATGGCCCTACACGTATTATTATGTAATAAAATTTTATATAATCAATTATCCATATAAATAACATGCTTTTGATGGTTTAGATCTTGAAAAAACCGATCTGCAACTACACCGGAACAGTGGTGCAGTTACTCCAAAAATGACCATACACGTATTATAATATAATAAAATTTTATATAATCAATTATCCATATGAATAACATGCTTTTAATGGTTTAGATCTTTAAAAAACTGCTCTGCAACTACACCGGAACAGTGGTGCGGTTACTCCAAAAATGGCCCTACACGTATTATAATGTAATAAAATTTTATATAATCATTTATCCATATAAATAACATGCTTTTGATGGTTTAGACCTTGAAAAAATTGCTCTGCAACTGCACCGGAACAGTGGTGCGATTACTCCAAAAATGGCCCTACACGTATTAAAATGTAATACAATTTTATATAATCATTTATCCATATAAATAATATGCTTTTGATGGTTTAGATCTTGAAAAAACTGCTCTGCAACTACACCGGAACAGTGGTGCAGTTACTCTAAAATGGCCCTACACGTATTATTATGTAATAAAATTTTATATAATCAATTATGCATATAAATAACATGCTTTTGATGGTTTAGATCTTGGAAAAACCGCTCTGCAACTACACCGGAATAGTGGTGCGGTTACTCCAAAAATGGCCCTACACGTATTATAATGTAATAAAATTTTATATAATCATTTATTCATATAAATAAATGCTTTTGATGGTTTAGATCTTGAAAAAACTGCTCTGCAACTACACCCGAACAGTGGTGCAGTTACTCCAAAAATGGCGTTACACGTATTATTATGTAGTAAAATTTTATATAATCAATTATCCATATAAATAACATGCTTTTGATGGTTTAGATCTTGAAAAAAACCGATCTGCAACTACACCGGAACAGTGGTGCGGTTACTCCAAAAATGGCCCTACACGTATTATAATGTAATAAAATTTTATATAATCATTTATCCATATAAATAACATGCTTTTGATGGTTTAGATCTTGAAAAAACTGCTCTGCAACTACACCTGAACAGTGGTGCGGTTACTCCAAAAATGTCCCTACACGTATTATAATGTAATAAAATTTTATATAATCATTTATCCATATAAATAACATGCTTTTGATGGTTTAGATCTTGAAAAAACTGCTCTGCAACAACACCGGAACAGTGGTGCGGTTACTCCAAAAATGTTCCTACAGGTATTATAATGTAATAAATTTTATATAATCATTTATCCATATAATTAACATGCTTTTGATGGTTTAGATCTTGAAAAAACCGATCTGCAACTACACCGGAACAGTGGTGCGGTTACTCCAAAAATGGCCCTACACGTATTATAATGTAATAAAATTTTATATAATCATTTATCCAAATAAATAACATGCTTTTGATTGTTTAGATCTTGAATAAACTGCTCTGCAACTACACCGGAACAGTGGTGCGGTTACTCCAAAAATGGCCCTACACGTATTATAATGTAATGAAATTTTATATAATCATTTATCCATATAATAAATAACATGTTTTTGATGGTTTAGATCTTGAAAAAACTGCTCTGCAACAACACCGGAACAGTGGTGCGGTTACTCCAAAAATGTTCCTACAGGTATTATAATGTAATAAATTTTATATAATCATTTATCCATATAAATAACATGCTTTTGATGATTTAGATCTTGAAAAAACCGATCAGCAACTACACCGGAACAGTGGTGCGGTTACTCCAAAAATGGCCCTACACGTATTATAATGTAATAAAATTTTATATAATCATTTATCCATATAAATAACATGCTTTTGATTGTTTAGATCTTGAATAAACTGCTCTGCAACTACACCGGAACAGTGGTGCAGTTACTCCAAAAATGACCATACACGTATTATAATATAATAAAATTTTATATAATCAATTATCCATATGAATAACATGCTTTTAATGGTTTAGATCTTTAAAAAACTGCTCTGCAACTACACCGGAACAGTGGTGCGGTTACTCCAAAAATGGCCCTACACGTATTATAATGTAATGAAATTTTATATAATCATTTATCCATATAAATAACATGCTTTTGATGGTTTAGATCTTGAAAAACTGCTCTGCAACTCCACCGGAACAGTGGTGCGGTTACTCCAAAATGTCCCTACAGGTATTATAATTTATTGAATTTTATATAATCATTTATCCATAAAAATAACATGCTTTTGATGGTTTAGATCTTGAAAAAACCGATCTGTAACTACACCGGAACAGTGGTGCGGTTACTCCAAAAATGGCCCTACACGGATTATAATGTAATAAAATTTTATATAATCATTTATCCATATAAATAACATGCTTTTGATGGTTTAGACCTTGAAAAAATTTCTCTGCAACTGCACCGGAACAGTGGTGCGATTACTACAAAAATGGCCTACACGTATTAAAATGTAATACAATTTTATATAATCATTTATCCATATAAATAACATGCTTTTGATGGTTTAGATCTTGAAAAAACTGCTCTGCAACTACACCGGAACAGTGGTGCCGTTACTCTAAAAATGGCCCTACACGTATTATTATGTAATAAAATTTTATATAATCAATTATCCATATAAATAACATGCTTTTGATGGTTTAGATCTTGAAAAAACTGCTCTGCAACTACACCGGAACAGTGGTGCAGTTACTCTAAAAATGGCCCTACACGTATTATTATGTAATAAAATTTTATATAATCAATTATCCATATAAATAACATGCTTTTGATGGTTTAGATCTTGAAAAAACCGCTCTGCAACTACACCGGAATAGTGGTGCGGTTACTCCAAAAATGGCCCTACACGTATTATAATGTAATAAAATTTTATATAATCATTTATTCATATAAATAAATGCTTTTGATGGTTTAGATCTTGAAAAAACTGCTCTGCAACTACACCCGAACAGTGGTGCAGTTACTCCAAAAATGGCGTTACACGTATTATTATGTAGTAAAATTTTATATAATCAATTATCCATATAAATAACATGCTTTTGATGGTTTAGATCTTGAAAAAACCGATCTGCAACTACACCGGAACAGTGGTGCGGTTACTCCAAAAATGGCCCTACACGTATTATAATGTAATAAAATTTTATATAATCATTTATCCATATAAATAACATGCTTTTGATGGTTTAGATCTTGAAAAAACTGCTCTGCAACTACACCTGAACAGTGGTGCGGTTACTCCAAAAATGTCCCTACACGTATTATAATGTAATAAAATTTTATATAATCATTTATCCATATAAATAACATGCTTTTGATGGTTTAGATCTTGAAAAAACTGCTCTGCAACAACACCGGAACAGTGGTGCGGTTACTCCAAAAATGTTCCTACAGGTATTATAATGTAATAAATTTTATATAATCATTTATCCATATAATTAACATGCTTTTGATGGTTTAGATCTTGAAAAAACCGATCTGCAACTACACCGGAACAGTGGTGCGGTTACTCCAAAAATGGCCCTACACGTATTATAATGTAATAAAATTTTATATAATCATTTATCCAAATAAATAACATGCTTTTGATTGTTTAGATCTTGAATAAACTGCTCTGCAACTACACCGGAACAGTGGTGCAGTTACTCCAAAAATGACCATACACGTATTATAATATAACAAAATTTTATATAATCAATTATCCATATAAATAACATGCTTTTGATGGTTTAGATCTTGAAAAAACTGCTCTGCAACTACACCTGAACAGTGGTGCGGTTACTCCAAAAAATGTCCCTACACGTATTATAATGTAATAAAATTTTATATAATCATTTATCCATATAAATAACATGCTTTTGATGGTTTAGATCTTGAAAAAACTGCTCTGCAACAACAAACAGTGGTGCGGTTACTCCAAAAATGTTCCTACAGGTATTATAATGTAATAAAATTTTATATAATCATTTATCCATATAATTAACATGCTTTTGATGGTTTAGATCTTGAAAAAACCGATCTGCAATTACACCGGAACAGTGGTGCGGTTACTCCAAAAATGGCCCTACACGTATTATAATGTAATAAAATTTTATATAATCATTTATCCAAATAAATAACATGCTTTTGATTGTTTAGATCTTGAATAAACTGCTCTGCAACTACACCGGAACAGTGGTGCAGTTATACTCAAAAATGACCATACACGTATTATAATATAATAAAATTTTATATAATCAATTATCCATATGAATAACATGCTTTTAATGGTTTAGATCTTTAAAAAACTGCTCTGCAACTACACCGGAACAGTGGTGCGGTTACTCCAAAAATGGCCCTACACGTATTATAATGTAATGAAATTTTATATAATCATTTATCCATATAAATAACATGCTTTTGATGGTTTAGATCTTGAAAAAACTGCTCTGCAACTCCACCGGAACAGTGGTTGCGGTTACTCCAAAAATGGCCCTACACGGATTATAATGTAATAAAATTTTATATAATCATTTATCCATATAAATAACATGCTTTTGATGGTTTAGACCTTGAAAAAATTGCTCTGCAACTGCACCGGAACAGTGGTGCGATTACTCCAAAAATGGCCCTACACGTATTATTATGTAATAAAATTTTATATAATCAATTATCCATATAAATAACATGCTTTTGATGGTTTAGATCTTGAAAAAACCGATCTGCAACTACACCGGAACAGTGGTGCGGTTACTCCAAAAATGGCCCTACACGTATTATAATGTAATAAAATTTTATATAATCATTTATCCATATAAATAACATGCTTTTGATGGTTTAGATCTTGAAAAAACTGCTCTGCAACTACACCTGAACAGTGGTGCGGTTACTCCAAAAATGTCCCTACACGTATTATAATGTAATAAAATTTTATATAATCATTTATCCATATAAATAACATGTTTTTGATGGTTTAGATCTTGAAAAAACTGCTCTGCAACAACACCGGAACAGTGGTGCTGTTACTCCAAAAATGTTCCTACAGGTATTATAATGTAATAAATTTTATATAATCATTTATCCATATAAATAACATGCTTTTGATGATTTAGATCTTGAAAAAACCGATCAGCAACTACACCGGAACAGTGGTGCGGTTACTCCAAAAATGGCCCTACACGTATTATAATGTAATAAAATTTTATATAATCATTTATCCATATAAATAACATGCTTTTGATTGTTTAGATCTTGAATAAACTGCTCTGCAACTACACCGGAACAGTGGTGCAGTTACTCCAAAAATGACCATACACGTATTATAATATAATAAAATTTTATATAATCAATTATCCATATGAATAACATGCTTTTAATGGTTTAGATCTTTAAAAAACTGCTCTGCAACTACACCGGAACAGTGGTGCGGTTACTCCAAAAATGGCCCTACACGTATTATAATGTAATGAAATTTTATATAATCATTTATCCATATAAATAACATGCTTTTGATGGTTTAGATCTTGAAAAAACTGCTCTGCAACTCCACCGGAACAGTGGTGCGGTTACTCCAAAAATGTCCCTACAGGTATTATAATTTATTGAATTTTATATAATCATTTATCCATAAAAATAACATGCTTTTGATGGTTTAGATCTTGAAAAAACCGATCTGTAACTACACCGGAACAGTGGTGCGGTTACTCCAAAAATGGCCCTACACGGATTATAATGTAATAAAATTTTATATAATCATTTATCCATATAAATAACATGCTTTTGATGGTTTAGACCTTGAAAAAATTTCTCTGCAACTGCACCGGAACAGTGGTGCGATTACTACAAAAATGGCCCTACACGTATTAAAATGTAATACAATTTTATATAATCATTTATCCATATAAATAACATGCTTTTGATGGTTTAGATCTTGAAAAAACTGCTCTGCAACTACACCGGAACAGTGGTGCAGTTACTCTAAAAATGGCCCTACACGTATTATTATGTAATAAAATTTTATATAATCAATTATCCATATAAATAACATGCTTTTGATGGTTTAGATCTTGAAAAAACTGCTCTGCAACTACACCGGAACAGTGGTGCAGTTACTCTAAAAATGGCCCTACACGTATTATTATGTAATAAAATTTTATATAATCAATTATCCATATAAATAACATGCTTTTGATGGTTTAGATCTTGAAAAAACCGCTCTGCAACTACACCGGAATAGTGGTGCGGTTACTCCAAAAATGGCCCTACACGTATTATAATGTAATAAAATTTTATATAATCATTTATTCATATAAATAAATGCTTTTGATGGTTTAGATCTTGAAAAAACTGCTCTGCAACTACACCCGAACAGTGGTGCAGTTACTCCAAAAATGGCGTTACACGTATTATTATGTAGTAAAATTTTATATAATCAATTATCCATATAAATAACATGCTTTTGATGGTTTAGATCTTGAAAAAACCGATCTGCAACTACACCGGAACAGTGGTGCGGTTACTCCAAAAATGGCCCTACACGTATTATAATGTAATAAAATTTTATATAATCATTTATCCATATAAATAACATGCTTTTGATGGTTTAGATCTTGAAAAAACTTCTCTGCAACTACACCTGAACAGTGGTGCGGTTACTCCAAAAATGTCCCTACACGTATTATAATGTAATAAAATTTTATATAATCATTTATCCATATAAATAACATGCTTTTGATGGTTTAGATCTTGAAAAAACTGCTCTGCAACAACACCGGAACAGTGGTGCGGTTACTCCAAAAATATTCCTACAGGTATTATAATGTAATAAATTTTATATAATCATTTATCCATATAATTAACATGCTTTTGATGGTTTAGATCTTGAAAAAACCGATCTGCAACTACACCGGAACAGTGGTGCGGTTACTCCAAAAATGGCCCTACACGTATTATAATGTAATAAAATTTTATATAATCATTTATCCAAATAAATAACATGCTTTTGATTGTTTAGATCTTGAATAAACTGCTCTGCAACTACACCGGAACAGTGGTGCAGTTACTCCAAAAATGACCATACACGTATTATAATATAACAAAATTTTATATAATCAATTATCCATATGAATAACATGCTTTTAATGGTTTAGATCTTTAAAAAACTGCTCTGCAACTACACCGGAACAGTGGTGCGGTTACTCCAAAAATGGCCCTACACGTATTATAATGTAATGAAATTTTATATAATCATTTATCCATATAAATAACATGCTTTTGATGGTTTAGATCTTGAAAAAACTGCTCTGCAACTCCACCGGAACAGTGGTGCGGTTACTCCAAAAATGGCCCTACACGGATTATAATGTAATAAAATTTTATATAATCATTTATCCATATAAATAACATGCTTTTGATGGTTTAGACCTTGAAAAAATTGCTCTGCAACTGCACCGGAACAGTGGTGCGATTACTCCAAAAATGGCCCTACACGTATTATTATGTAATAAAATTTTATATAATCAATTATCCATATAAATAACATGCTTTTGATGGTTTAGATCTTGAAAAAACCGATCTGCAACTACACCGGAACAGTGGTGCGGTTACTCCAAAAATGGCCCTACACGTATTATAATGTAATAAAATTTTATATAATCATTTATCCATATAAATAACATGCTTTTGATGGTTTAGATCTTGAAAAAACTGCTCTGCAACTACACCTGAACAGTGGTGCGGTTACTCCAAAAATGTCCCTACACGTATTATAATGTAATAAAATTTTATATAATCATTTATCCATATAAATAACATGTTTTTGATGGTTTAGATCTTGAAAAAACTGCTCTGCAACAACACCGGAACAGTGGTGCGGTTACTCCAAAAATGTTCCTACAGGTATTATAATGTAATAAATTTTATATAATCATTTATCCATATAAATAACATGCTTTTGATGGTTTAGATCTTGAAAAAACCGATCAGCAACTACACCGGAACAGTGGTGCGGTTACTCCAAAAATGGCCCTACACGTATTATAATGTAATAAAATTTTATATAATCATTTATCCATATAAATAACATGCTTTTGATTGTTTAGATCTTGAATAAACTGCTCTGCAACTACACCGGAACAGTGGTGCAGTTACTCCAAAAATGACCATACACGTATTATAATATAATAAAATTTTATATAATCAATTATCCATATGAATAACATGCTTTTAATGGTTTAGATCTTTAAAAAACTGCTCTGCAACTACACCGGAACAGTGGTGCGGTTACTCCAAAAATGGCCCTACACGTATTATAATGTAATGAAATTTTATATAATCATTTATCCATATAAATAACATGCTTTTGATGGTTTAGATCTTGAAAAAACTGCTCTGCAACTCCACCGGAACAATGGTGCGGTTACTCCAAAAATGTCCCTACAGGTATTATAATTTATTGAATTTTATATAATCATTTATCCATAAAAATAACATGCTTTTGATGGTTTAGATCTTGAAAAAACCGATCTGTAACTACACCGGAACAGTGGTGCGGTTACTCCAAAAATGGCCCTACACGGATTATAATGTAATAAAATTTTATATAATCATTTATCCATATAAATAACATGCTTTTGATGGTTTAGACCTTGAAAAAATTTCTCTGCAACTGCACCGGAACAGTGGTGCGATTACTACAAAAATGGCCCTACACGTATTAAAATGTAATACAATTTTATATAATCATTTATCCATATAAATAACATGCTTTTGATGGTTTAGATCTTGAAAAAACTGCTCTGCAACTACACCGGAACAGTGGTGCAGTTACTCTAAAAATGGCCCTACACGTATTATTATGTAATAAAATTTTATATAATCAATTATCCATATAAATAACATGCTTTTGATGGTTTAGATCTTGAAAAAACTGCTCTGCAACTACACCGGAACAGTGGTGCAGTTACTCTAAAAATGGCCCTACACGTATTATTATGTAATAAAATTTTATATAATCAATTATTCATATAAATAAATGCTTTTGATGGTTTAGATCTTGAAAAAACTGCTCTGCAACTACACCCGAACAGTGGTGCAGTTACTCCAAAAATGGCGTTACACGTATTATTATGTAGTAAAATTTTATATAATCAATTATCCATATAAATAACATGCTTTTGATGGTTTAGATCTTGAAAAAACCGATCTGCAACTACACCGGAATAGTGGTGCGGTTACTCCAAAAATGGCCCTACACGTATTATAATGTAATAAAATTTTATATAATCATTTATCCATATAAATAACATGCTTTTGATGGTTTAGATCTTGAAAAAACTGCTCTGCAACTACACCTGAACAGTGGTGCGGTTACTCCAAAAATGTCCCTACACGTATTATAATGTAATAAAATTTTATATAATCATTTATCCATATAAATAACATGTTTTTGATGGTTTAGATCTTGAAAAAACTGCTCTGCAACAACACCGGAACAGTGGTGCGGTTACTCCAAAAATGTTCCTACAGGTATTATAATGTAATAAATTTTATATAATCATTTATCCATATAAATAACATGCTTTTGATGGTTTAGATCTTGAAAAAACCGATCTGCAACTACACCGGAACAGTGGTGCGGTTAATCCAAAAATGGCCCTACACGTATTATAATGTAATAAAATTTTATATAATCATTTATCCAAATAAATAACATGCTTTTGATTGTTTAGATCTTGAATAAACTGCTCTACAACTACACCGGAACAGTGGTGCAGTTACTCCAAAAATGACCATACACGTATTATAATATAATAAAATTTTATATAATCAATTATCCATATGAATAACATGCTTTTAATGGTTTAGATCTTTAAAAAACTGCTCTGCAACTACACCGGAACAGTGGTGCGGTTACTCCAAAAATGGCCCTACACGTATTATAATGTAATGAAATTTTATATAATCATTTATCCATATAAATAACATGCTTTTGATGGTTTAGATCTTGAAAAAACTGCTCTGCAACTCCACCGGAACAGTGGTGCGGTTACTCCAAAAATGTCCCTACAGGTATTATAATTTATTGAATTTTATATTATCATTTATCCATAAAAATAACATGCTTTTGATGGTTTAGATCTTGAAAAAACTGCTCTGCAACAACACCGGAACAGTGGTGCGGTTACTCCAAAAATGTTCCTACAGGTATTATAATGTAATAAATTTTATATAATCATTTATCCATATAAATAACATGCTTTTGATGGTTTAGATCTTGAAAAAACCGATCAGCAACTACACCGGAACAGTGGTGCGGTTACTCCAAAAATGGCCCTACACGTATTATAATGTAATAAAATTTTATATAATCATTTATCCATATAAATAACATGCTTTTGATTGTTTAGATCTTGAATAAACTGCTCTGCAACTACACCGGAACAGTGGTGCAGTTACTCCAAAAATGACCATACACGTATTATAATATAATAAAATTTTATATAATCAATTATCCATATGAATAACATGCTTTTAATGGTTTAGATCTTTAAAAAACTGCTCTGCAACTACACCGGAACAGTGGTGCGGTTACTCCAAAAATGGCCCTACACGTATTATAATGTAATGAAATTTTATATAATCATTTATCCATATAAATAACATGCTTTTGATGGTTTAGATCTTGAAAAAACTGCTCTGCAACTCCACCGGAACAATGGTGCGGTTACTCCAAAAATGTCCCTACAGGTATTATAATTTATTGAATTTTATATAATCATTTATCCATAAAAATAACATGCTTTTGATGGTTTAGATCTTGAAAAAACCGATCTGTAACTACACCGGAACAGTGGTGCGGTTACTCCAAAAATGGCCCTACACGGATTATAATGTAATAAAATTTTATATAATCATTTATCCATATAAATAACATGCTTTTGATGGTTTAGACCTTGAAAAAATTTCTCTGCAACTGCACCGGAACAGTGGTGCGATTACTACAAAAATGGCCCTACACGTATTAAAATGTAATACAATTTTATATAATCATTTATCCATATAAATAACATGCTTTTGATGGTTTAGATCTTGAAAAAACTGCTCTGCAACTACACCGGAACAGTGGTGCAGTTACTCTAAAAATGGCCCTACACGTATTATTATGTAATAAAATTTTATATAATCAATTATCCATATAAATAACATGCTTTTGATGGTTTAGATCTTGAAAAAACTGCTCTGCAACTACACCGGAACAGTGGTGCAGTTACTCTAAAAATGGCCCTACACGTATTATTATGTAATAAAATTTTATATAATCAATTATCCATATAAATAACATGCTTTTGATGGTTTAGATCTTGAAAAAACCGCTCTGCAACTACACCGGAATAGTGGTGCGGTTACTCCAAAAATGGCCCTACACGTATTATAATGTAATAAAATTTTATATAATCATTTATTCATATAAATAAATGCTTTTGATGGTTTAGATCTTGAAAAAACTGCTCTGCAACTACACCCGAACAGTGGTGCAGTTACTCCAAAAATGGCGTTACACGTATTATTATGTAGTAAAATTTTATATAATCATTTATCCATATAAATAACATGCTTTTGATGGTTTAGATCTTGAAAAAACTGCTCTGTAACTACACCGGAACAGTGGTGCGGTTACTCCAAAAATGGCCCTACACGGATTATAATGTAATAAAATTTTATATAATCATTTATCCATATAAATAACATGCTTTTGATGGTTTAGACCTTGAAAAAATTTCTCTGCAACTGCACCGGAACAGTGGTGCGATTACTCCAAAAATGGCCCTACACGTATTAAAATGTAATACAATTTTATATAATCATTTATCCATATAAATAACATGCTTTTGATGGTTTAGATCTTGAAAAAACTGCTCTGCAACTACACCTGAACAGTGGTGCGGTTACTTCAAAAATGTCCCTACACGTATTATAATGTAATAAAATTTTATATAATCATTTATTCATATAAATAACATGCTTTTGATGGTTTAGATCTTGAAAAAACTGCTCTGCAACTACACCCGAACAGTGGTGCAGTTACTCCAAAAATGGCCTTACACGTATTATTATGTAGTAAAATTTTATATAATCAATTATCCATATAAATAACATGCTTTTGATGGTTTAGATCTTGAAAAAACTGCTCTGTAACTACACCGGAACAGTGGTGCGGTTACTCCAAAAATGGCCCTACACGGATTATAATGTAATAAAATTTTATATAATCATTTATCCATATAAATAACATGCTTTTGATGGTTTAGACCTTGAAAAAATTTCTCTGCAACTGCACCGGAACAGTGGTGCGATTACTCCAAAAATGGCCCTACACGTATTAAAATGTAATACAATTTTATATAATCATTTATCCATATAAATAACATGCTTTTGATGGTTTAGATCTTGAAAAAACTGCTCTGCAACTACACCTGAACAGTGGTGCGGTTACTTCAAAAATGTCCCTACACGTATTATAATGTAATAAAATTTTATATAATCATTTATTCATATAAATAACATGCTTTTGATGGTTTAGATCTTGAAAAAACTGCTCTGCAACTACACCCGAACAGTGGTGCAGTTATTCCAAAAATGGCCTTACACGTATTATTATGTAGTAAAATTTTATATAATCAATTATCCATATAAATAACATGCTTTTGATGGTTTAGATCTTGAAAAAACCGATCTGCAACTACACCGGAACAGTGGTGCGGTTACTCCAAAAATGGCCCTACACGTATTATAATGTAATAAAATTTTATATAATCATTTATCCATATAAATAACATGCTTTTGATGGTTTAGATCTTGAAAAAACTGCTCTGCAACTACACCTGAACAGTGGTGCGGTTACTCCAAAAATGTCCCTACACGTATTATATTGTAATAAAATTTTATGTAATCATTATCCATATAAATAACATGCTTTTGATGGTTTAGATCTTGAAAAACTGCTCTGCAACTACAACCGGAACTGTGGTGCAGTTACTCTAAAATGGCCCTACACGTATTATTATGTAATAAAATTTTATATAATCAATTATCCATATATATAACATGCTTTTGATGGTTTAGATCTTGAAAAAAACCGCTCTGCAACTACACCGGAATAGTGGTGCGGTTACTCCAAAAATGGCCCTACACGTATTATAATGTAATAAAATTTTATATAATCATTTATTCATATAAATAACATGCTTTTGATGGTTTAGATCTTGAAAAAACTGCTCTGCAACTACACCCGAACAGTGGTGCAGTTACTCCAAAAATGGCCCTTACACGTATTATTATGTAGTAAAATTTTATATAATCAATTATCCATATAAATAACATGCTTTTGATGGTTTAGATCTTTGAAAAAACCGATCTGCAACTACACCGGAACAGTGGTGCGGTTACTCCAAAAATGGCCCTACACGTATTATAATGTAATAATATTTTATATAATCATTTATCCATATAAATAACATGCTTTTGATGGTTTAGATCTTGAAAAAACTGCTCTGCAACTACACCTGAACAGTGGTGCGGTTTACTCCAAAAATGTCCCTACACGTATTATAATGTAATAAAATTTTATGTAATCATTTATCCATATAAATAACATGCTTTTGATGGTTTAGATCTTGAAAAAACTGCTCTGCAACTACACCGGAACAGTGGTGCGGTTACTCCAAAAATGTTCCTACAGGTATTATAATGTAATAAATTTTATATAATCATTTATCCATATAAATAACATGCTTTTGATGGTTTAGATCTTGAAAAAACCGATCTGCAACTACACCGGAACAGTGGTGCGGTTACTCCAAAAATGGCCCTACACGTATTATAATGTAATAAAATTTTATATAATCATTTATCCATATCAATAACATGCTTTTGATTGTTTAGATCTTGAAAAAACTGCTCTGCAACTACACCGGAACAGTGGTGCAGTTACTCAAAAATTGACCATACACGTATTATAATATAATAAAATTTTATATAATCAATTATCCATATGAATAACATGCTTTTGATGGTTTTAGATCTTGAAAAAACTGCTCTGTCAACTACACCCGAACAGTGGTGCAGTTACTCCAAAAATGGCCCTACACGTATTATTATGTAGTAAAATTTTATATAATCTATTATCCATATGAATAACATGCTTTTGATGGTTTAGATCTTGAAAAAACCGATCTGCAACTACACCGGAACAGTGGTGCGGATACTCCAAAAAATGGCCCTACACGTAATTATAATGTAATAAAATTTTATATAATCATTTATCCATATAATAACATGCTTTTGATGGTTTAGAACCTTGAAAAAATTGTTCTGCAACTGCATCGGAACAGTGGTGCGATTACTCCAAAAATGGCCCTACACGCATTAAAATGTAATACAATTTTATATAATCATTTTTCCATATAAATAACATGCTTTTGATGGTTTAGATCTTGAAAAAACTGCTCTGCAACTACACCGGAACAGTGGTGCAGTTACTCTAAAAATGGCCCTACACGTATTATTATGTAATAAAATTTTATATAATCAATTATCCATATAAATAACATGCTTTTGATGGTTTAGATCTTGAAAAAACCGCTCTGCAACTACACCGGAATAGTGGTGCGGTTACTCCAAAAATGGCCCTACACCATTATAATGTAATAAAATTTTATATAATCATTTATTCATATAAATAAATGCTTTTTGATGGTTTAGATCCTTGAAAAAACTGCTCTGCAACTACACCCGAACAGTGGGTGCAGTTACTCCAAAAATGGCGTTTACACGTATTATTATGTAGTAAAATTTTATATAATCATTTATCCATATAATAACATGCTTTTGATGGTTTAGATCTTGAAAAAACTGCTCTGTAACTACACCGGAACAGTGGGTGCGGTTACTCCAAAAATGGCCCTACACGGATTAATAATGTAATAAAATTTTTATATAATCATTTATCCATATAAATAACATGCTTTTGATGGTTTAGACCTTGAAAAAAATTTCTCTGCAACTGCACCGGAGAACAGTGTGTGCGATTACTCCAAAAATGGCCCTACACGTATTAAAATGTAATACAATTTTATTTAATCATTTATCCATATAAATAACATGCTTTTGATGGTTTAGATCTTGAAAAAAACTGCTCTGCAACTACACCTGAACAGTGGTGCGGTTTACTTCAAAAATGTCCCTACACGTATTATAATGTAATAAAATTTTATATAATCATTTATTCATATAAATAACATGCTTTTGATGGTTTAGATCTTGAAAAAACTGCTCTGCAACTACACCCGAACAGTGGTGCAGTTATTCCAAAAATGGCCTTACACGTATTATTATGTAGTAAAAATTTTATATAATCAATTATCCATATAAATAACATGCTTTTGATGGTTTAGATCTTGAAAAAACCGATCTGCAACTACACCGGAACAGTGGTGCTGTTACTCCAAAAATGGCCCTACTCGTATTATAATGTAATAAAATTTTATATAATCATTTATCCATATAAATAACATGCTTTTGATGGTTTAGATCTTGAAAAAACTGCTCTGCAACTACACCTGAACAGTGGTGCGGTTACTCCAAAAAATGTCCCTTACACGTATTATATTGTAATAAAATTTTATGTAATCATTTATCCATATAAATAACATGCTTTTGATGGTTTAGATCTTGAAAAAACTGCTCTGCAACTACACCGGAACAGTGGTGCAGTTACTCTAAAATGGCCCTACACGTATTATTATGTAATAAAATTTTATATAATCAATTATCCATATAAATAACATGCTTTTGATGGTTTAGATCTTGAAAAAACCGCTCTGCAACTACACCGGAATAGTGGTGCGGTTACTCCAAAAATGGCCCTACACGTATTATAATGTAATAAAATTTTATATAATCATTTATACATATAAATAAACATGCATTTTGATGGTTTAGATCTTGAAAAAACTGCTCTGCAACTACACCCGAACAGTGGTGCAGTTACTCCAAAAATGGCCTTACACGTATTATTATGTTAGTAAAATTTTATATAATCAATTATCCATATAAATAACATGCTTTTGATGGTTTAGATCTTGATAAAACCGATCTGCAACTACACCGGAACAGTGGTGCGGTTACTCCAAAAATGGCCCTACACGTATTATAATGTAATAAAATTTTATATAATCATTTATCCATATAAATAACATGCTTTTGATGGTTTTAGATCTTGAAAAAACTGCTCTGCAACTACACCTGAACAGTGGTGCGGTTACTCCAAAAATGTCCCTACACGTATTATAATGTAATAAAATTTTATGTAATCATTTAACCATATAAATAACATGCTTTTTGTTGGTTTAGATCTTGAAACAACTGCTCTGCAACTACACCGGAACAGTGGTGCGGTTACTCCAAAAATGTTCCTACAGGTATTATCATGTAATAAATTTTATATAATCATTTATCCATATAAATAACATGCTTTTGATGGTTTAGATCTTGAAAAAACCGATCCGCAACTACACCGTAACAGTGGTGCGGTTACTCCAAAAATGGCCCTACACGTATTATAATGTAATAAAATTTTATATAATCATTTATCCATATCAATAACATGCTTTTGATTGTTTTAGATCTTGAAAAAACTGCTCTGCAACTACACCGGAACAAGTGGTGCAGTTACTCCAAAAATGACCATACACGTATTATAATATAATAAAATTTTATATAATCAATTATCCATATGAATAACATGCTTTTGATGTGTTTAGATCTTGAAAAAACTGCTCTGCAACTACACCCGAACAGTGGTGCAGTTACTCCAAAAATGGCCCTACACGTATTATTATGTAGTAAAATTTTATATAATCAATTATCCATATGAATAACATGCTTTTGATGGTTTAGATCTTGAAAAAACCGATCTGCAACTACACCGGAACAGTGGTGCGGTTACTCCAAAAATGGCCCTACACGTATTATAATGTAATAAAATTTTATATAATCATTTATCCATATAAATAACATGCTTTTGATGGTTTAGACCTTGAAAAAATTGTTCTGCAACTGCATCGGAACAGTGGTGCGATTACTCCAAAAATGGCCCTACACGCATTAAAATGTAATACAATTTTATATAATCATTTATCCATATAAATAACATGCTTTTGATGGTTTAGATCTTGAAAAAACTGCTCTGCAACTACACCGGAACAGTGGTGCAGTTACTCTAAAAATGGCCCTACACGTATTATTATGTAATAAAATTTTATATAATCAATTATCCATATAAATAACATGCTTTTGATGGTTTAGATCTTGAAAAAACCGATCTGTAACTACACCGGAACAGTGGTGCGGTTACTCCAAAAATGGCCCTACACGGATTATAATGTAATGAAATTTTATATAATCATTTATCCATATAAATAACATGCTTTTGATGGTTTAGATCTTGAAAAAACTGCTCTGCAACTACACCTGAACAGTGGTGCGGTTACTCCAAAAATGTCCCTACACGTATTATAATGTAATAAAATTTTATATAATCATTTATCCATATAAATAACATGCTTTTGATGGTTTAGATCTTGAAAAAACCGATCTACAATTACACCGGAACAGTGGTGCGGTTACTCCAAAAATGGCCCTACACGTATTATAATGTAATAAAATTTTATATAATCATTTATCCATATAAATAACATGCTTTTGATGGTTTAGATCTTGAAAAAACTGCTCTGCAACTACACCTGAACAGTGGTGCGGTTACTCCAAAAATGTCCCTACACGTATTATAATGTAATAAAATTTTATATAATCATTTATCCATATAAATAACATGCTTTTGATGGTTTAGATCTTGAAAAAACAGCTCTGCAACTACACCGGAACAGTGGTGCGGTTACTCCAAAAATGTTCCTACACGTATTATAATGTAATAAAATTTTATATAATCATTTATCCATATAAATAACATGCTTTTGATGGTTTAGATCTTGAAAAAACTGCTCTGCAACTACACCTGAACAGTGGTGCGGTTACTCCAAAAATGTCCCTACACGTATTATAATGTAATAAAATTTTATATAATCATTTATCCATATAAATAACATGCTTTTGATGGTTTAGATCTTGAAAAAACTGCTCTGCAACTACACCGGAACAGTGGTGCGGTTACTCCAAAAATGTTCCTACAGGTATTATAATGTAATAAATTTTATATAATCATTTATCCATATAAATAACATGCTTTTGATGGTTTAGATCTTGAAAAAACCGATCTGCAACTACACCGGAACAGTGGTGCGGTTTCTCCAAAAATGGCCCTACACGGATTATAATGTAATAAAATTTTATATAATCATTTATCCATATAAATAACATGCTTTTGATGGTTTAGATCTTGAAAAAACTGCTCTGTAACTACACCTGAACAGTGGTGCGGTTACTCCAAAAATGTCCCTACACGTATTATAATGTAATAAAATTTTATATAATCATCTATCCATATAAATAACATGCTTTTGATGGTTTAGATCTTGAAAAAACCGATCTGCAACTACACCGGAACAGTGGTGCGGTTACTCCAAAAATGGCCCTACACGTATTATAATGTAATAAAATTTTATATAATCATTTATCCATATAAATAACATGCTTTTGATGGTTTAGATCTTGAAAAAACTGCTCTGCAACTACACCTGAACAGTGGTGCGGTTACTCCAAAAATGTCCCTACACGTATTATAATGTAATAAAATTTTATATAATCATTTATCCATATAAATAACATGCTTTTGATGGTTTAGATCTTGAAAAAACTGCTCTGCAACTACACCGGAACAGTGGTGCGGTTACTCCAAAAATGTTCCTACAGGTATTATAATGTAATAAATTTTATATAATCATTTATCCATATAAATAACATGCTTTTGATGGTTTAGATCTTGAAAAAACCGATCTGCAACTACACCGGAACAGTGGTGCGGTTTCTCCAAAAATGGCCCTACACGTATTATAATGTAATAAACTTTTATATAATCATTTATCCTTATAAATAACATGCTTTTGATGGTTTAGATCTTGAAAAAACTGCTCTGCAACTACACCTGAACAGTGGTGCGGTTACTCCAAAAATGTCCCTACACGTATTATAATGTAATAAAATTTTATATAATCAATTATCCATATGAATAACATGCTTTTAATGGTTTAGATCTTTAAAAAACTGCTCTGCAACTACACCGGAACAGTGGTGCGGTTACTCCAAAAATGGCCCTACACGTATTATAATGTAATGAAATTTTATATAATCATTTATCCATATAAATAACATGCTTTTGATGGTTTAGATCTTGAAAAAACTGCTTTGCAACTCCACCGGAACAGTGGTGCGGTTACTCCAAAAATGTCCCTACAGGTATTATAATTTATTGAATTTTATATAATCATTTATCCATATAAATAACATGCTTTTGATGGTTTAGATCTTGAAAAAACCGATCTGTAACTACACCGGAACAGTGGTACGGTTACTCCAAAAATGGCCCTACACGGATTATAATGTAATAAAATTTTATATAATCATTTATCCATATAAATAACATGCTTTTGATGGTTTAGACCTTGAAAAAATTGCTCTGCAACTGCACCGGAACAGTGGTGCGATTACTCCAAAAATGGCCCTACACGTATTAAAATGTAATACAATTTTATATAATCATTTATCCATATAAATAACATGCTTTTGATGGTTTAGATCTTGAAAAAACTGCTCTGCAACTACACCGGAACAGTGGTGCAGTTACTCTAAAAATGGCCCTACACGTATTATTATGTAATAAAATTTTATATAATCAATTATTCATATAAATAACATGCTTTTGATGGTTTAGATCTTGAAAAAACCGCTCTGCAACTACACCGGAACAGTGGTGCGGTTACTCCAAAAATGGCCCTACACGTATTATAATGTAATAAAATTTTATGTAATCATTTATTCATATAAATAACATGCTTTTGATGGTTTAGATCTTGAAAAAACTGCTCTGCAACTACACCCGAACAGTGGTGCAGTTACTCCAAAAATGGCCCTACACGTATTATTATGTAGTAAAATTTTATATAATCAATTATCCATATAAATAACATGCTTTTGATGGTTTAGATCTTGAAAAAACCGATCTGCAACTACACCGGAACAGTGGTGCGGTTACTCCAAAAATGGCCCTACACGTATTATAATGTAATAAAATTTTATATAATCATTTATCCATATAAATAACATGCTTTTGATGGTTTAGATCTTGAAAAAACTGCTCTGCAACTACACCTGAACAGTGGTGCGGTTACTCCAAAAATGTCCCTACACGTATTATAATGTAATAAAATTTTATGTAATCATTTATCCATATAAATAACATGCTTTTGATGGTTTAGATCTTGAAAAAACTGCTCTGCAACTACACCGGAACAGTGGTGCGGTTACTCCAAAAATGTTCCTACAGGTATTATAATGTAATAAATTTTATATAATCATTTATCCATATAAATAACATGCTTTTGATGGTTTAGATCTTGAAAAAACCGATCTGCAACTACACCGGAACAGTGGTGCGGTTACTCCAAAAATGGCCCTACACGTATTATAATGTAATAAAATTTTATATAATCATTTATCCATATAAATAACATGCTTTTGATTGTTTAGATCTTGAAAAAACTGCTCTGCAACTACACCGGAACAGTGGTGCAGTTACTCTAAAAATGACCATACACGTATTATAATATAATAAAATTTTATATAATCAATTATCCATATGAATAACATGTTTTTAATGGTTTAGATCTTTAAAAAACTGCTCTGCAACTACACCGGAACAGTTGTGCGGTTACTCCAAAAATGGCCCTACACGTATTATAATGTAATGAAATTTTATATAATCATTTATCCATATAAATAACATGCTTTTGATGGTTTAGATCTTGAAAAAACTGCTCTGCAACTCCACCGGAACAGTGGTGCGGTTACTCCAAAAATGTCCCTACAGGTATTATAATTTATTGAATTTTATATAATCATTTATCCATATAAATAACATGCTTTTGATGGTTTAGATCTTGAAAAAACCGATCTGTAACTACACCGGAACAGTGGTGCGGTTACTCCAAAAATGGCCCTACACGGATTATAATGTAATAAAATTTTATATAATCATTTATCCATATAAATAACATGTTTTTGATGGTTTAGACCTTGAAAAAATTACTCTGCAACTGCACCGGAACAGTGGTGCGATTACTCCAAAAATGGCCCTACACGTATTAAATTGTAATACAATTTTATATAATCATTTATCCATATAAATAACATGCATTTGATGGTTTACATCTTGAGAAAACTGCTCTGCAACTACACCGGAACAGTGGTGCAGTTACTCCAAAAATGGCCCTACACGTATTATTATGTAATAAAATTTTATATAATCAATTATCCATATAAATAACATGCTTTTGATGGTTTAGATCTTGAAAAAACCGCTCTGCAACTACACCGGAAGAGTGGTGCGGTTACTCCAAAAATGGCCCTACACGTATTATAATGTAATAAAATTTTATATAATCATTTATTCATATAAATAACATGCTTTTGATGGTTTAGATCTTGAAAAAACTGCTCTGCAACTACACCGGAACAGTGGTGCAGTTACTCCAAAAATGGCCCTACACGTATTATTATGTAATAAAATTTTATATAATCAATTATCCATATAAATATCATGCTTTTGATGGTTTAGATCTTGAAAAAACCGATCTGCAACTACACCGGAACAGTGGTTCGGTTACTCCAAAAATGGCCCTACACGTATTATAATGTAATAAAATTTTATATAATCATTTATCCATATAAATAACATGTTTTTGATGGTTTAGATCTTGAAAAAACTGCTCTGCAACTACACATGAACAGTGGTGCGGTTACTCCAAAAATGTCCCTACACGTATTATAATGTAATAAAATTTTATATAATCATTTATCCATATAAATAACATGCTTTTGATGGTTTAGATCTTGAAAAAACCGATCTGCAACTACACCGGAACAGTGGTGCGGTTACTCCAAAAATGGCCCTACACGTATTATAATGTAATAAAATTTTATGTAATCATTTATCCATATAAATAACATGCTTTTGATGGTTTAGATCTTGAAAAAACTGCTCTGCAACTACACCTGAACAGTGGTGCGGTTACTCCAAAAATGTCCCTACACGTATTATAATGTAATAAAATTTTATATAATCATTTATCCATATAAATAACATGCTTTTGATGGTTTAGATCTTGAAAAAACTGCTCTGCAACTACACCGGAACAGTGGTGCGGTTACTCCAAAAATGTTCCTACAGGTATTATAATGTAATAAATTTTATATAATCATTTATCCATATAAATAACATGCTTTTGATGGTTTAGATCTTGAAAAAACCGATCTGCTACTACACCGGAACAGTGGTGCGGTTACTCCAAAAATGGCCCTACACGTATTATAATGTAATAAAATTTTATATAATCATTTATCCATATAAATAACATGCTTTTGATGGTTTAGATCTTGAAAAAACTGCTCTGCAACTACACCCGAACAGTGGTGCAGTTACTCCAAAAATGGCCCTACACGTATTATTATGTAATTAAATTTTATATAATCAATTATCCATATAAATAACATGCTTTTGATGGTTTAGATCTTGAAAAAACCGATCTGCAACTACACCGGAACAGTGGTGCGGTTACTCCAAAAATGGCCCTACACGTATTATAATGTAATAAAATTTTATATAATCATTTATCCATATAAATAACATGCTTTTGATGGTTTAGATCTTGAAAAAACTGCTCTGCAACTACACCTGAACAGTGGTGCGGTTACTCCAAAAATGTCCCTACACGTATTATAATGTAATAAAATTTTATATAATCATTTATCCATATAAATAACATGCTTTTGATGGTTTAGATCTTGAAAAAACTGCTCTGCAACTACACCTGAACAGTGGTGCGGTTACTCCAAAAATGTCCCTACACGTATTATAATGTAATAAAATTTTATATAATCATTTATCCATATAAATAACATGCTTTTGATGGTTTAGATCTTGAAAAAACCGATCTGCAACTACACCGGAACAGTGGTGCGGTTACTCCAAAAATGGCCCTACACGTATTATAATGTAATAAAATTTTATATAATCATTTATCCATATAAATAACATGCTTTTGATGGTTTAGATCTTGAAAAAACTGCTCTGCAACTACACCTGAACAGTGGTGCGGTTACTCCAAAAATGTCCCTACACGTATTATAATGTAATAAAATTTTATATAATCATTTATCCATATAAATAACATGCTTTTGATGGTTTAGATCTTGAAAAAACTGCTCTGCAACTACACCGGAACAGTGGTGCGGTTACTCCAAAAATGTTCCTACAGGTATTATAATGTAATAAATTTTATATAATCATTTATCCATATAAATAACATGCTTTTGATGGTTTAGATCTTGAAAAAACCGCTCTGCAACTACACCGGAACAGTGGTGCGGTTACTCCAAAAATGGCCCTACACGTATTATAATGTAATAAAATTTTATATAATCATTTATCCTTATAGATAACATGCTTTTGATGGTTTAGATCTTGAAAAAACTGCTCTGCAAGTACACCGGAACAGTGGTGCAGTTACTCCAAAAATGACCCTACACGTATTATAATGTAATAAAATTTTATATAATCAATTATCCATATAAATAACATGCTTTTGATGGTTTAGATCTTGAAAAAACTGCTCTGCAACTACACCGGAACAGTGGTGCGGTTACTCCAAAAATGGCCCTACACGTATTATAATGTAATGAAATTTTATATAATCATTTATCCATATAAATAACTTGCTTTTGATGGTTTAGAACTTGAAAAAACTGCTCTGCAACTTCACCGGAACAGTGGTCCGGTTTCTGCAAAAATGGCCCTACACGTATTATAATGTAATAAAATTTTATATAATCATTTATCCATATAAATAACATGCTTTCGATGGTTTAGATCTTGAAAAAACTGCTCTGCAACTGCACCGGAACAGTGGTGCGGTTACTCCAAAAATGTCCCTACAGGTATTATAATGTAATAAATTTTATATAATCATTTATCCATATAGTTGCAGAGCAGTTTTTTCAGTGTCTTCAGACTCCATGGTCCAATCTTCCAAAATATCTATGTTATCTAAAGATATAGGATCAAAGCCAACCTTCCTTTTTTTCTTCCTACATAATGAGAATAGAAGTTAAAGAGAACATATAAAAAATAAATTAATCACAAAACACATTGAATTTAATCATACCTCTCAAGCAAACGTAAATTATATTGAACATAAACAAGATCATTCAATCTTCCATGCTCTAATCTGTTCCTCTTTTTGGTGTGTATATATTCAAATATAGACCAATTTCGCTCACAACCAGATGAGCTACAAGTTTAGCTCAAGACTTTAATAGCAACGACTTGTAGTTTTGGAGCACTGCACCTATAGGACTCCCACCAAAGAGCTGCAATATTATATAGAAAAGTAATGTAGTTAAAATTTCAAAAAAAGAAATATTATAATCTAAATTTAGAATACCTGGATCCAAAGTATAACGTGCTGCTATAGCCGCTAGCCTCCCAAAGTCTCCTACAGCATCTCGATATAATTTCGCATCTTCACTGATAATAACTTGTGCTTTCATGTTGTCACGATTTAGTCTCTCAATTACTTCAAATACTCCAGACCATGTATGAAACTTAGTCTCCCGATCAGCATGATAGAAAAACATTGGATTGAAATAAAAACCTGCTAGATGAAGAGGACGGCAAAGTTGATTTTCCCAATGGGTACCAATGATGTTGAGCACTTGACTACAATCCATATTGATTTTTTTAAAAATTTTCTCTATTGCTTTCTTTGCCCTTCGCATGCTTTCAAAAATATATCCCATTGAAGGTCTTTCATCACTATCAACTAATCGTAGTACATGAACAAGTGGCTCAAATGTTGATATAATAATCTCACATTGTTGCCAAAATGCAGAACAAAGTATTAGATCGGTTATTGTCTTCACCTTTTGATTATGACGCCACTTTCTATAATCCCATTCCTTACTAACAACCATGGCTCTTAATTTATCTTTGCATGTCAAGAGACTTTGAATTGCCAAAAAGTGAGTTGCAAACTACGTCATTGCGGGCCGAATTAACTCCTTTCCATCTGTGTATTTTCTCATCAATGCAATTGCAAAACTGTTGTTGTATATAAAAGTAGAAATGGAACGAGCATCATCAATCACCGTACTTACAACATCAATTTTTACAATATCTTCCAATATTAAATCCAAGCAATGTGCTGCACATGGTGTCCAAACAATATATGGATATGTGTATTTCAACATTTCTCCAGCCAACTTATAATTTGATGCATTATCAGTTACCAATTAAACAACATGCTCTGAACCTACTTCTTCTATAACTTTTTTAAACCGATCACAAAGCATATTTGCAGTTTTTATCTCTGTAGATGCATCAATAGATTTAAGAAAAATTGTACCTTTAGAACAATAAAAAAGAAAATTAATCAAAGTTCTTTTCTTCTGATTTGTCCAACCATCAGCCATAATGGTGCATCCATATTCTTTCCATTTTTCTTTGTAGGAATTGACAACCCATTGAATTTCCTGATAATTTTTTTTCAAAATAAAACCACGCATATCATGATATATAGGAACTC
Organism: Annona cherimola; assembly: GCA_030490835.1. NCBI lineage: Eukaryota > Viridiplantae > Streptophyta > Magnoliopsida > Magnoliales > Annonaceae > Annona > Annona cherimola. Next base: position 65,768,934 of record CM059977.1, read on the forward strand.
TAAATCCATGACCAATGGTAATAATGTTGTCTACCATCTATTGAAAATATGGAGAATTCGCTGCATTGAAAGGGATGCAAGAATGGAAAAACCATCGACCAATAGAAGCATGCGCTCAATCAATAGCATCTTTTCCAGCCATAGTGCATTTTATTGAAGGTTGAACTCCTCCTTTAACTTGCACTGGAAAGAAATTTGAAATCCCTTTTAACTTCTTTATTGCATTTTGATTAATTTCTCTTACTTCTTCAACTTCTTCATCAATGGCATGTAATGATACAAATGAACTCTCTTCTGTGGCATTGAAAGGTTGCTTATGAGTTTTTTGAGAAGTAATGCCATCTAAATCAATTTTTATCTATTGTTGTATATGGTATGACACATCCTTGCAAATTGCTACATCACCTTTTACCTTCGCTAAGTGTTTTTTCATACGGTGAATTCCTCCATCACTAAATACTCTCCCACAATATAAACATTTATACTTTCCTTTTCCAACCTCTGTTACGTGATTCCAACCTATATCATTTCTACCTCTTAATGCACGAGATTCAACAGCAACTGATGCGGAACTACTATTCATATTTGGGACACTCACTAGCTCAGTAGGTGAGGGATTTGATTGAGATTCTAACATTTTTTTAAACCTACAAGTCGAATTATAAACAACATTTTATCATGCATGCACATCTTATAATTAAAATATCTAAATCAAAATTCTAAATTATTGTATAAATCATTGTTCTAACTGTATAAAAAAATGTATATTCATCCATTAATCCATGACATGGCAAATTATTGCATGATTTTTAAAAATTAAATAATATAAAATTAAAATTACAATGATAGGTATACACGTTTATTCCTTTCTAAATTTTTCTAAGCCGTGCGGACTGTGGCCCACAGTGGAGAAATTTTTTATATGGTATCTACTAAATAAATATATAAAGATGCAACTCATGCTCACAAAGTCTGGCCCACAGTGCAGACTTTTTTATGACATCCATATTAGTATATTGTATACTACAATCTACATTGCAGAATTTTATTATATAAAATAATGCAGAGCTTAGGCAATAAATTAAAATCCCACGCACACACACAACACACTGCCATTTGCAAAAAAACACTGCCATCTGCAAAGACTGGAGTTTGAAAGATGGAAATCGCCGGACCTTGCTGCCAACTTGCTAGCTCGGATGCTATGGCCGGAAGCTCGGATGCGCCGGAAGCTCGAAATCGATGGTCGCAGGAAGACCGGATGCTAGGGTCGACGAAAACAGAGCCTATTTCAAAGCTGCCGGTTCTACTGTGGAAAATTGGTCTCCGCGATGGTCGCCGGAACCGAAGAGGATGACTAGGAAGAAAACGCAGGAGCTCCAATCGATGCAGGCAGTTGCTGAAACCGAAAGTCCGGAGCCCGAAAGTGTGGTGGAGCTTGCTGTGAGGAGTTGTCGGAGCAATAGATGATGATTGGACACTGAGATTGTTGCTGGATGTCGATTCCAGCCGGTTGGACGCCGCAGATGGTGATGGTGGGTACACAGCAAACCCTAGCCACTGCGAAACGAAGATGACGAACGGGCGAAAGTCTGCGGCGGGGCGGGAGAGCTGGGTTGAAGGGCCCGCAGGATAAGTTGGTTTTTTATATTTTATATTTATTAATTTTTTTAAAAAATAGTGGCGAATTGAACCTCGGTCAGACCAGTTTTTATGGTCCAACCGCCTGGTTCAAACGGTTCGCATAGTTTTCTTCAAAAATGGAAAATTTGTGCCAAACCGAACCATACCCCTGGCGGTTCATGGTCGAACCGGTCGGACCAGACGGTCCGGCTTTTAAAATATTGGTTATAGTTCTTCCAATTCAACACATTTAAGAAATTCATTTGTGGAAGAGAAAATATAAAGAATTTTTAGCTTAGAGGTTACCTCTTCACTACTTGTGCAGTTTGTTGAAGTAGTTTGATCCTCCAAAACTTCTGTTGTGGCGAAACATAGGTTGGAGTCTTCCTCCGTTGTAGCCATGCAACAGATCCTTGAACAATTTGCAGTCTCATTTTCTTCATTTGAAGAACTGCAAGTTGTGGATGTCTCCTTGTTGGCGTACATGCCTCTTCCTTTTGCCTTTTGGAACTTTCTATTTTCATCTCGATCCTTCTTTTCTCTTTGTTATCTTGTTTTGTTTTCTTCAAGTGTAGGGCATTGGGCTTGCATATGCCCCATTTCTCCACACCAGAAGCACTTTGTAGCTTCATTCTTTTTCTCTTTTGAACTCCTTTCTTTGAAGGTCTTTAAATTCTTTCATTTCCTTACAAACTTTCTGAATCTTCTAGTGAGTAGCACTATCTCCTCATCGTCGTTTTGAGAAGATGAGGTGGAGTCATCTGAAACTTGTGCAGCTTTTAAGGCAATAGCCCTTTTGCTTTTATGTTGCTCATCGTTTCTCCTCTTTATCAACTCATGTGACATGAGTGAGCTGATAAGATCTTCAAACCTAGCTTGTTGAGGTCCTTTGCTTCCTCAATGGCCGTGATCTTGGGAGTCCATGATTCGGGTAGCGCTCTTAGTATCTTCATAACCTGCTCAGATTCATAAATAGCTTTCCCGAAACCTTTCAAGGCATTAGTAATTTTAGAAAATCTAGCAAACATTTCAGAAATATTTTCAGTCTCAAGTATTTAAAGCTTTCTAGCTCTCCAATCAAAATATTTCTTCTCGTCCCTTGAACTTGAGAAGTTCCCTCATAAATAGATGTAAGTGTATCCCATATTTCTTTGGCAGTTTGACAAGAGGATACCTTATCATATTCGGATGTTGTTAGTACACAAAAGAGGGAGTTCATGACTTTTGCGCTGCTTTTAACGGTTCTAACCTCCTCCTCAGACCATTTGGAGACTCTTTCATCAATGGGCAACACAGTATCGCGAATGATACCAAATTTATATGCATCTTGAACTTCATTGTCCACATTGAACATTTTTTTAACATACTAAGTTGTACGGTGAAGAAGATTTCAAAAAAGTTACTGACATTTGTTCAATAATATCAAATTTTGAATGTAGCACCCCACTCGAAAAACTTACCACTTGCTGGTAAGGTGCTATAAATCTGGTGGACTTATCTTCTTCACAGACGTCAATATAGTGGATTTCACTTAGTATCATATCAACCATATGTGCAAACCAGGTTCCATCATGATATTGAATTGGTATAAACATCTGTAGATAAGTCTAAAGAACAATCAATGCACATAGTGGTGTCAAAGCTGTCAACCAATGTTGGTGCAATGGAGTATTCATACTCATTATGCATCATAGAAACAATATTGAAGTAGATCCACCGACCATTCTACATCAATATCGTCTAGCTTCCCTAGTAACAATCTCCTTTGCATAGGATGGAGATGAAATAGTGGTATTCTTGACTACTCTCAAGTTATTAATGTATGCTAGGGGAACAATATGGGTTAAAAGTACTAACCTCGACAAACGATGAGAAGTAATGATGTCGTACTCCAAATATTCCCTCTCGCTGGTGGAAATTTTGCATAATAGTATATGCATCAATAGTCTTTCACCATGCAAAGAAAGATGACTACTAATTAATTACGACCATGTTATTTTATACTTAACAAATAAAAAAATTAATATGTTTATCAAAAGCATACTCATGAGTTACTTACACTAGGATTGATATTACCATTTCTGGCAAAACATTCCATATCTTTCTTGGTAACATGAGTCATTTGTAACTGAATGACCCTTGCCATGTACTTAAAATCGGCCAGTAACAAGATGAAAACATGAAACGAAAAGGATGACCAAATAAATGAAATCAATGTTGCAAGCCACTTTCAAGATGAATGCATACTCAGCATGCAATTTTGGGTCTCCCAATACCCACTCAAGCTCTAATATCTTCTCTACTGTTACATAAGCAAGGTTCATTTTCATCTGACATTGATGTCTAAATTTGTTCGGGTCCTGTAAAATTTCGTTAATAGTGAGAGCATGATTTTGTCTCATTTATATTTATCAATTTAAATATGCGATAAGGTTTAAAAAGGCATGTCTTATTGGTCCCGAGTTTATGACAATAACCCAAGAGGGGAGGGATGAATTGGGTATTTTAAAATTTTCACTTAAACATAAACTTTCCCCTTGTTTAGTTTAATTCCCTTAATGAAATAAGCAGAGATTATGGAGAGAAATAAAGCAATAAAAGCGGTTGAGCAAGCCACAACAATAGACACAATTTTTATAGTGGTTCGGGCAACCTTCCCTACTCCACTCTTCCAAGCTCACACCTATTGTGACTTGGGTTCAACTAATGTATTGTCAAATACAACTAGAGTAGCAGCTCTCTTCTAGATTTCAGCTCTAAGGGGCTTGCATAAACACAACACAAGTAGGTGACAAGTCACACTCAAGTCACAACACTACTTTGCTTTCACTTGGTTCCAATCTCCAATATCAAACCAAGTGTCAAATACAAACAATGAATCAGATAAAAGAAACTACACTTTACAAGTTGTGTAGGCAGATTTCAGCTCATAGAAGAACTTGTTGAGAGAATGATTTGATCAGCAATGTAGCTTTCAGCAAGTTAGAGCAAAATTCTTTATTTGAAATTGGTGTAGATTACTTAATGTTTAGATAGGGTGGAAGGTGAACACAATGAATGCTTCTCTAACTACTAGCACGACCTCTTGAATGATCTTGTATAATGGTGGAGTAAATTCGAACATTTGGTGGTAGGTGACGTGCATTTAATGCGCTGACGTTCGAATTTTTCCGACTGTTGCGAACCAAGTCGCATGTGGAGTCGACTTCGGATGCGACTTCACCCAATTTGCAGACTGGAGTCGACTTCGGTTGCGACTTTGGTCTCCAACATGGCTTCAAGTTCCATTTCAGGTCGACTTGGTCATGGACCTGACTCAAGTCGCAGGTGAAGCCGACTTCGGATGCGACTTCACTTTTTGTATGCTTATAATGGAACTTAGATTCCTTTGAAAGTGATCCTTGATGCTTGTCATTCATCTCATATCTTGTTCTTCCAATAATATCCTTGATCTTAAGTGCTTGGTCTAGGAACTTGGCATGTTTATCTTCTTTTGAAAGCTTTATCTTCATGGCCTTAATATTAAAATGATTTGCCTTCCTTGAGTTTGCAGTCCAAATATGTAATTAATGATCTTCCCTTGAATGATATACCATCTTGAATGATTCTGCTTTTGATATTTGCTTGTATGGACTGTCTTGGTCTTCAGCTTGACTCAAGTCAGATGCTTGGGTCGACTTGAGGTTCAACTTCACTCAGGATGCATTACGGAGTCGACTTGGGAATGTGACTTCACCCAAGTCACAGGTGGAGTTGACTTCGGCTGCGACTTCACCTATCTTTGAACCCAAATTCAACTCTAGAAGTTTTTAGTCGCCTGAAGTCGATCTTGGAGTCGACTTGGGTTTGCGACTTCACCTAAGTCGCAAGTGGAGTTGACTTGGACTGCGACTTCACCTGTCTTAGTTCTCAAATTCAACGCTGGAAGGTTTTGCCCACTTGAAGTCGATCTTGAGGTCGACCATAAAACCAATATGTTTCTAAGAAACTGACATGTTCCACTAGTGCTTTTTTTATCTACTTTGTAACTGGCAAAATCCGCATCCGAGTAGCCGATTAGATCAAATGTTGAACCCTTTGGATACCATAGTCCTAGATTAGTTGTATTAATTAAATATTTGAAAATTCTTTTTACTGCTATTAAATGTGATTCTTTAGGACATGACTGGAATCTAGAACACATGCAAACACTAAACAAAATATCTGATCTAGAAGCAATTAAATACAATAAAGAACCTATCATGCTTCTATACAGTTTTTGTTCAACAGATTTATCTTTTTCATCCTTGTCAATTTTGATAGTTAAACTCATTACTGTGTTTGCGCCTTTGTTATTTTGCATTTCAAACTTCTTCAACATCTCTTTGATGTACTTGGACTGGTTTATGAAAATCCCTTCCGCTAGTTGCTTAATTTGTAGCCCAAGGAAGAAGTTCAATTCTCCCATCATGCTCATTTCAAATTCACTCTGTATAATCGCAGAAAATTTTTGGCACAGAGTTTCATTAGTGGCACCAAATATTATATTATCAACATAAATTTGAACAATTAAAATTTTTTTGCCCTTATACTTGATGAATAATGTTGTATTAACCTTTCCTCTTTGAAAGTCATGATCAATCAAGAATTTTCTTAACCTTTCATACCAAGCTCGTGGAGCTTGTTTTAGTTCATATAATGCTTTGGTTAACTTGAAAACATATTTTGATTGATCCTTTTCTTCAAATCTAGGAGGTTGTTCAACATAAACTTCTTTATTCAAGTATCCATTCAAAAATGTGTTTTTCACATCCATTTGAAACAATTTAAAATCCATGTGAGAAGCAAATGCTAGTAGGATACATGTGCGCTTTTCACATTTACTTTCATCTAATTTGTTTTAAAAAACCCATTTGGTATCAATAACTGTGCAATCTTTGGGTCTAGGAACTAAATGTCATATATTGTTTCTATCAAATTGATTTAGCTCTTCTTGCATTGCAATGATCCAGTTTTCATCATTTAGAGCTTGATCAATAGATGTTGGTTCAATTTTTGACAAAAGTAAATTCCCCACAAATATTGTGTCTTGACCTTCTAGTTTTCATTTCTTCATAAATATTACCAATAACTTGCTCAATTGGATGGTCATTTTTGAATTTTAAATCAGTTGGAGGTTTATAAGAATTGTTACCTTCACTTACCCTTTCTTCCATGGAATTCTCTTGCTTTGCTTCGGCTTCTCCTTGTTACTCTAGTTGTTCCACCTTTGGGTTCCTTGATGCCTCATCTACATCACTCAACCCATCCTTCTTTTTCGGAGTTTGGTTAAATTCATCAAAAACAACATGTATTGATTCTTCTACTATTTGATTTTTCTTGTTAAAAACTCTATACGCTTTGCTATTTGATGAATAACCAAGGAATATTGCCTCATTACTTTTTGCATCTAATTTTTTCAAGTTAGTTTTTTCATTGTTCAACACATAGCAAGTACATCCAAAAGCATGCAAATATGATATGTTTGGTTTTTTTCCTTTCCATAGTTCATATGAGGTCTTTTTTAAGATTATTCTAATGGTAACTCGGTTTAATACATGACATGTTGTACTTATAGCTTCACTCCAAAAAAATTTGGACAATTTGCTCTTATTTAACATAGTTCTAGCCATTTCTTGTATTGTTTTTTTTTTCTTTCAACTATCCCATTTTGTTGGGGGGGGGGGGGGGTTATTGGTGCAGAAAATGTATGATGAATTCCTTTTTCATTGCGAAATTCTATGAATCGTTTATTTTCAAATTCACCACCATGATCATTTCTAATGGAAATAATTATGTTTTGTTTTTTATTTTTCATCAAATTTGAAAACGTGACAAACATAGAAAATGCTTCATCTTTGCTAGCTAAGAGTATTATCCATATGAATCTTGAAAAATCATCAACAATAACAAACACATATTTTTTCCCACCAAGAGTTAAAATGTCTGACGGCCCATAAAAATCCATATGCAATAATTCAAGTGGCCTAGTCGTTGAAAATTTTTTTGGATGGAAAATGGCATCTTGGGTTGCTTGGATAATTGACAAGCTTTACAAATCTTGTCCTTGTCATATTTAAGCTTTGGTAACCCTTCCACTAGGCTTTTTTCCACAATGTTTTAATATTTGACATATTTATAGGTCCAAGCCTTTTATGCCATATCCATGGATCATTTTCTATGGCTATTAGACATTTTCCATCAAGTTCATCAAGACAAGCTAAATATACATTTTATGTCTTTTTCCACTAAAAACTACGTGTGAAACCCGCAATCTTAGAATAACACATAGATTTTTGTACTGATTTTTATGATAAATAAAATTCATGAAATATGTTATGTTTGCAAATATATATACTAGAGGTTAAAATAATACAATTAAGAACTTAACCCATGTGAATAGTGCACATGAATAGTGAACGTGAATAGTAACTGAGGATTAAGACACATGATTAAGAGTTAATCATTTGGATGAACCTAATCACAAAAGGACAAAATAGAGATTTATTCACTATAAGACAAAATAGCATCACCTTTTATTATTTTAATACAAATTTGGATTTTAGTGAAAAAATAGAAAAAAATTCATAATTTGCAATCCGGGCATCGGAATTCGATGAAATTTTTTATGGATGGTTAAAAATTTATGATGAACATGATGAATGGGTCAAGACGTGATAAAAATCACAAATCAAAGGTCAAGATGAAATGTCAAATGATGATCAAATAGTAACTTAACTTTTTCATAAATGTTGCTTTTGACTTTTTATTTAAATAAATAATTAAAAAATAAAAAATTAATTAAAACAAAAGTTACAGAAGGGGAATGGTAGGCTAGGGTGGCTGAGCATTTGACCAAATCAATGGTCCATGATGATCATCATCATAAACCAATGGTTAGGATTTAATTAGCTTAAATTAAATAATTTTAAAAATAAAAAACTAAATAAATAATAGGGCTGCATAGGGTAGGCTGGATCAGGCCTAGGGTGGGTGCTCTTGGGTCAAGGCATTTTTCAAAATTAGAAAAAAAAATATTTTTATAATTAAATACCTCAAACTAAGGGGGTAAATTCCAATTTCTTGAAAAATCAAAAACTATAAATGGGAGGCAAGGTGAGAAAGACCAAAGGCACTCCAAGATTGAGAAATTCAAGCATTTCCACTCCCACAATTCATTTTGGCCTTAGAGAGAGAAGGAGAGAAGGAAAGAGAGACAAAGAGAGAAGGAGGAGAGAAGTTCTCCATTTCGGGTAAATGATTTCTACCCAAATTTATTTTTGATATTAAGTAGGGTAAAACCATGCTTAGATAATTCCTAATCATGAGAAAATAAGTATAGATATAATACTTAATTGGAATTATGCCAAAACATCAAAAATTTAGAGCGAGGATAAGGTATTTGGGAAGATAGCATATAATATGTGAAAATAATGCTCCAAAATTGATAAATGATGATTTGGGATGTATGATTATGATAAATATAATGTTGTAATGATGATATATTAATTTTATGATTTTTAAAATTAAGGATTATGCTTAAGTGAATTTATGTTGATTTTTAGTATATGGAGAAAATGATTTTTTTCGCCAAGTAAATTATGATAAATTCAAAATGTATGAAATTTCATGTGATATACTAGACATAAGCTATGCCATGGTATTTTTTATTTTTGGAACCCATGAATAGTAACTATGTCTCTGTGAATAGTAACCTCGGATGAACAGTGATTTTCTACAGGATTTGCTACAGTAACAGCGTGAATTTGGAGAACATTTGAGATTAATATTTAAATCTAACGATGGAATTTTTAAGAACTTATGGATAAAAATCCATATAAGGAAATAATGACCAAATATTTTTAAGGTTAAGCCCTATAAGAAATTATAGAAGAAAATAAGGTCATAAATGAATATAACATATGTATGATAAAGTATGTATATCCTTTTCACTTGTATAGGAAAAGGAAAGGAAAGGATAAAAGATTTAGATTGAAGCAAAGCAAAGGTAAGCAAGCAAACGTTTTGAAAATAATTTTTATATGTTTTATATTGCAACCATGGAATATGTCGGAATTGCTTTATTAGAAGCAAATCCATATGGAAGTAAGGAGAAATGTTGAGATATGTGGAAATTGCTTTATCATAAGCAAATCCTTATGAAAATGAGGAGAAAGGTGGAAATGATTGCATTATAATGGAAAAGGAAAATTTTTTATTTCCAAATAATATTTGGTTTTATCGAATGAATTTAAAATGTTTTGAAACGGATTTAAGGAAGGCCAACCGATAATCGATTTAAATGAAGATTCTTAAGGTAATGACCAAAGGATCATACAAGCTTACCTTCATATAGAAGTAACTCATGTGTCATGTGGACAAAGAATATGATACCATATAAAGAAAATGAATTATGCATTGGTATATCCTTTGTTCATGAAAAACCCAGAAATTGGAAGAAAAGCATTTGCAAAATCTTTTGTCTTTAGATATTAAAATGTTTTCGAAATTGTTTTACCGCTCAAAATTTATTTAAAAACATTTTAGCAAAATTTTGAAATTACTATTTCTCAAATATTTGCTTCAAATATTTTAAATGATTTAGAAATGTGTTATTTAAATGTTTCTAAAATTATTTAAGGTTGGTCATCCTTACAAAATATTTTTATTAACTTGTTAACTTGGGCTGTACCAAGTTTTCAAGTTAGAAATGGAAATACAGGCCGAGGTCTGTACTATTTTGAAATGACATGCTAGCATCAAGTTTTGAAAAGGAAAAGTCACAGACTAGGGTCTGTGAAGTTTTATAAAAAGCATGCTAGTATATGAATATGGAGAAAGGAATGTGCACATGAGTTATGTACTAGGTCTACTATAGAGGATATGCGGACCGGACGCGGTTGCAAGATGGGCCCCCTCTATATAGCCAAGTCACTTCAAAAGGCGAAATGCCGGCGGCGCCCTCCCTGAAATGGGAGAAGAATACGGATAACTGCCTGGCTCGCGAGTTATCAATAGAGATGATTTCTCTCCTAAGGAGGAAAGGGTGATCACTTGGTAAGTGTCACCTACCAGATGGACAGAAACGTTATGCATGATGCATATGCTTGTTTTAAAAGGTTTTATAGAAAATATTTTAAGGACATGAGAATGTCCTTGGAGAAAGGAAGTTTTATGAAAAATGTTTTTATGTTCATGAAAAAGAGGTTTACATGTTAAGTTTGTAAGAATATGTTTTATGAAAAGTTTTACGAAAAGGTTTCCACTGGTTGATAGTAGATCACTTGATAAGTGTCTACTATTGAACGGGAGAAATGTATTTAAATGGAAAAAATGCTTGCTTACTGAGTTTCGACTCACGTTTTGCTTTTCAAACCATAGACAGGTATAGCACAAGCTAAGAAGGAAAGGAAAAAGAAGGTATGAAGAAATTTTTATGATATGTTGATCTGTATATGGTATGACATGAACATATGATAAGGAGTTTTCAAATTATGTATGTATGAAATGATCAGGTTAAAATAACCTGTATTGTACAAAAATAAGTATGAATGTTATCAATGATAATTGAGATTTGATGATAAGTATATGTCTTTACGTGATGAAAAAAAAAAAATTGGACAAGATCGAATTAAGTACCTGCCGTGTGATCAGGGCAACAATTCTGATTCACACTTACCAATCGACAAGATCTTGGAGTAAGGACAAATGTGACGCCTCGGTTCGGGGTGCCACACTATGTGATCATCATCAAACACATTGCATATAGAAGATTCAAATACAAATTTGTATCCTTTGTCACATAATTGGCTAATACTCATAAGTTGTGTTTGAGTCCTTCAACAAATAGTACATCCTCAATACATGCATTTGAATTTTCATAAAAATTTCCTTTACCTTTAGGGTGTGTTTGGCAACAGCAAAAAGTTGTCAATTTAAAACTTTTCAATCTAAAACTTTTCACTCTCCACAACTACCCTATTTTTTAATTATTTCTTCACATTTTTCTATACAACTACCCTACTTTTCAATCATTTCTACACAACTACCAACACAACAAACCTATCTATTTCAACTTTATCCTATTTATTCCTCATCATTACCCCTATCATATCACATAATTTGACAATTTCTCATCTCTACAACTTTTCATCAAAAGTTTTATCCATTCCCAAACACATCCTTAATTATACTTTTTTCGTTGTTCCTAAATGCAACCATTCCTTCACTACATGGTTTGATCTTATGGAATAATCTCTTCTTTCCCGTCATATGTCTTGAGCAGCCACTATCCATAAACCACATATTGTTGGCTTTTGCTTTAAGACATACCTACAAAAATGAGGTCAAGTGAAGCTTATGTTTTTGGTACCCATTTTATGGGTCCATTTGGGTTAGTTAGCCATTAGAGTCTACGTTGCTCTATCTTTGAAGGCATAAATATAATGCTCTTTGGTACCCAAACCAATTTTGCACCAAGGTCATGAAATTTTCTTTGATATACTTTGTGTCCCATCTTGTTACAAAAATTACAAGCTCCCGGGAGTCTAGGAGTGGGATCCATGTAGTAGTTGGTTCCCAAGTTGGTATTTTGGTCCAAGCAACATGATTCATGGACCTAACCCAACTCGTAGCATGACTTCAATTTGAAACATAAACTTCTCCAGCATGGCTTCAAGTTCCATTTCAGGTTAACTTGGTCATGGACCTGACCCAAGTCGCAGATGAAGTCTACTTCGGATGCGACTTCACTTTCTGTTTTCATATAATGGAACTTAGATTCCTTTGAAAGTGATCCTTGATGCTTGTCATTCATCTCATATCTTGTTCTTCCAATAATATCCTTGATCTTAAGTGCTTGGTCTAGGAAATTGGCATGTTCATCTTCTTTTGAAAGCTTTATCTTCATGGCCTTGATCTTAAAATGATTTGTCTTCCTTGAGTTTGCAGTCAAAATATGTAATTAATGATCTTCCCTTGAATGATATACCATCTTAAATGATTCTGTTTTGGATTCTTGTATGGACTGTCTTGGTCTTCAGCTTGACTCAAGTCGGATGCTTGGGTCGACTTGAGGTTCAACTTCACTCAGGTCGCATTGCGGAGTCGACTTGGGAATGCGACTTCACCCAAGTCGCAGGTGGAGTCGACTTCGGCTGCGACTTCACCTGTCTTCGAACCCAAATTCTACTTTGGAAGTTTTTAGTCACCTGAAGTCGATCTTGGAGTTGACTTGGACTGCGACTTCACCTGTCTTTGTTCCCGAATTCAACGCTGGAAGGTTTTGCCCACTTGAAGTCGATCTTGAGGTCGACTTGGATATCGACTTCTCTCAAGTCGATGGCTAAGTCGACTTTGCCTTGCAACTTGGTCTGCTAGGTTTTGAATTCTAAGTTTTTTATCCTTTAACCAAGTTTAACTAGCCACATTAGTACCCAAAATATTCTCGAATTGAGTTGTTAATCATCAAAACATGGATTGTGCTTAATTTGCCTTTAATTCCAACATGTCTTTCCTCTGTGCATCGATGGTGCGAGCCATGAAGTGCTCCGACTAAGCCAAGCGTATATCATTGGAGGCTTCAACCTACCTTTGTTCAAGCCCCAAGCATAGACCATTTCAAATGAATCATTCAGTTTTATGACAATAGTATGGTTTCCTGCTTGACCAATGCCACAAGTGAGGAGTTCGCTAGCTTGTACTCGTCGTACATTAAAATGTTGTAGATTTCTCACCTGAGCCTCGAGCTCCTACTCTACCATGAATATTAGATTAATCGTACCTAAATAGATATAATTAAAAATTGAAGACACTGTTACTCTCACAACAACTCTACAGACATTCCATTAGATATGCTCAACATGTTCTTGTGCCATTTTCCCAATGTCCTAAAATGCGTGAAGAAGACCGTTACTGTGCGAATAAAATACAATGGCGAAATGATAATTAATAAAAAATGTGGAATCCATAATTTTACTGTCATACTTTCAAAAAAAATGTTACTTAGCCAAACTTAATGTGTAACAACAACAATATAATGATTGAAACACGCAAACTTCTAGCAAATTGTGGAAAATATTTTTCTTAATTGTAGGAGTGTTAAAAAATGGTTTCATGTTAATTTTAAAACTAATGCATTTTTATTTCATGTCATTAATACGGAGAGAAGATTCCTTTTCTAATATTCTCCCACAGTTTTTTTGACCTTACTTTAGTAGCTCATGTGAACTCGTGCCTATTGGTTGCGTTCAAACATAAGAATAATAATGCAAATAATGTTTTTTCTTAAGGGGTCATTTTTAGAAATTCTGACATTAGCATCTACTGATATGCAATGGTCATTTACTTTAGATATTTATAACTAATATGCAATGATGTAATGACCATTTAATTTGAATTGAATGAAAAAAAGAAATTAATATAGATATAAACCTCATTAAGATTGTGATCATTATTCCTGAAGCTCCAAATCAAAGATATTTAAATTGCCAAAAAATATGTATTTCAATAACCAATCAAATAAACCTACAAATAATCTCATATTCCTACACACTTATAGAAATAAATGATGCCTTGATTGACATTTACATTTACAAATGTGAAATACCACTCTCCATTGTGTCCATAAAAGGTAAAATATATTAAAACACATTTGATAAATCATACCTTGTATAGAAAATCCATCTGAGCTTAGCCTGTGAATCTATTCATGCGGATGACGTGAAATTGGCTTCTACCACAAGGAGGACGCGGACGACGTGATATTCACTTCTGCCTAAAGGAGGAGCAATGAGCATTTTGCTCGTTCGAAGTTCGAACGAGTCTTCACACCCATCAGCATTTTACCAACTCCCTGCAGTAACTGCAACGACATTTAATCATCTTAAACAGTAGGTACAATTTTTTAATTGTGACGCAGCATGAATATTCGGCGGCAAGATAAGCCACATAAATGTTCGATAGAAGGAAGATATAACATTGTTGAGCAACTTTCCGTTTTCAGTCTTCCACAGAGCTTCGAACACAGTTACATTTAATTCTACACATTCAGTGGAGATGGCATTTTCAGTACAGTTAATTTTTAATTCAAAATCACTTTAATCGTGAAAACTTTGTTGCAGATTTTTTATAAATTTTCCCATTTGAATACAAATATTTTTTAATGTAAATATTTAATACAAATATTAATGAAATAAGTTATTTCATACGTATATAAATAAGTTTGTATTTATTTGTATTTCTAATTTTATTAATTTTAGATTGAAAGAGCGACAAGAGAGTTGACCAAGCTTTATAGGTTTCATCAAATTTAATCCACCATGTTTGCAGAATACATCAAAATATAAAAATTATAATGCTTATGTTTGATTGAATCTAGTGGACTAAATTATTTTTACTTCTTATTATTAAGTGGACTACATTATAGTGATCTTCATTTCAAATTAATTCATAAGATTTTTATTTAGTACAAATATTAATTTAATACATAATTTCGTATTGATTTGATGAAATTATAATTAATATATTTTTTAAAAGTTATTAATTTCAAATTGAAATGAGCAACTGGAGAGATGAGAATCCTAAGAGTCACTGCAGATTTAGCTAAGTTTACAAAATAATTCAACATAAAAATTAGCTATATTTATATTTAATTTAAATTCAATTCATATCTATTAATTTTCATTTTTTATTTTTATTCAATTCAAAATAATATGAATGATATACAAGAATTCAACATTTTTTTTTATTTGTATGTTATAATATAAATATTTTTATTTATGTGTAATTATAAAATTCTCATTGAATGCATATGTATCATTTTTACCTAATGCACATATACGATCATTTCAGCTAAACTCTTTGAATCCGACGTTCACATCAAGCTTCCATAAATTATTTAGAACCACAAAAATTGAAGAAATTTCCATGAATTATAAAAATTGAAGATATATTAAAATTGAAGATATTATTTATTGTTATTTTTAATCATAGATTTAGATTTTTTACATTTTTAAATTATTTAGAATCATTAAAATTGAAGAAAAGTTCATGAATTATAAAAATTGAAGATATATTATAATTGAATATGTAATTTATTTTTAGATATAATTATTAATATAGTAATGTGTGTGAATTGGCGAGTGGGGCGGGGTGGTCAGGTTAATTTTTACCTTTTTATGTGGAGTGTTGCAGGTGCGTGAGTTGAATCCAAATTTTTATCTTTTTATAAAGTATCTATTCTATAAATTTTTTTATTAAATTAATAATTGAATATTGATTTAATTTGTTTAAATTAATGCCTATTTTTGTTAAAAACTTATTATTTTAACTTGAATTATAAGTTGGGCCCTTTCCTAAGCAAAGAATACGTCCTTTACTTTGGCCTTTAACTCTAGAAAATGCTATCTGCCCTCTAGTTGGAACAACCTTATATGCTTTATGATGATTCTTTCTTTTTCAATAATTCCTATAATGAATACAGGGTAAAAGAGTTAATTTCATAAGCATAATACACAGGATGTATTTAAATACTAGCATAAAAAATTTGAATTTACAATAATTTGTGCAGCTTGTTCATTTACGACTCTCTCATCCTTATGCATACATGTATTTATATAGGTTTGAGCACGACTTGGCTGCACTTTGTTGTTTTCTTCTGTTTGCAAAAAATATAATGCTCACATGACGTAAAAACTAAATTTGAACTCTAGTATAAATTAAAAAGCAAAAATATACCTTTTAATCAATCCATCTTGCAAGTGTCTTTTTTTCTATAATGTGAGGCTCCTTGTATTTTGCTCGATTTCTCTTATTTATTTCACTAATATTCTACAAAAATTAAAATAAAATGATATATATTTCAATGACAGCATAAATTACCATGAACTCAAAACAATGTTAAATTAATATCTTAGCATTTGTTGAGCACCAATGGTGCACTATACTTTGTCCACTGATCTTTTTTACCCTTTCTGATAAAAGTTACACATTCATGCTTTTTGACTTGGTAACATCAAAGTAATCATACTTCAATGAATTCTTCCAACTTCTCCACTTTCTATTGAGATCTTTCATTACCCATGTACTAATTTTGTCATTCCATGTTACAAATTTAAATTTTTTCTACAATAAAAAATTCAAAAAATTATTTAAATAAAATCAATGTCTACACATAGACAAGTATTTTTACATGTAAGGACAACAAATTTTATCACAAATTAGAAATTTACCATTAAAAGAAATGAATTAAATAATGATAAATGAGAAACTTTCATACCTTCCCAATTTTTCATTGCCAATCTTTATACTTTTGTAGTAACTTTTTCCTAAAAATAAAATTAATTATTGCAAATTCAGGATTTCTTGCTAAATCACCTAAAAATTTGTTCAAGGTGCATGCTTCATCCCCTGTAGGTTAGCTTAAATTATTAAGGTTAACAATAATTTGTTAACCTTCTTCTAAAGTCCATACATCTGACATACGTGTAGGGCCCCTAGTTTTCCTAAGGGGCTTATTATCAACTAGTAAAAAATAAGCATTCAATTAATCTAACATAATTATAAATCATATTAATTGAAAAGTAATTCTATCATTATATATTAATTCATATGAAACTTACATGGCAATTCGATCACTGATTCATAGGGAATTTGTTGCTGGTCCTTCCAAGATTCCTATATAGTATTTGAATTTGAGGATTCTACGCATTGTTCTCTAGAAATATTCATAAGCTTCCTTTTTGCCATTGGATGACTAGAAGTAAAAAATAAAACGTAAATTAAACTGATTACTTGCATTATCATATTGTAAACAATATTAATTTTTATTATGTAATAAATAATATTCAAACACTACCATTGTTTTAATTAATAGAAAAAAAATTTCTCCTCGCGTAGATGCTTGAACATTTGCCATTTTGACTCTTCCATCATCCAATGACCCATATTTTATCTGTCCAATCCAATGATAACTAAGACAATATGCACACTTATTTTTTAATATTTTACCAAACTTAACATGTATATCAAATTTCATTAACTTAACATAAATACGATTTTCTGATTTTTTCTCATTTTTCCAAATGGACCTTATTATATCAAATTTCATTAAATTGACATAAAAATAATTATAGTATAATAGACAATTTTTTAAAAAAAGAGTCTTCTAAAAGTAAAAATTTAGAAGATTAATATTGTAATACCTTTTCTAATTTTCTTCCATTTTTATATAACTCTTGAAGATATTAAATGCCTATAATTAAAAATTATAATACATGTAATCTGCAATATTATATTGTCTTTTATGTTATATTAAGTTTTTATAAAAATATTCAGGTCCATCCATATCATATATAATTACCTACACTCGTTGATAATTAATAAAAAAATTATATAATTAAATTCAATATCGGCGATGCTTATTTGAAATGTCTAATTCTTCTATCAACACAATAAACATTTATAATTAAAAACCAACAAAATTTATAAATTTTCTCCCATGACATTATCTTTATTGATTATGATAGCAACTACCTTCTCTATTTCCTAATTTTAATAGCAGAATAGTTTTCCAAGAGGTAAACACCAGTCGTATAAAAGGTGTTGTTGCACTAGACTATGAAAATTATATGAGGAACAGAAACAATATTATTGAAAAGTGAAAAATATAATCTTGGCGAATTAAAAATGAGAAAAAATTTAAGAATATAAAATATCGTTTGAGAACGAATAAAGATATATGAGAATTGAAAAAAATTGCATAAGCAACGGAAAATCAGATTGTTAAATTTTTGAAATAAAAAACTATTTTTCCAACTTATATTAATATAATCCGAAAAAAATTATACTCATCTAAATCCTTCATATATCTATCAGTTTATTCCTCATGTACCAGTTCGCATTGATTGAAAACTTAAAGCTTTCAAGAAACTCAAGGAAACTGGGAGAGGTCATATAACAGAATTACATAACAAATCTGACTAGGATTTTCCACATATTTCAACAAACTCAAAGAAACTGACGGAGATCATATAACAGAACAAATCTCTGAACGAAATCTCTTCATTGAGAACAAGTAAATCTTCCTAAGCAAAAGAAAAGCAAAGGAAAGAGTAGGTAAGTGTAATACATGTTGAAATATATGTAAATACTTGCCTGCTTTTATGTACCCAGGTTACGTAAAAGCGGTTCCATTTAACGCTTATATTTTTTAGTTAGGATACTAAGTTTCATTTAAATCGAATATTCGTATAGGCTATATTTGCTCAAAAATAAGTACATTCATATGTAAATTCAGAAAAATTCTTAGATCCATTCACATATGTATTACAACGTAGTAATACTTTATAGAATCATTTATCCACATATTTATGATATTATAGATAGTTTAGATGTTAAAATACTACTTAAAATTGATATTTAATATTAAATTAATTTATTATGTTAATTTTACACATTTGTAGATGGAGCCCATATACAGCGAAATCGAATAAACAAAGAGTTTCTATGATAATATAAATGATGTTAAATACAAGTGGATTTTTATCAACCGTTTAGATGTTAAAAATAAAAGGGATTATATAGAAGAGGAGTTTCATAGAAGACTGCTAATGTAAATATACCAATAAAAAAGATAAGCAAATTAATGCCATTATATAAAAAAAACCGGAAACGGAGCCATCACTCTCTTGCTGACCATGCATTAAAAGACATCACTGTTGGAATACCCGTTGGGGTAATCCACCTCATTTTTTGACATCACTCTTTGTAAAGACTTTGTCTCTGGAATGATAAGTTTGGGCCTTTGTAAGAAAATAAAAAAAAAAAGTTCACCTACAGCACTTTGTCAAAAAAAATGCCATTATATAAAAGGACGCACGCTAGCATGAGTTGTGTGAATTTTGAAGAGTATCATTTACAGCCATGCATTTTGTCCGACGAAAATTTTCGTGCCTAATCTTTATTGGCAATTTTATCTTATGGAAGCTATCAAAATTTTAACAAATACGCTTTAATTATTTATAAAGTATGCTTGAAACTTTGATAATGTTATCTTAAATAGTTTATAAGGTAGATTTGCCCAACTATATTCTACCAATATTATATATTATAAAAATATTAAAATTATTAATTTAAATATTTTTATTCATAATCATACAATTTAAAATCATAATATTATTTAGAACAATAATATTTTAGACACCTTAGTGATGGTGCAGATGCCACTCCACCTATTATATTTAAGTTATTTTTTACTAAAAAATAAGCATCATAGAAATTGAGAATGTATATACCCCCATTTAAGATATGTACAAAATTAATATAATAAAATTTTTTAATTTATATATACAATTCAAAACTATTAATTCAATATCTATTTTAACTTTTAAAGTAAATTTTGTATATCAGTTAATAATGTTATTATAAATTATTAATAGCCTAAAATTATAAAAGAGAACAAGTTGATAAATTAATATAAATTAAAAAAATTTAATTTTCACTGTTAAATAAATGGTGGAAGAAATATATTAGTTAATTAATTGCAGTTAATGGCCTTATTAAATAATTTAACTAGTTTAATTTATTTAAAATTTTGTAAGTGGCTATGATTTAATGGCATTAAAAATATATAAAGTATCTTAAAATATATAATGTAAGTTTTAAAATTATTATTATATCATAAATATATTTAATGTCATATGCATTTTTCCCGCCAAAAATATTCACAAATGGGGTAAATTTTTATTCACGAAATTTTTGTAGATTCTATATAGTAGAATTTTAACACTTCTCATTTTAATTGTTTATAAAATATGCTCAAAATTTTGTTTTGTTAAGTTTATATAGCGTATAAGATAGATGCTACCACGCCTGTGGCATGATGGTACATGTTGATGTCATGTATTATATAGTCTATAAGATACATGCTACCACGCCATGGTACACGTTGATGCCATGCATTGGAGTGGTACGGGTTTGATACTTGCCAAGTATTTGTAATTTTCTTATAAAATGTGGGAACTTTTAGAAGATATTTCCTTGGGATGGGGTTATTTATAATGTTTTTTCATAGTGTGAAGGTTGTGAAGGTAGTTGATTGTAATATCAGGTTATCACAGTGTATAGTTATTAACAAAAAAGGATAAATTTTCCCAAGTACTATTAACATTATATATTATAAAAAAATTAATTGTCATTAGAATGATGGAAGAAATATATTAGTTAATTAATTACAGTTAATGGTCCAATTAAATAATTTAATTAGTTTAAATTATTTAAAATTTTGTAAGTGGCCATGATTTAATGGCATTAAAAGTATGATGATGTATTTTAAATTATGGCATGTAAATTTTAAATTTACTATTATATCATAAATATATTTAATGTCGTATGCCAGTTTCCCACCGAAAATATTCATAAATGCAGTAAATTTTTATTCACGAAATTTTTGTAGATGCTATAAATGAATTTTAACAAGTCTCATTTTAATTATTTATAAAATATGCTTGAAATTTTAACAAATCATTCTGATGTTAATTATTGTACATACATCTCAGTGGTGCCGCCTTCAACCTTACGCATGATCATGTACTAGCATGATTTACAAATGCGATGATGATGTCTGAGGACTGTGTGGATTATGTTATGTCAAGTTTTAATTTAAAAATGGCAAGATTGGAGGACTGCGTGGATTATGTTATATCAAGTTTTGATTTAAAAATAGCGCGGTCTAAGGACAGTGTACATACAATTGTCCTTATATAAAAAAGTTTATATGAAAATATTTGAGGATATACAATTGTCCTCATATAAAAAGATTTATATGAAATTTTTTTAAGATATATAATTGTCCTCATATAAAAAGGTTTACGTGAAAACGTTTAAGGACATACACTTGTCCTCATGATTAAATGTTTATATGAAAATATTTTAGGACATATAGATGTCCTCATGAAAAAGGTTTGATGAAGAGTTTATATGAAAGGTCTTTATGAAGGGTTTATAGGAAAGGTTTTAAGAAGGGTTTATATGAGAGGTTTTCATGAAGGGTTTATATGAAAGGTTTTCATGAATGGTTTATATGAAAGGTTTTCATAAAAGGTTTCTTCCTGTTGGTAGTTGATCACTTGATAAGTGTCTCCTACCGAACGAGGAGAAATGCATTTATATGAAAATGAAAATGTTTGCTTACTAAGTTTATCACTAATGTTTTGTTTTCCCAACCCTAGACGGGTTCAAGGAAGCTCAAAAGGAGAAAGGACTTGATAATTTGAGGGGGAGAATGACTGGTATTCTTTAATATGTTAACAAATTGTTAACTATCATGTCAGAATTGATATGTTTAGAGAATGGTTGAATGGTTATGTTGATTGTGAAGATATTAGGTTATGAATGTACATAATGTATGTAAATAAGTTGATATATTACAAGTATATAGTTGCTTGTGAAATGAATGACAAGAATAATAGGTTATGTGTAATTGATTATAAATATACGATGCTTGCAAAAGATTAAAGAAGATAAAGGGAATGAAAGGAAAAAAAATTTCCACTAAGCAAAATGGACTCAAAAAAATTCCACCGCATGATCAGGGCAGCAATCCTGTTTCACATTTACTAATTGGTAACAATCTTGGAGTAAGACTCAAGTTGTGACACCTCAGGTTGGGAGCACCATAGGCATAATGTTTTTCAGCCAAACTTTTAGTCCATGTAGGTCCAAATAAATCCATATGCAGTAACTACAGAGGTTCTGTTTTTGACACAATATCTTTTGATTTGAAAGAAATCTTCTTTTGTTTACTAAATTGACAAATATCGCAGATATATTTTAAATTAATTTTTGAGTTTGGTAAACCATCAACAAGATTAAACTTTTGCAGCTTTTTAATGTGTGAAGGTTTGCATATCCTAATCTTCTATGCCAAATCAGAATCTCATCATCTACTGCAGATAAGCACTTTATATGGTCTATACTAAGATCTAGAATATACACATTTTCATTTCTTTTTCCACAGCAAAAATTATTGCTCATATTATCACGAACTATATACATATCGGACTTAAACACAACTTCAAAGCCTTTATTACAGAATTGACTAATGCTTAAGAGATTGTGTTTAGCTCTTATACATAAAACTCATCGTTTATTTTAATGCCTCCGCAACTTATTGTACCCCTACCTCTGATGAAACTTTTATTGTTGTCTCTAAAAGGTTAACCTTACCTTTATTTTGCATTTTCTAAAAACTTGAATGCATTTTTATTTTTGGTCATATGATGTGAACAACCACTATCCATATACCATCTTATTTCGCAAGTTGACTTCATGCATTCCTCAGAATGTTCAGATTCATCTTTATGATCTGCCATAAATCCTAAATATGATGCAAGATTCGCTTGAGCATCATCAGATCCTGAAGTGATAGATAGTGAAGTACCACTATGACACCATGCCCCATAGCTTTAATTTTTTCTTTTGTTGAAATCTTTCTTTTCAATAGGAGATGAGCATGAGTTCTTAAAATGTCTAAAACGTTGACAGTTATAATACCTTACTTTGTCTCATTCTTTTTTTTTTAAAATCTTTCCTCTGGGCCTTCTGTTCTATTTTCTTTTTAGGTCGTCGCTGTATCCTTTTAGCGGCTGCATTCCTATTGTTGTTGTTGTTTTCTCGATTTCGAGTAGTGAAACATTTTATCTTTTTTGTTGACATAGCAATGTCTTCATCTTCATCACCTACATTATCATTAGAATGATCAGAGAAAACTTTGAGACCAATTACCTTCTTACCTTTTGGATTATTATCATCATTTTTCTTCATAATGATCTCATGTGTCATAAGGGAGCCTATTAATTGATCTACAGACATGCTTGTTAAATCCTTGGCCTCCTCTTTGGCTATAACTTTTGCAGTTCAAAAAGAAGGAAATAATCTCAATATCTTCTTTACATGTTCCTTTGCCTCAATAGACTTATTAAGTACTTTCTAGGCATTAATTATGTTGGTGAATCTACAAAACATCTCAGTAATAGATTCATTAGATTTCATCATAAAAGTTCATAATCATGCATCAACATATTTATCTTGGACTCCTTAACTTGAGAAGTACCCTCGAGTGTTACCATGAGTATATCCCAAACCTCTTTGGCTGTGGCACAAGTAGATGTTTAAATTCAGATGGGCAAAGTGCACAATATAAAATATTTAGAGCTCTAGAATTTAAATGCACTTGTTTATTTTTTTGTTCATTAGGTTCAGTTAAATCATCTCCAGGTAAAATAACACCTTTATGAACGACATTCTAAAGTTTTAAATCCTGACTCATGATAAAGATCCGCATTCTGTGTTTCCAATATCTATAATTTGTGCCATCAAAATATGATGGTCTGGTTATGGAATGACCTTCACCATATCCAATCTCCACTTTTCTTCTCAGTTGTTAAGACCTCTTTGGAGTAATTCAAAGGCAGCTTTGATACAAATTGTTAGGGTCATATGAAACTGATAAAAGAAAGGAATAATAGTACAAAAAGTGATCTAAGAAAGAACAGGATAAATTTCACACACCACAAAAATAATTTAAAGAAGATCCACAAATTATAGTGGTTCGGTTAACACACCTACTCCACTCTCCAAGTCAACGCCTTGACTCGGGTTTACACTAGTCAACTTAGAACTCAAGTTACAGTGGTACGATCTCAATCGTTTTCTGGATTACACAAATGGATCTAGGTGGCATGTGAAATTTTTCATAAATCACAATGAAAGCTTTCCTCTTGAATTAAATAGCCTCTAATTCAAGGTAAAATAAAAAAAATAAAATAAAGCTTACAACCAATTTAACAACACAGAAGCACAGAGATGAAGCTTTTAGTAGGATGGTCATGATGATCTTCAATATGTTACTTTTGAGAGATGGACAAAGGATCATAGAGAACGCCTTAAGACAGATCTGCACTTTTGAAAATATTCTCTCTGAATTCAATTTTCAGTTGAAATTTATTGTCTATTTGTAGCTTTTAACATCCAATCGCCAAGAGAGATTTTCTCCACCAAATCCACAATCAATCGGATTTTTCTCAACAACTTAACAAACCGAAACCGCTAAGAGAGATTTTTTCCACCAAATCCAAAACCAATCAGATTTTTCTCAAAAATTTTTAACAACTTAACAACCCAAGACAGCTCCTCAAACTAACCGATTTGCCACATTATCATCCAATCATCTATCTATTGATCTTGTTAAACAAATTGTTAAAGTTTCAACCCAAAAACTGTTGAAGTTTCAAACCAAAACAATTGAAGTTTGAAACTAAATTAGTTGAAGTTGCAAACCAAAAATACTGAAGTTTTACAGTAAAATCTCGACAAATTCACAATGCAATTTAACGCCAACTTGTTATAGCAACA
The DNA here is from genome assembly GCA_030490835.1 of Annona cherimola. Classification (NCBI taxonomy): domain Eukaryota; kingdom Viridiplantae; phylum Streptophyta; class Magnoliopsida; order Magnoliales; family Annonaceae; genus Annona; species Annona cherimola. The sequence continues at coordinate 65,793,987 of CM059977.1, forward strand.
TATTTCAAGCATTAAATTCTTAACTTGTCTATCATCAAAACATTATAACTCAACATCCGTTTATCTCAAAAAAAAATTCATAAATTTTTTCTAGGTTTTCCTACACCTCATATTAAGTGGACCCTTACTAAGATATTTCTTGTTAAGACCTAAACCTAGATTAAACAAAATAAGTTTTTCCTATATATAGTTATCAGAAAATGGGATAAATTTTGTTTTTATGCAATTTTGAAGGATATTTTTGAAAAACACATGAGAAAAACTAGCAATATTATCCTATTATACTTGAAAAAATTTGGCTATATTTTCAGGATGTTTCACTTTTTGTGATTATCTTAGTTATCAATATTATCTTAGTTTGGATAAAAAAAATGAACCCTGACAAATAATTTATTACTCTTTACATTCACATTCCCCTAAAAAAAAATGTCAAGTAGCAAAAGGATATAAAATCAGGAGGACCTTTATTAACTGTTACATAATTTTGGATACAACATCTTTCCATGTTGGAACTTCAACAAATTCACTTTCCAATTTTTTATGAAAATAAAATTTGGCCCTTAAGCTCAACAAGAGCTACTAATGTCATTTCAATCCCCCTCAAAAAGAAAAAGTCTTTTGCTAGTTACCTTACCCAACCACGCACAATTGATTTCAATAAACACAAAAGGCATAGAGGGAGGTCCCAGCAGTCAAAGCCGGCGCAAGTACCCCAAGTGCTACCTTATAGCCATTTCCCAAATAGGCACACCCATGGCTCACAGACATTCCACCATACACAGTTGCACCAGTGTTGTAAGACCAGAGCACCTCCCCAGTCATTCCATGCATAGCATAGATTGGGCCTCTCCCATCTGTGGAGCCAGCAAAGAGGACCCCATTAGCCAGCGTCACAGGGCCATTGCTTGTTGCGTTGCTGGGGTTGGCCGTGGACCACAAGACCTTGCCAGTATTGGCGTCCATGGCAACCCATCCCCCAGCCGTTGTCACCTGCTTAGACGGTTTGAGTGTGAAATTCCTTCCTTGTTCATTGGCGATGTTGGTATACACAATCTTTCCATTGGTTGCTGCTCCCCACGTGCCTCCGCCCGTAAGCCCACCTGGCCTGCAACCTGTGAGCAATTCATATGTTGTTTTCCATTATACCCTAGGTCCCACTCACAATAGACAAACAGACTTACGTGGAACAATGATGAGTTTGACTCAGTGTGTTTGTCAATCATCATCCAAAGTTTTTAACCTAAAATTTTTTACTTTTTTAGCACTTATTTCTATATGAGTACTATACTTTTTAATTATTTTTCCACAATTGTCTATAGAACTAACTTATCTATTTTAACTTTATTCTTTTTACCCCTAATTATTACTCTAATTATATGACATGACTTATCTCATTTCAAAAAATTTAAACTTTTTGAAATGTTTACATGAGCAATTGAGAAAAAATGATTGAAAAGTAAAATACTTATATATAAGAATATTTCAAAAAATAATTAAAAATAGTACAATTATGGTGGGTAAAAAGTTTTAAATTAAAAAGTTTGAAATAGACAATTTTTCATGATCACCAATCACACGAATAGGTGAAAATCATTTAAAATTTGAAGGTTGAGATCAACATATTAAAATTATTTAATTGGAAAAAATTATGTTGTATTAATTAACTATTGCATTAAAGAATTCACTGTCGTTGTACCATTTTCAACCACTTTGATGATTAAATCAGTATTCAATCCACTTATTGCATTTAAAACAATTTGTTTGATAAGAAAATTAACTTTCATCAAAATTATTAAATATCTGTGTAGGCCTATTCAGGTTGAAAATTTATGACAATGTCACAATGTTTAAAAATTAAAAATATATAAACACATTTAAAAATGTTAAAATTTAATATATAAATTAAATAAATCTAAATTAACATGTGTATAAAAATAAAACTAAATAAAAAATATGATTTAGGCGGGAGGAAGTTGGGCCCCAACTACATCTAGTTACAACAACTCAAGCCTCTAGTTATATATGTTTAACTTATGATATTTATTTTGAATTTTGAATTTATTAATTTTTCATTTTTTTCACAAATATGTTTTCCTAAATGTACTTAATCTGCATCTCAATTTTTTTATTTTACAATACTTTTATATATTTATTTTTATTTTTAAAATCAAGTTTTTTAAGGGGTATAAAATGACTTATATGCCCCTCAAATTGATGATTTTTAAAAATAAAAAATAAATACATAAAAATACTTTAAAGTGCCAAAACTTGGTATATGAATTGAGTACACTTAAGAAAATATGTTCATAAATAAAAATTTAAAAATAAATAAAATTAGCAAGTAAATAAAGTGTGCGTGTGTGTGTAATCGGGCCTCATTAAAGTCAGGGTCGTGGACAACCGAGTTTCGTCAACAATCATTGCACCCTGGCGGTAACTTACCGAGGACCACACCGTCTCTCCATTGTCGCGGTCCAGAGCCCAAGCCACGCCGCTTTTCTGGACGGCAACCGCAACATCTCTCCTTGTGCCGTTGCGGAGTGCGGCAGCGAGCAGCATGGGAGCCTCCCCAAAGTCCGCATCCACGTTGGGCCCAGGTGGGCAGTTCTCATCCGTCCGATTAACACACGCGAGGATCCAGACATCGTAACCCCCCAGCACTCTCGACCATCTGATCTCCCCGCACTCCATGCCCACGGCCATGATCGAATTCCCGTGGTTCTCGGGTTCGATGCAGGCATTGGGATTGTCTGGAACGGTCATGTTGTTCTGCCGCTCTTGGCATTCCAGCACTTCGGCTGGGGCCGAGTATAAATTTCCGGTGGCGAGGTAGACGAGATTTCTGCGGACGTCGACGGAAGGGCTGCTGCCCCAAACGGCTGCTCCCGCGTACTGGCCTCGCTGGCCGTGGTTGTCCGGCAGCGTGAACGTCTGCCACAGGACCGTACCCGATCGGAGGTCCAGCTTCGCGATACTGCCCCGGAAGGTGCAGCATTCTTTGATGGGCAGATCTTCCTCCAGCGATGAGGTTCCAACATAGAAAGCTCTGAAAATAGCAGTTATATAGAAATCGATTGATTAATTAATTAACACTTTAATTAAGACTACTAATGCTAATACATCCTCACCCTCACGTAAATAATTTCATAAATTATTATAACATTCTAATATATTCGAAATTCTAAATTATTATAACATTCTAATATATTCGAAATTGTAAATTATTATAATATTTATAATTTTCTAATACATCCGAAATCCTAAATTATTGTAACTTAATATCTAGTACATCTGTGGATGGATGTATCTGACTGATTTTAAATCCTACTGATCATTCTTCGCATTTTAAAGTAGATATGACTTACTTAAGATTCTGATTGGATAGCCAGAAAAAAATAAAAAATCTGATTGAAGGCGCCCGATCCTAAGCGTCCAACCGAAAAAACTGTAACTTCTACAGGCCGGAAAATATATTTTTATTTGTATATATTTTATACATATGCGCATCTCACATATATTTTCCTTCCTGTAAAATTTAGTAATTTTTGGAATTATTTTAGTATTTCATTTAGATTTTTAAAAGTGGACATTCGATGAGTGAACATATGTGCTAAATGGGTAATTTGCAAATATATATGTCACAGCAAAGGGTATATTTGCAATTATTATTAAAACATGTGAGAGTTATTAGCAATTTTCAAAACTAAATAGGTATATTTACAATCGTTGCCAAACTTTGTGGATATATTTACAAATTATCCTAATATACCATGTGACTTATTAGATTCTAATTTTATTATTAATGTGGTGCAAATTTCATCAATATTAAATCTTAACTTGGATAAGGCATCCATGAGTACATCATAAACCAATCCTAATTTGGATAATTTAAGGTAGAGAAAATATTCATAGTTAGGATCAGTGTTTTGAAAACCGGACCGAACCGGGCGGTCGGACCGGTCGGACCGTGAACCGGTCACGTCCCGGTTCGGTACTGTTACCGGTTCAACCGCGGTTCGACCACCGGTTCGATCCGGTTGAACCGGAAAAACCGGGAACCGATCACAAAACCGGTTCAGTGACCGGTCCGGTTTTAAAAACATTGGTTAGGATAGGATGGAAAAAATAGCTATCTTTTGAAATAGGATAGAATAAATTCTATGCACATGTGTATATATATGACCGATACTAAGGGGTACTTAAATGGGTAGCACTACACCACCTACAACTAACATAATTGGTACAGGACATGTCTTTTCAGGCAAGTGATCTGGATTCAAAACTCGGTGTAGGAGTTTTGTCTCCCCTTTAATATTTGAGAGTTTGGGGCCCATTAATATTTGGGAACTTGTAGTCTCTTTATTTGAATGTTATAAGAATTGTTTTAGACCTTAATTATAAGATGTATTAAGAAGTATTATAAAATACCCCAATCAAAAAAAATTTGTGAGCACTACATGTATGACATGTGCCACTATCATAGTTATAGTGTTCTATGTGAATATGATGGTGAAGAGCTTAAAATTCATTTATAATTTTTCATTCTCATCATGTTGTTTTAATGTTTCTAATGGTTGATTGCTTTAAATTTATTTATATCTTTTGCAATTATCACACTTACAATATTCTATGTAAATTTTGTTATTATTTTAATAGAATAATATTGATGTTTGTTAATCAAGAAATCGATTTAGAACTAAAATCAAACTCTTCTAACCTTTACATGTATAGAGTATAATAGGAATTGGACCAACTATTAGATAAGTTTGAGAAGTACTTTTACAAATAGGTTATGAATGATTATAATGTTCTATGCATGTGAATATGATGATTGGAAACTTGAAATTCCCACACACACACACAGACGTATATTTTCCTTCTCATCATATTGTTTTAACTTTTCTAATAGTTGAATGCTCGCAATTCTTGTCTATGAAGATTTTGTTTTGTTTGAATAGAACGATTTTGTTGTTTGTTAATTAAGGAATCAATTTGGAACTCAAATTGAACTAGCCTGGCCTTCAGGTGAGTAAGGTAGATAGGAATTGGACCAATTGATGGGTAGGGCAAAAATATCCTTGAACATATATGATGTTTTGGAATAGGTTGAGATAGTTGAGAGTTGTGTATGAATGCATGGGATTCTTTAAAGAGTTTCAAAAATGATAGGAGTCCTTGGTATAAATCCTGGATGATCTCCTCTGAGGATCCTTTCCTCTTTTTTTTTATAGCAATCTAGGTATGGTTGTTTTTTATTTCCTCGATTAATGTGGTCAGAGATTTATGGGCGTAATATCTGGTCTCAATACACATGGTCAGGTGAATAGTAGCTAAAAAATATGAAGTGGGGTAAGATAATAGAGAGCTGTTTTGTACATCCACTTGAGTAGCGTGGTAACTTTAAATAAAGTAAGAATAGTCACGGAGAACCAAAGAAAATGGGCCAAAGTTGCACCTCCAATCCTAACTAATTAAAGAGTGCACCCAGGCATATCCCTTATTAATTGTATTAAACTAGTTTATTTTTTGAAGATAAATTTAATTTAATTCATAGAATTATTATATTTTACTTTTGTTATGCTGATATTACAATCAAAATTTATCAGAAGATATCAAATGAGGACTTAAATTATATATGCATATATGGTGTATATATGCAGTGTCTAGTGTTTCGAGATGTGTTGGAAAATTAATGAACATTCAACTGATTATGTAGTCCTATCCAAAATCGCCTCATTTAACAAATTTTATTTTATAATAATTCACATTAATTAAATCTATTAATTCATGAGAGATATTAATTACTGATTTAATAAGGCAATCGTGATCTCACCCGTCATGAGCCGTTCCTGACATTGTGACTACAGCTGCAAAATGCGAATCGAGTCGAGTCAACCACACAAGGTCGCCGGTCCACCGGTGCAAAGCAGCGACGGCAGCCGGACCATATATCCCGACAATGAGAAGCTCTGGCGACGCGACCACCGGCGTCGCCCTTGACACTGTCACGGTCACGTTGGCTATGAGACCTGTCCCTTTGAACCCTGTCAATTCCTCCAAATTCTTCTTCCACACCAACGATCCATCGCCGGCAGCAACAGCGTAGATGTAGCCATTCCAGCAAGGAAAATAGACCACCCCATCAGCAACGGCCGGTGTAGCAGTTATGTCTCTGCCAGCAAAGAACTCCCACTTCAGCTTCAGCCGCGAAACGGTGGAAGGGCTGATCAGCACTTCATCAGCTGCAAACCTTCGGTTTGTGTGATCTCTGCCATGGTTTACCCACTGCCAAATCAAAGCATGCAGCACAATCGTACAATTAATTATTACCAACCGAATATTTTGCTGCATATAACGCACAACGAATTTATCTTTTTGAAACAAAGTTTTTTTTTTTTTTTTGAGCTTAGAAACAAAGACTAACCATATATGGTTTTCAAAACTTAAAATTCTTGTATAGAACTTCGAAAATTAGGACATGGAGGTAGGCTATGAATTTAATTGACTTACATCTGCCCGTGTGAACGGGAGTAGAAAACAGCAGGCGGAGAGAGAAAACAGCAAAGCGCTTGTGTTCACGCCTAGCATTTTTTCGGCCATGAATACAAATGCCGGCCAATATATTTAGAACACAGAAGAAGACAGGCTACCTAATTGAAGCCCAAAATTACTAAAGGATGCGTCGCTGCTGATCAGAAATGATACAGAATTATAAAAGATTCTTGACTTTTAAACTTTTGGACTTTGGCAAATTTCGGTTACGTAAGGTGCTTGCGTCTTCAATAATATTGTTGACTTTCAGTTGTTTCTGAGGAAGCATTAGCATGAGAATGAATGGAAAACTAAAATTCATAATTAACTATACTATTTTTTTTCATTTTCACTCCAATCATTTGTCATATCCTCATATACAAGTATCCTACCTATTCTCATATATACACATACCAAAAAAGTTGATACATAAGTTAAATATACTTAGATTAATAACTTTATTAAAAGAATAAAAGTTAAAAAGGATATGTGGCCAGATATTACTACTCTCATCTAAATACACTACAAGATGCCACAACGCCAAGCCTGCTTCTCCCCATGGTGTAGACCAAGCTTTGAATCATGTCCTGCCATTATGTGCGTGCAAGCTTTTATCATATGCCCCCTTTGTGGGGTAATTTATAAATTGTACCCTTTGTGGGGGTAATTTTACAAATTTTCTCGATATGGGGATAGTGTGAAATCTCTCAACATGGGAGTAGTTGTGTGAATGTATTTGATTGCAATATCACCTGTGTCACGTTTTACAAAAAATACCAATCCAAAAAAAAAATACACTACAAGAGAACATAGATTTTGCAACAAGCTTTTTGTCACAAAAATTTTATTTAGCAACATTATTACTTGTTGTCACTGAAAATTAGCTTTTAGTGACAATAACATAATAAATGTTGCAAAAGTAGTTTTTAATGACAGTTTCAAAAATGTCACAAAAATCTTTTTGTGAGGACTAGAGTGATGTAGTTATAGTGACATTTTAGTGAAAATTAATACAAAATCTTGTGCGGCTTCTGTTTTCTTACGGTGATAAAAGTCATGTGTAAGCTCAATGAGAGTACTTAAGGCATATAGAATGCATTGTTGCCTAAATTATTATTGGTCAAATTTCTATATGTTTGTCCATTCAATTAGATCATAGATTGAAAAACGCATAAAAGGCAGCCAACATTTTGGTTTGCTTCATGAATACTTTACCTAGTTGAGAAGATATTGTAATACCCAGACCCAAGTAGGACTCATATAATTGCATTTAAGGTGTAATGAATGATTTATGTGTGAATTGATTGAGTTTTGGATGATTTTCATGAATTTATGAATTTTTGCAAACCCTGGTTTGCAATTATGAAAGGTGATTAAGATTAATTGACGGAGCCTAAAATGAGTCAGGATGACTAATGAGGCTTAAGGAGGATTAGCAGGTATTAATGTGACATGAATATTTATTTTAATTTTCATGATTTAATTAATGAAGATTACAATGAAAATTATGAAATTATGTTGAAAATCATAGAAAATTCATAACTTTATGCCTAAAAGGGGAAATGAGATGAAATTTTAAAGGCAAGCTCATGATTTTGGGCTCAACTTTATGAGTAGATTGGATTAAGGTACAAGTGATGAGATTAAGGTGATAATTATTTATTTTTATGTATTTTTAATCTCACACTTCAAGGAAAATTTCAAAGGTTCATAACTTGACTTAGAAACGTCGATTTGAGATGAAATTTGAAACGATAGAATAAAATTATAAAATCTATGGAATGAGTGGATTTGATTAATCTAATTATCATAGGAAAGTGGTTAATTAGAAAAAGTTACCTAGCATTGACTTTGTGTACCCTAGACTACCATAGTATTTAATAAAAAGCAATTTTGAAAATGACATATTTAAATGCTATGTAAGGTGTCAAAAATTCAGTGGATGGAGCTGGATTTTTAAGCATTATTTAATGGTCAAATCCATGAAAAATTCAAGGATTAAGTGCTTGGATTAATAGCCTAATATCTAGCTCAAAGGGAGCATAGAGTATGTGGCATATGCATGGACGTCCAAGGGCACTTTGGGGCATGAAATGTGATTTTTAAAAATCCTAAAAAATATGCCTAAGCTGCCTAATGACTAGGGGAAGTAAATGGGAAATTAAAAATGTGGATTTTCATAGCAAAAATCGTTGAAAGGGAAGCTTCATGGATGTTGCAAATAGTGGACAGCAACATGGTGCTTAAATGCATAGATTTTGTGGATTTTTGTAAAATATAAAATGCATATTTTACATGGATATAAAAATGCCATGTCATCAAGGGATAAGGTAAGATTAAATTACCCTCATGAAATGTGGCAAATGGGTCCCACTAGCTGGTTAAAAAAATCATAAAATGGATGGATAACTTGGTAACATGCAAGGCAAGAAGGGGGAAGGAAATTTCCAAAAAATTACTAAGGCTTGAGCAGCCCCTTTGCACGTCCAACCAGCAAGGAAAAGAGGAAAAAGGAGAAGAAAAATAGGAAGAAAAAGGAGGATAAAAAAAAAGAGGAACCAAGCAACTCAAGTTGGATTCAAGTTAGGGTTGATTCAAGTAAGTGAAATTTATGTTTTGAATCACCTAAATCAAGTTTTTATCTCTCAAATCATGAGCCATGAATATGGTTCATAGAGAACTCTTAAAGGCTGAGTTATGATGCTTTAATATGAGTATTGAATGATTTTTGAAAGATTTAAATGAAATCAAGAGTTCAAGAGAGTTAAAATGGAAGTTTAGGTTGGATTTTGAGATGAAAACTAATTTGAAAAATCTCAAAACCCTAAAATAAGTTGTCGTATGATTTGAGCATATTTATTTGGATGTAATTCATGTTATTTTGAATTACATATGATGATTTAAGCATTGGTTGATGATTTTAGCAAATATGAAACCCTAAGTTTTAAGAAATGACCCAATTTCTCCATTTTTGGGTTAAAAATGATACGAGGGATTGCTTAAATTGTTTATGGATGAATTTTAGCGTAAATTACCCTAAATTAAGGACCCTTTGGATGTCCAAAGTAGGCTGGATTAATTTGCCCTAAATCTGATTTTTTAGGGTATGTTTGAGGGACGTCCAAATGGGGGCCAAAATGGATGATTTTCATATGATTTTTGTTGCTGTTTGTAATGAAATAATTTATGAATGTTATGGAGGGTAAAATACCCTATGTTTAAGGTACTTTGAGTGTCTAAAAGTGTTTAAAAAGATTAGCCCTAAATCTGATTTTATGGACATATGTTTGGACATGTTAAAATGAGTTAAAAGGATACCCTATATGCATGAATATATTGCTGTTATGAAAGCCAACGAATTTTAGATTTTAAATATGTGATAATACACTAAATTTGGGTTAAGAAAAGCATGATTAGTTGCTGAAAATTATGACTTAAAAATCCGTTATGATTTAAGTCATGAAAGAGGCATTGAAATGATGAAACGTGTGTCTTAACATGGCTGTTTTGGAAACCAGTGATAAAGGGATTAATAATCCGAATTAAACCCTAAAGTATATGCTAATTAATGGGTTTAATGATGATGAAAATGGGTGAAAGTTTCTGTGTTAAGAAAATTTAAGAAACACATAATATATGTGTTGTATGTTGAATATATGTGAAGCATATGTGTGAATGGTTGATATGTAACTTATGTGAATTTGCTAAAATGAAAAATATGCATGAAAATATGATAACATGCATGAGGAAGTTTTTGTATGATTAAGGATTAATTATCTCAATTTTTGAGATTTATTTAAGTAGCTTGAAACGTCACTTATATGCTTAGAATGAGCATAAACGTAAGAAAAATGGAAAATGCATGAAAAATTGTTAATGGAAGATATAAATCCCCATTCGTCAAGATATGAATGTATGCTATGTGTTTACCCTAAATATGGGATTAAAACACATTATGAAAAGTATGGAATGAATGTTATGATTGCATAAGTGTCTGTCTTGTATGTATGATCGACTTGAAAATCCAAGTTGATTATGAATGATATGGATTATGGGATTGGAAAACTAAGTGAATGCAAGCAAATAGCTTGTTATAAATGCAATGCTATGTTTATGTATAGGCAAGGACAAAAAAGTTAACGGGAGGAAAGCTAAGGAAGAAAGGTAAGCAAGCAGTTTTCCAAAATGCTTTGTTTTATCAAATGTGATAAAATGCTTATCAATGACGTTCTAACTGTTTATATGAGTTAGAAAATGAATGATTTCAATTCTTCATAAATTATTTAAGGATGGTCATTCCTTGTCTAAATGAGTGTTGAAATGTTATTTCTATTGAAGTAAATGAATTGCTTATTGCTTTACAAGTACTTATGATAAATGATAAATTCATGATTTATGAATGAAAAATCATGCTAGCATTTCAAGTCATGTTTATGAAAGAAACATGTGCACGAAAGCATGAGGTCCACCTCAAAGGTATAAGCGGACCGAATGTCCCCCTTTGGTGCGGCCAAGTCGCTACGGTGGCCAAGGCTCGGTGGCGCCTCCCTGAAATGGGAGAGAGGATGAAAGTGGATGGTTGCTTAGCTAGCTTCTATCTGAAGGAATGTCATAATTTCAAATGATGCATCGCAATGTTTATGACATACCCTGGATGGGTATGAGAAGCATGCTTAAAGATATACCCTCAAGCGGGTATAAAGCAGCTTTTCATGAATGATCTATGAAAAGGTTTCTACTCTATTGGTAGTTGATCACTTAGTAAGTGTCTTCAATTGAATAGAGGGAAATGCATTTATATAAATTTCCTTGAAAATGAATTGCCTGAAAACCTATAGCTTGCTTATTGAGTTTCGATTCACAGTTTTGTTTTCCAAATCCTAAAGACAAGTGAAGGAGAGAACCATGCAAGGAGCACAGATGAAGATTCAAAGAAAAATTGAATTTTTACAAGTTCTTGTGATAGGGCCTTTTGACTTGTATGGTTGTATGTTGATAACATTTATTGATGTTTGAATGTTGTATAAGGCTTATGTAATGCTTATGACTATGTGATGAATTGATTATAAATAGCAAAAAAATTTATGGTCAATTATTGAGAATGATTCATTCATGAAATGGTTATGTATGGAAAGTTATGGGATAAATATCCAAAGGAATCGCTAAGTGACAGGGCAACAATCCTGATCACGCTTACCAATTGATTGATCTTGGAGTAGGGTTGTGACGCTCGGGCTGGGGCGCCACAAAGGTTGGTATCAGAGCATTGATTGGTAAATGGCGTGAAAAATTTTCTGAGCTATAAATTTTCTATGAGCTTAGAAGATAAGCTATGTGATTGAGATGAGATGGAATCTACGAGAATAGATGATAAACTATATTTATGTGATATGATAGCTATGTTTATGAAATTAGATCATATGTCTATGTGACAAAATGATAAGTATGTGATTTGACGAATCATTATATAATAATTTGTCTATGATGATTGGATTATGATGTTGGATTTTAGCTGACTTGCTATGTTTGAACTGTAGATGGCTGACCGAGGGAAAAAGGCTATGATTGACGAAGAGCTTAGGAAAGAGGAGGAAGCACGAAAAAGAATGATAGATGAAAATGTCAATAGATGGCGGAATTCTATGTGTGTCCCATCAGTACCAGGCAACCTTCGACTCAGAGTCGAGGAGATTACGTTGTTAATCCTTATCCTCAGAAGCCAAATGTAGAAGGGTTTACAAGTCGTATCCTAAGATTGAGAATACTGCAGCGTCTTACAAAGTAGACCTACTTGTTCCATCAAATCTAATGTACCCTCAAGATCTCCGGAAATTTTGGGATCAGATTCCAGCACCCATACCCCCTAATGATGGTCTGTGGTATAGGTTTGAATGCGGACTAGTGCAGTTTAGGCACGGGGTGAGTTGGGAGAGGATAAATCAGAGGGAGAAAGAGGTAGCCGTGGCGATAAAGGAATGCCGAACCTAGGGAATTTTAGAAACACCCGCCGCTCCAGGTCTTAATGAAGTTATTATTCACATAGCAGGGCAGGATGGGGAATCTATCCGCCTTAAGGCAGGTAATGAAAAAAATAATGCTAGTGATAATGACGACGATGACCCGATGGAGTACCTTCCTCCTGAGATACGGGAGGAGGAGGGTGAGAATGATGATGAGGAAGTTGATGGGGAGGATAATGATAGTGATAGTTCTGACAGTGGAGAGAATGATGTCCCAGCATGGTCGGATATGAGCATGATTACCGATGAACCCACTCAGGTTTTGCCAAGTCGTAGGCGTTATATAAGGAGGGGTCTCGGTAGAAGATAGTTTGAATTTTATGAACTTTTATGAAAGTTGTATAATTATGGTTTGATGAAACTGTGATGATGGTTTTATGTGTGACACACACATGATTGCATAATTATGGTGTGATTTATGATATGTACATATGTGTGTGATATGACATGTATATATCTACGATGAGGTATGTTGAGATGCTAAGACTTTGTTTTATGAATGAGATGCTTTGACAATGAGCATGATAAGATTAGTTATGATGATATAACTATATTTAAGGGTTTTTGAATGCATGTGTATGACTGATGAATGATGGAAAATGACATGATTATGATTGAATGATGTGGTTATTAACCATATGATGATGAAGTGTGTCTATGATGACCAAACCCTAACCATGAATAAAAGTTATGTATTTTTGAATATTCAAAAAGAAAGAACACCATGGTTGATACAAGGTCAAGGGTTAGAAAGAACAAAGGTAAAGATGTGGCTACAGAAGTTCCTAGCCAACATGAAGTTGGTGAGTCCAGTAGACCAAAGAGGGTTAGACCTACATCACAAGGGAAAAACCCAAGAAACCAACAAAGAAGGGTAGATGAAAGCCCTGAACCAATAAGAGAGCCAGAGCAAAGCCAAGCTCAATTGATTGAGGAAAGAGTAGCTTCAGCAGTAAAAGAAGCTATGCAACAGGCTACGCGTGATTGGGCAACCCAAGCTGCAGATATAATACAAGGCTTGTGGGAGAGGACCCAATAGACTCAGATAGGAAGTGTTGAAAAAGAAGGACCCGTTCCTATGGTAACCCAGTTCCACCTACAGTGCCTATGATGGATGATAATCAATTAATGGAAGTGGACAGGAGGGCAATAAATGCATTCCTTTAACAACGGCCTCCTAAATTCTCAGGTGAACCCGACCCTGTCCAAGCTGAACAGTGGATGACGGAGATCAGAAAATTATTCAGAATATCTTCGTGCAATGACAGACAAAAAGTGCTATGTGCCACTCATCTGTTGATAAAAGATGCACATGAATGGTGGGAGACGATGCTGATCACTATGCCACACCCAGAGGAGGTGACATGGCAAGTGTTTGTTGAGGAATTTAACAAGAAGTATCTCTCGATGGGATTGCAGAGCCAGAAGGTTATTGAGTTTGAGAGGCTCTACCAAGGGAGAATGACAGTGACAACGTTCAATGTCTTGGTGAGATATGTACCATGGATAGCCAATGTGCCAGAGAATAAGGTACAGAGATTCCAGCAGGGATTGAGACCCTATCTCAGAGAAAGTTTAGTCCCTTTATTGATTAAAGATTATGCTTCAAGTGTAGAAAGGGCTAGAGCCTTGGAGATTGAGTCAATGAGAACTCAAGAACTAAGGTTAGGGTCAAAGATGTTCAGCCCGGGAACAAAAGAAGTGGAAACGGGGAAAGACAAGGCCAAGAAAGGATTTGCAAGGAAAGGAAAAGGAACCCCAAGGAAAAGAATGCCACCTGTTTGCAAGGTATGTCGAAGGCGCCATGTAGGCGAATGTTTCAGAGGTTCAAACAAATGTTTTAAATGTGGACAAATGGGTCACATAGACAAAGAATCTGGTAAGGGAGAAGTAGGGATGGTGAAATGCTATGTTTGTGACCAAGTTAGACACATAGCTCCAAATTGTCCAAACAAGGCACAAACATTGCAAGGACGTGGAAAGGCCGCACAGCCAAAGCTAATGGGAGCAGCTAATAGGCAGGGAACCTCAACGACTCCTATGCGAGTGCATGCTCTGACCCGGACTGAGTCACAAGAGCAGGAAGAGAAAGTGGTTACGGGTATGGTTTATATTTTAGGAAATTTGGCTATAGCATTGTTTGATTCGGGTGCTAGTCATTCATTCATTGCTTGCCAATATGTAACCACGCATGCACTGCCAGTAGAGGAGACCAATAAGGTAATTCATGTAGAATCCCCTGTCTATAGGTTAGCCAGCTCTAGCCAAGTATGTAAAGCATGTCCAATTAGGATAGGATCAATGATTTTAGAAGATGACCTGATCCTATTACCCATGATCGAGTTTGATGTGATACTTGTCATGAATTGGTTAAGACAATGGGGAGCAACAATTGACTATAAAAATAAGAAAGTACAGTTTGAAACAATCCCAGAAAAAGATGTAGCTATTGGAAGGCTAAGGCAGCCTGAAGACTCAACAATAATAATATATTCGATGAAAGTAGTTAAAATGATCCGCCAAAATTGTCAAACTTATTTGGTATCAGTACATGTGAAGAAAGAAAAGGAGGTGAAAATAAATCAAATTCCAGTGGTTAAGGAATTTCCAGATGTTTTTCCAAAGGAATTAACTATATTACCTCCAGAAAGAGAAATGGACATGATAATTGACATTATACCAGGCACAACTCCAATTTCTAAGGCCCCATATCAAATGACACCAGCAGAAATGAATGAGTTGAGAACTCAAATACAGGAGCTATTGGATAAAGGTTTTATCAGACCCAGTGTATCACCCTGGGGAGCTCCGGTGCTATTTGTGAGGAAAAAGGATGGGAGTCTTAGACTGTGCATTGATTACAGGGAGTTGAATAAGGTAGCAGTGAAGAACAAGTACCCATTGCCCAGGATCGATGATCTATTTGATCAGTTGAAAGGAGCTACGACATTTTCCAAGATAAATTTGCAGTCGGGGTACCATCAGCTAAGGATAAGTCATGCCGATGTTCACAAGATAGCATTTTGAACAAGGTATGGACATTATGAGTTTTTAATGATGCCTTTCGGACTCACTAATGCCCCTACTGTATTTATGGATATGATGAACAGAGTGTTTCGGGATTATTTGGACCGATTTGTAGTCGTGTTCATTGATGATATCCTGATTTACTCTAAGTCAGAAGAGCAGCATGAAATTCATTTGAGAAAAGTATTGAAAAAGTTAAGAAAAGAGAAACTATATGCCAAGCTGAAGAAATGTAAGTTCTGGTTAAAGCAAGTAGCATTTCTTGGGCATATAATTTCGGAAAAGAGTGTACAAGTTGACCCTCAGAAAATTGAAGCGGTTTTAAAGTGGCCGAGACCAACAACCATCACAGAAATCCAAAGTTTTCTGGGTTTCGCAGGCTACTACAGGAGATTTGTGGAAGGTTTTGCAAAACTATCAACCCCACTGACGAGGTTGACTCGTAAAGGAGTCAAGTATGTATGGTTTAAAGAATGCGAACGCAGTTTTCAAGAGTCGAAGAAACGTTTGGTAAAAGCGCCTATCTTAACCCTACCTGAAGGAAATGAAGGATTTGTGGTATATAGTGATGCTTCAAGGAAGGGATTGGGATGCGTGCTAATGCAGAAAGGAAAGGTGATGCTTATGCGTCAAGGCAGTTGAAGCCCAATGAAGTAAGCTACCCCACTCATGACCTAGAATTAGCAGCAGTGGTATTTTCCTTAAAAATTTAGAGACATTACCTGTACGGAGCTAAATGTGAGATTTATATGGATCACAAGAATCTTAAGTACATTTTTACTCAGAAGGAGTTGAACATGAGACAACGAAGATGACTTGAGTTACTTAAAGACTATGATTTGAAGATTCTATACCATCCAGGTAAGGCAAATGTGGTAGCTGATGCGTTGAGCAGAAATGCCAGCATAGCACCTTATCACTAAGGAGGAAGGTTTGCTTCGAGAAATAAGACAATTGGAATTGATTGTATGTCCTCCTGGAGTTCAGGCGAGATTATCGCAAATGAGCATACAATCTACGTTATTTGAACAGATTAAAACTGCGCAGCAAGAGGACACAGACCTACATACTCACGTGGAAAAAATGAAGAAAAATGGGTTAAATGAATTTATTGTGGATGAGGAAGGTATGTATCGATACAAAGGTCGATTATGCATACCTAATTCAGGAGAATTGAATGAAAAAATTCTCAAGGAAGCTCATTTTTTACCATTTTCAATGCATCCGAGAAGCACGAAGATATATCAGGATCTCAAGAAAGCATATTGGTGGAATAACATGAAAAGAGAGATCGCTGAATATGTATCTAAGTGCTTAACTTGTCAGAGGATGAAGGCAAATCACCAATGGATGCCGAGAAAGCTTCAGTCTTTAGAAGTTCCCGAATGGAAATCGGATGACATTATAATAGATTTTATTGAAGGATTACCGAAGACACAAGCCGGAAATGACTCTATATGGGTAATAGTGGATGGATTATCTAAGGTTGCACATTTTATACCCATAAAGAGAACTCATACAGCTGAAAGATTAGCTAAGGTGTATTACAAGGATATTATACGACTCCATGGAGTGCCTAAGTCCATAGTATCAAATCGAGATACGACGTTCACATCTCGATTTTGGAAGAGTTTGCATGAAACCTTAGGCACCCAGCTAAAGTTTAGCACAACATTTCGTCCCCAGACCGATGGACAAACGGAGAGAGTAAATCAGATTATTGAGGATATGCTCCATATGTGTACATTAGAATTCGGAGGATCGTGGGATGAATATGTATCGATAGCGGAGTTCACGTACAATAATAATTACCAAGCTAGTATTCAAATGGCACCATTTGAAGCATTATATGGACGACGGTTTCGAATATCGCTAAACTGGGATGAAGTTGGAGAGAAGAAGCTTGCCCCAGACTTGTCTCAGTGAATGGTAGATAAAGTACAGGTTATTCACTAGTGTATATTCACAGCCCAGAGTCGGCAAAAAAGTTACACAGACTGCAAGAGAAGGGATTTGAATATCCAAGTCGACGAACATATTTTTATAAAGGTCACGCCATTCAAAGGAGTCACAAGGTTTGGGAAAAGAGGCAAGTTGAATCCCAGGTTTATTGGGCCATTTGAAGTGTTGGAGAAGGTTGAAAAGTTAGCTTATAGAATAGCGTTACCTCCAGCCCTAGCTTTAGTCCATAATGTTTTTCATATCTCAATGTTGAGGAAGTATTAAAATATACAAATTAATATAATATATAACATCTTATAATATAAGCACCGACTCTAGAAGTATTTGATAAATATAATAATAGTTAAATTAACTTGACGGATAAAATGATGCATTGTACAAAATTTAACCACTAAACTTGAATTTAAATATCAGCAACCCGTATAAGTAGCAGATGATCTTTTTTAAAAAAAAAATAGAATGGAAATCGATAATATTTAACTGTAAATGAAAGTATTAACTCGGCTAAATTAATATTTTATTCGTTCCACACCGGCAATAATAGATATGCTACATATATAAAATTAAATATATTTTTACCTTCATAGTAGTCACGTACAAAAAAATATTATTATATTTCACTTGTTAATATTTTAGATGTTGATTAACTTAGAACAACATATGTTGAATTCCTCATTAATATTATTGGCCATCAAATTACAAGTAATGTCATCCAATTTAATTAACAAATTCACTAGCAACAATCATCTATCCCATGTATTTATAATATCCCATAAAAAACTTAAACTAAATATTCATCTATCTTACATCTCAATGAATAATAATTTAGATAATTTATTTCTTCCCAAAATAAATTTTGCGAACATAAATTCTCATAAATCTTTAAACGATCTACTTCGTATAATATACGTGGCTCCACAATTTAATTATTTCTTTACTTACCTTTTTGTAGAACCCATGGAAGAATTTTCTAAATGAAAATAATTTCTTTTCTTCCCACTCCCAATCCGCAATAAATTCCTTATTTCCCTTGCTTTCTCCATTCATCCCTTTCTTTTCTCACAAATGTCAAATAAATAAAATTCTCCCAAATCTCTTTCCATTCACACGTCTCTACTTTCCCAAATCCTCACTTAATCGCAACCTTGCAATATTCTCTCATCATCATCATTATCATAAGTCATCTCCCACTTAAGTGGGGTCGATTGCACGGATTCTGTTGTGACATTCTTGGCGATTTAAGAATAAATTTTCTGTAATTTGTAATATTTTCAATCTTGCTTAATTACTTACATCCATATTTTTTGGTGGTCTTACTCTCATTCTCCCGCCACATTTTACTTAAATAGACTTTATTCTCCAAACTGGTGCTACTTCAGACCTCCTTTTAACATGATCAACTCATTTTAATCTATTTTCTCTCATTTTATTACAAATTAGTTTCACTTATAAGTTTTCTCAAATTATTTCATTCCTAATTTTATCTTTTCTTATTTTACCACTCATCCACCTTAACATTCTCTTTTCCGCTATGCTCATTTTTTGTATATATTATTCTTTAACTGCCCAACATTCTGCCCCATAAAGCATAGCAGGTCTAATCTCAGTCTTATAAAATTTTCCTTTTAGTTTGATCAGAACTCAATGGTCACATAAAATTCCTGACGCGCTTTGTCATTTCTTCTATCATGCTTGAATTCTATGTATTATATCTTTTTCAATTTTCCGGATCTCTTGAACTATGGATCCTAGGTACCGGAAGTGATTAGTTCTTGTTACAACTTGATTTAAAATCTTGGTTCCTCATCCGGGTTCTCACTATTATTAAAATTGCATTTCATATATTCAGTTTTTGTGCGACTAATTCTAAAACAATTAGATTCTAAAGCATTTACCCACCTCTTCAATTTTAAATTTAGTTGTTCTTTAGTTTCGTCTATTAGAACAATGTCATCTGCAAATAACATACACCAAGGTACTTCTTCTTGAAGATGTCTAGTAATTTCATTTATTACTAAAGTAAAAATGTAAGGACTCAATGTTGAGCCTTGATGTAAATCTATTTTAACTAGAAAAATATTAGTATCTCCACTAATGGTCCTCACATTTGTAACAGCCTCATCGTACATATATTTAATAATATCAATGTATATGTTATTAATTCCTTTCTTTTTCATCACTTATCATATTAACTTTCTTGGTACTCGATCATATATTTTTTCTAAATCAATAAAAATCATATGTAAGTTCTTTTTCTTCTCCCTATACTTTTCAAATAGCTGTTTAAGTAAGAAAATGACTTTAGTGGTTGATTTTCTTGGCATAAAACTAAATCGATTTTCAAATACATTAGTTTCCCATCTGAGTCTATGTTCAATTACTCTTTCCCATAATTTCATAGTATGACTAATTAGTTTATTCCACGATAATTTGCACAATTTTGAATATCTTCCATATTTGTAATAGATTGGAATTATAATATTTTTCCTCCATTCACTTGGCATTAACTTTGTTTTTATAGTCTTATTAAAGAAATTTGTTAATCATGTTGCACCTACATCTCTCATGCACTTTCATGCCTCAATTGGTATATTATCAGGGCCTAAGGCTTTTCCTGTTTTCATTTTCCTTATAGCTTCTTTTACTTTAGATATTCAAATTTTTGAAAAATAACTGATATTCCTATTTTCTTCTCCATTTAAACTAACATGTAATGTTAAATGTTCGTGTAGGGTATCATTTAGTAAACTATAAAAATAAGTTTTTCATCTGTCTTTAATATCATCATCTTTGACTAAAACCATTTGGTCCTCACTTTTAATACATTTAAGATGTGTTAAATCTTTACCTCTATTTTCTCTTAAAACCAACTTAAAAATATTCATTTCACCTTGTCTAGTTCCTAATCTGTCATATAAATTGTTATAAGTTTTGTGTTTAGCATTGCTAATAATCTTTTTAGTAGCTTTTTTTTAATAGTTTGTATTGCTGTAAGTTTGTATCATTTTTATTTCTCTGTCATGTTTTAAACTTTTCTTATTTAGCATTTATAACTTTTTGAACATCCTCATTTCATCACCAAGTTTCCCTATATGAGGATGTACATTTTTATATATTCCTGTAATAGTTTGTCCTACTTTTTTATGTTAGTTGTCATTTTTATCTCACATTGATTCTACTCCATCTTCTTGTATGTCCCATTTTCCTTCTTTTATCATTTTTTTACTAAAAAGTTTCATGTTGTTTCCCTTTAAATTTCACCATTTAATTTTTGGAATTATATTACTTTTAGTTTTTTTTTTACTCTTTTTGTGTATATATATCCATTACTAATAATCTATGCTGCATAGCTAAGCTCTCACATGGGATAACCTTACAATTAATACAAAAGGATCTATCCAATTTTCTTATAATGACAAAATTTATTTAGCTAGAATTGGTCCCACTCTTGAAAGTTATTAAGTGGTCATCTCAATTTTCAAATAAGATATTTTCTATAATCAAATCATATGCTACAGCACAGTCCAAAAATGACATTCCTCATTTCATTCCTTATTCCAAAGACGAAACTTCCATGATTTCTCTCATATCCTATATTCTCCTTTTTTACATGTCCATTTAAATTTTCACTTATCACAAAATTTTCCTGGTTAGGTATCTTTTTCATTACACTATCTAAGTCATCCCAAAATAGTTTCTTGATTCTATTATCTAATCCTACTTGTGATGCATAAGCATTAATCACATTTGTGACCTCTACATCTAATACAAGTTTTATTTGAATAATTCTATAATTTACTCTATTAACATCTACAACTTTATTTATGAATTTGTTATCTACTGTTATCCTTACACCATTTCTATTACTATCATTTTCTATATACCATAATTTGAATCCATTAATCTCTTTAGCTTTCTCTTCTTTCCACCTAGTCTCTTGAAAGCATGCTATATTAATTCTTCTCCTTCTCATAACATCTAGCACTTCCATACTTTTCCCTGAAAAAGTCCCAACATTCCATGAGGCAAAATAGACCTTGTATTTGTTGGGTCCCGAATAGATGGCAAAACCCAAGAGGGGAGGGGTGAATTGGGTGCTTAAAAATTTCTTTGGTAACTTAAAAATTTAACCCCTTGTAGAGTTAATCCCCTTGAATGAAGAAACTGAATGGAAAGCAAAGTAATAAAGAGAGCAGAAATGAAAGCAAGTAGACAAGGATTTTATAGTGGTTCGGGCAACCTCCCTACTCCACTCTTCCAAGCTCACACTCCTTGTGACTTGGGTTCCACTATTGTATTCCGCGAATACAACTAAAGTCACCGCTCTCTTCTAGATTCAAAGCTCTAGGGGGCATATACAACTAGAGCCACTTGCTCTCTTCTAGATTCTAGCTCTAGGGGGCATATAACACTTAGCACAAGTAGGTGATGAGTCACACTCCAATCACACACTATTTTGCTACCACTTGATCTTAGCTACGCAAGCTAAATCAAGTTCAACACAAATAAGTAAACAATGAAAGTAAACTACACTTTACAGGTGTGTAGAAACGATTGAGCGCAGGGAAGAACTTGTAGATGATGGCTTTGAAGTTTCTGATTGTAGCTCTTGCAACTTGAAGCACAATTCTTCCTCCTTGAGTGATTTGATCTCTTTGAAGCTCTTATGGATATGAGTTATTGCTCACTTAATGATTCTCTGCTCTTTCCCTCGTTCACCATCAATGCTATTTATAATTTGGAGGGAATCCGAACGTTAGTGAGTAGGTGGCGCGCATTTAATGCGCCAACGTTCGAAAATAAATCCGACCGTTGCGACCCAAGTCGCATGTGGAGTCGACTTCGGGTGCGACTTCACCCAAGTCGCAGATGGAGTCAACTTCGGGTGCGACTTCGCTTCTCCGTCGCAACTTCAAGTTCCAGTCAGGGTCGACTTGGGTTCACGACTTGACCCAAGTCGCAGGTGGAGTCGACTTCGTGTGCGACTTCACCTCGTCAGTTGATTTTTCTGAACTTGAATAATTTCGAGATGCTTTGTTACTTCATGCCTTTGCTTCTTTTGTATTCTTCATGTCTTGAATCATTGAGTCATGTAGTCTTAGATATCTTCTTGAATTGAATGATTGAGTTTATACTTCTTGCTTGTACTTGGATTTGTCTTCAAGTGTTTCAGCTTGAGTATCTATGTTGCCTTGATCTTCATCTTCATTTAGTTTGGCTTGAAATCAAGTAATCCAGAACTTGTCATTTGAAGTTTTCCGTCTGCCTGAGCGAAGTCGATGTCTGAGTCGACTTCGGCTGCGACTTCGCCCAAGTCGCACTTGGAGTCGACTTCGTCTGCGACTTCGTAATCTTCGGAGCCAGACTTCAACGCTGAACATTTTTGTGCACTTTGAAGTCGATGCTGGAGTCGACTTCGTATGCGACTTGACTACCCAAGTCGCATGTGGAGTCGACTTGGCCTGCGACTTCACTTGCTCTTTTCCCTTTTTCAACTCTGGACAGTTTTGCATGTTTGAAGTCGATCTTGGAGTCGACTTGGGGAACGACTTGGCCTTCTAACTTGATTTTCTTTAAATGTATATTCCTTAAGACATTTCACAAACTTGTTAGTAGCCAAGATTTTCTCAAATTGATTTTTTAATCATCAAAACATAGATTTAGCTAGTTTTCCTCATGTTTCCAACAGTATTTTGGTACCATCTTTTTCCTAAACTACGTCAATAAAGGCATGAGAACCTTTCCTGGCTTCTTGCCCAACCGGATGTTGTTGTGGCGCGTCGCTTCCGGGGAGATGTCGTAGCAACTCTTGCCCATTTCTCACTACATCCGGTCTCCGATGTAGCGCGTCGCTTCCAGAAAAATGCTCTAGCAACCCTTGCTCATTTCTCACTATAGTTGGGTTCTGCTGCAGCGCGTCACTTACAGGGGATTCCCTAGCATTAATGATTTTTAGCAACCTCCCAATATTCTCTCTAGAAATTAATTTTAAATTTTAAAAATCAAATCTTATCTCTTTGTGGGCCCCGCATAGATTAAGTTTTAAAAGAAAATTTTTCTAATTCTACTAAGATGTAATTTGAACTTACTATCTTCAATTTACTTGCCACAATTTCTAACCATCTTAGCTTTTCAATAATTTGTTAATTTAAATTACAAATTAATTTAAATAAATATATTTTAGAGCTCATTTCCTTTAAAATTATAATTACCCACCTTAGTCAACAAATCAAACTGGCCACATCAGTTATTTTTACTGATCATCAGACAGTTAAAAATTCAACGTGTGACATCAGTATACCACGTCAAGTCAACATATTTAAGTCGGGTTATTACATCCTCCCTACCTAAAAGAAAGTTTCATCCTCAAAACGACTCACATACCTGTAGATCTCATGAAATCAGGATAGAGCTCCCACATTTCCTCTTCAAGCTCCCAAGTAGCTTCGCCTTTGCTGTGATTACTCTATTGAATACGAATGTGCCTTAGAGTTTCGCCTTTCTCCTATCAGTCTCGACGATCAAGTATATGCATTGGCTGCTCTAGGTATGTAAGATCCTCCTCCACATGGAACTGCTCAGCACGTAACACATGTGTTGGATTTGCTACATACCTCCTTAACTGGGATACATGAAATACATTATGTACACCCGATAATGATGGCGGTAAAGCTATTCAATATGCAACCCCACCAATCACCTCCAGGATCTCAAAAAGCCCAATGAACCGAGGACGGAGCTTACCCTTGATTCCAAACCTTGCTACCCCACGAGTCGAAGAAACTTTTAGAAACACGTGATCGTCAACTACAAAATGAAGTTCTCGTCGCTTATTGTTAACATATTTCTCCTACCTGTCTTGTGTAGTGGTAAGACACCTTCTAATCTTGTGGACCTTCTCAACCGTAGCCTGTACCATCTCAGGTCCTAACAGCTTTCGCTCACCCACTTCATCCCAAAATACTGGCGATCAACAACAACTTTCGGATTCAACAACAACTACTTCTATGGATTCAAGTACGCTTCCACTTATTATTTATTTTTCTTAGTAATTTAGCATGGAGGATCTTGGGGTGATTATGGATTTAATCAATAAGGTTTTCCCAACATTATCATCTTACAATGATCGTAGTAGATGTAGAAAGTTTGAGGACCTATTGACAATCTTACAATCCATTCTATGATGAATTCAAAAGCCTTGGTTTCAAGTTTCAAATGAAAAAATAATAATTTGGTGCAACCATGCAAGTAAATTCAAATTAGATTGTAATCACACTTTAGGTTAGAAAATTAACTTAAAATTCTTTGCGCATTACATTTAAAATTTCTTTTGCAATGATGAAACTAATTTTCATTCAAATAAAATATTTATATGATTCTTATTTGATAAAAGTGATAGAAGTATAAAATTAATGTGATAAAATTGTTTGAATTATATATGTATTTTAAAGCTTTCAATTCAACATCTATATATTTTAAAAAAAATTTCTAGTACACTCAAAAAATATTTTTCCAGTACTTTTTTAATAAAAAAATAAAAAAAATTCCTGTACAAGTAAATATCTTTATAAATTTTTATAGCGGTCCAATAAATCTACGAATGGATATAAGGGATTTTCATTTTCTGTATAGGATTATAAACCGTATCTTCAGTGCATATTTGATGCCTAAAAAAGCTTTTCCTAAAAAATATTTAAGCTTTTTCTAAATATACCGAATACATTTGACCCTAATCCAAAATATACCCAAGAAGTTTCTAAAATCTCAAATATACTACTGATATTGCACATGAATTTTAAATTTAGATATCTCTAATTTTATTTTATTTTATTTTATTTTATCATTTATTATTTTACAACAGGCGTATTTTGTGTATTTATAAAAATTTAATTGACGAATTTTGACAGATCCATCGTTTTTTGAGATTAAGCGCAAACATAGTAAGCATGGAATTACATCGAGAATACATTCAGAATTATAGCGAAGATGCAAAGGGAAAAAGCATGCGAGAAGCCTATTCGGCGGCAGAGAGCGAGCGCACGGCTTTGTCGCAGGAGAAAGGGTGAATCTGATCAATCTCCTCCATATGCGTGCAATTAGCAGCAGCAGCTTCCATTGGGATGTCGTCCACGACTCTCTCTTGGCCTTGGGGATAGTAAAATCCAGTCCGCTCATGTGGAACCCACACTGCCCCAACTCCACCATCCAAATCATCGCCATCGATTGTTGCTGCTAGATCCGATATTTTCATCTGCCTGCGGCCCACCTCCTCGGACACCCCCGTAGATCTTTTGCTATGGTAACCCTTCCGAGCCAAAATTCTGAAAACAACAGCAGCAGCAACAAAAACAATAATAAGAATTATAATAGTAAGATATAATTTTCACATGAATATTTACGGTAAAGCTGTTTTCCTTGTGCAATAAGACAAATTTCCTATTTTTATCAATTTATAGTGCCATGTATGGAGCATGGGTCAGGTGATCTCTTTTGGTATTGAACCTACGGTGATGATATACTATGGTGCACCACTATAAAGTGCACTGTGATGAAACGCCCACGATAATAAATCACAATTCATTTCTTCTGTTGCATTGAAACTTTCAAAGTAATAAACAAAGTTTCATCAAATCAAACACGCGCATACCCTGATCTTATCAAAGTAAAAAATCAATGTAATAAATTGCTTCATGTGTATCAATTTCAAGTTGTTCATTAAACGTCTAAACCATCTCAAACATCATTTTTATATAAATAAATAATTTGGTAGCTCATGATTTCTATGGATGAGGATGTGGGATAAAAGGGTGTTTTTCGATAAAAATAGAAAAAAATTGCATAAGCATCAGAAAAGTTGTATGAAAAATGAAAAATTAGTTTATTATTTTTTAGGGATATAGAAAGTGGTTATGGATTCCAAAAAAAAAAAAAAAGTGATTATGGGAAATTCCATCCTCTTCTCTAAATTGCGAATAGACCTACATTACTATATATAACAGCGGGTGATCTCACTAGGCAATGACACTTTTTTTTTTGTTTTTTCCATCAAATATGTTACCTTAAGTGTATTTAATTCACATACTAAATTTTACAATTTTTAGATATTTGTATATATTTTTATTAAAATTTTCAAAATTAGGGGTATTAAGTCATTTTAATCTCAAAATTGCTGATTTTTGTTATTCAAGAAAAATATATACATATATAAATATCCAAGAATTGTAACATTTGTATATGAATTAAATGCACTAAGGAGAGAATTTAATTCCATGGTACACTTATAAGTAGTTGCAAATGACGGGGTAACATGCCATTTTCAAAACTAAAAAATATATTTGTAGTTATGATCAAATGGTACTGGACTATTTATATTTTACGAATCACTTGAAATAACAAACCCCGATCGTTAGACCGTGTGTATTCATGTGCTCAAATGGAGGCAGGATCGGCATGATATCTAAGGACGGAAGCCAAACATCCACGCTTCGATTAGTGCATGTGACCCACCTGAGAAAACTACAGCTTTTACCAACAGCTCCGCAAGCCATTGCGCAGGTACTCCAAAATCTTCTTCTTCTTTCCTTTTTTCCACTCAATTCATCTCCAATATTCTTGCCAGGCTTTTAATGAAAAACGTTTTTGTGCCTCCATATTTATATATATGCCTCGATCTAGCGATAAGTTCATGACGAATCCTGAGAGGATGGCTTTGTGTATGGTATGTCAGCATATGTGCATGCATAACCATTTTGTGTCTAGAAAAAGATGGTTATGAGTCAGACGTCAGCAGGACGTTGAGTTGTTACGTCCATTTAGCAACTTGGGAGCCGACCTGTTCTTTTGCAATGCAATCTCCCCAATAATCAGTGAGAGAGATGTTATCAGATTTTTGATGGCTCTGATCATTTGATGATCTGACCATCTTCGATCACAAGGTGAGGTCTATGTCTGGAAATTTAACTCTTTTGACAAGGTGACCGTTTTCGTTTTTTTTTTTTTTTTTTATGGAGAAAGCTAGGGAAAAAAGAATTTGTTGCGGATTGAGAGTAGGAAGAAAAGAAATTATTTTCATTTAGAAAATCTCTATGTTGGTTCTACAAAGAAAAGAAAAGAAGTCACATGATTGATGATGGACAAGTACATATTCCAACTGATAACGATGTAGTGAATTGTTTAAATATTGAGATAGGTGGATGATTTTAGTGTATTTTAATTAGTATTTATGTTGAAGTTTGCGGGTTTCAAACAATTTGTTCGTAATCAGTTCTGACGGAGGCAAGGCTAGTTATACATATATGATATAGAATGCATCAATCCTAAAGTCGTTGGGAGTTCTAAATCTCCAGGGATCGTAATTGGTGGCTCAGCACATTATGTAATTTTTTTAGGAAGTTTGAATGCCCGGGAATCAATACCATGTATTATTCATAGAATATTACATATTATATTTATACATACACATATTAGAGGGAAGTTTGAAGCCATCGAGATTTGTTGTATATAATTTTACCAACAATTACTTATTACAGAATTGTTATGTATAATATTTTTATATAGACAGATATTTGTTATTCATATGAGATTTTATTATTTTAAATCTAACCGAATGAAATAAAAATTTGTAGAAGATGTATGAATATTTAGCATATTAAAATTGTGGTGGGAGGGTATAAACGAGTTAAATTATTTTTGAATTTAAATTTAATTTTATTATAAGATGGAGTTCCATTTCAATGTTTATAAAATTTGTACCAAGATACAATTGCAACAGATTGACGCTTTTGCTGGAGCCATGGCGGTGTTCATATAAATACATATTGTTTATAATATAAGATATAAATTTATGGATGGAAGTTGGGCTTGTCTCACGTATAATACTTGTATATATATATAAATTAATTGGATATTGAAATCTCTAGGTACTAGGCCTGACTCTTTTAGATATACATTAATATATATATATATATAATATAAACTTGAGGAAGGTTAAAGCCCGCGGACCGGTGACTTTTGATATAATATAATAATTATATTTATTTCAACCCTCAGAACAGGTACTTTATATTATAAGGTGTTAGATATATTTATATGTTTTAAGAAACACCTAGAATGGGTTATACACGATGCAATATATATATATATATATATATATATATATATATATATATCAATATCTATGTATATATATATATCAATATGTATATATATATATATATATATTAATTGCAGTTTAAGACATCACGTGTCGATTATGTAAATATATTATATATTTATTATATGGATGGTGACACAA
The DNA here is from genome assembly GCA_030490835.1 of Annona cherimola. Classification (NCBI taxonomy): domain Eukaryota; kingdom Viridiplantae; phylum Streptophyta; class Magnoliopsida; order Magnoliales; family Annonaceae; genus Annona; species Annona cherimola. The sequence continues at coordinate 65,822,820 of CM059977.1, forward strand.
ATATATGGATATCCATAAATGGACGAAAATTTCAGCCCGACGTTGTGCAGGAAAATATTATACAATTATAAGTTTATTATTGGGGTTGAATAAATACATTGGTTGTGCATGGAAATAGATCTCAAGCCAATGGAGGCCGTTGTATATTTGAGCCGGAATGATCTGAGACATAAATTTGAAATTGAAAGAAATTTTACTTCCATTAAACTAATTTTATTATAGCAGCATAATTGAAAATTTACAGTATAATTATGCACTGACCATGGGAGGAATTCATGTAGTGCCAGCTGTAGGTATATACATATATTTATATATGTGCGTGTTTTCAAGTTTTGACATCTAGGGCCCCTCGATCGTCCATCTTGGGTTAATTAAATATATATATATATATCTTTAAGTTGATTTATATCCAGGAATTCTTGACCTCACATAAAACCTTATATGAGATATTTTTATTTGCCGAAAAAATAAAATATATAAATTATATTTTGTGCAAGCAGGTATACAATTAATTTATATAATAATAAATTAATTATTTGATATTCTTTGTGTTAGCAATTATAAGTTGTATAGATAGACACTTTGTTTAGCAAATAGTACATAGAGTATGATGGATGATAAATTAAATTAATGATTTATCAATAAAGGATGGATTCAAGAGTTTATTATTAAATTTCAATAAATTATTTTATTCTTTAATAAGATTATTGGAATAAGAAAAGTGAGATTTGATATAGTATTTACAGATTGAAATAAAGATAATATTCAGAATTATTGGGAAATAAATGGAAATAACAAGTTATGCTATGCGGAATATTTGTGGCTGTTCATTTTGATATTTTGACTACTTGCTAATTATGATGGAAGTTTTTATTGAATTTATTTAATCAAATTCAGTGAGTTGGTTCACCCAATTAAATGTAGATGACAAATTATTTTAGTTAATAAAGTATTTAATTGGGTTGAAATAGTTGTTATGATATTAAGTGAGAATGGTATGTAATGCATCATGATTATTACCAAGTGGAACAAAATTGCATGTGTGGGACCCCGAGATCATGTGTATTGGTTTTTATTTATTTTCTCAGTAGGTCCTATGCATGCTAGAAGGCTACTTTCGAATGTCCCTTCGTGGATAGTGTGTTATTACATAGATGGGCTGTGGTATGCCCCTTCGTGGACCGTGTGTTGTACCCTAAAAGGCCGTGAGTTTGCTCTATTGTGAGCGGTGTGGATAACCTTACACATTGGGTTAGTGGTTGGTGCATTTCATATCGTGTTTTCATGATGTTATACGCTATTATATACGTGGTTTATTTCTTGCTTACTGAGTTATTTAACTCATTCTTGAGTAATTTAAATTTCAGAAGAGGCGGGACCATCTGGTCAATAGCGCGGGTTAATGGGCTGAGGTGGTGTGGCAGAGACATTTTATTTTATTTATTTATTTTTACTTGTTGTCTCATAATAAATTAATGGGAATTATTCCTATTAACTCAATGGACATTTGTGATTAATTTTGGATATTATTGAATGAAGTATTAATTATTAAATTCATTGAAGCATAACCTATCCAAGTTTGTCACCTAATTATGGTGGTCAACAACCCTAGGATTGGGTCGTGACAATTATAGTATCAAGGAAAGGTTATGCCTAGTAGATGAATTTAATAATTATTAGGGGTAACAAGTGTGCGTTGGATTTGAAAGTTGAGTGGATTAAACCTACATGTAGCTAAATAGAGTACGAAGAACATAGTATATGCAGCTAATACTCTATTTATTATTTTATTAAGGAAGCCACGATGGTGAAAGGATTGAGAAGTCAAGCGGTCGAGGGTGATAATTCTAGAACTGTTGTAGTAGATCAGCCAGGACCTAGCCGTAAGAATCCAAAGTATGTGGATGCATTAACTCGACGCTTAGATGAGCAACAAGCAGAAAATACAGAGTTTAAGAATGAGATGCTTCGGCAGATGCAAGAGATGCGAGACTTGTTAAGTGGTCAACATCACTTAGAGACACGCGAAGGATGGTCTACAGGGCGTGGAACTTGTGATCAGCCAGGTGGTGACAGAAGACATGAGAGGAATTGTAAAAATATTAAAAAATAATAATAATAATTTAAGTTGACCGTTCAAAATCCACGTAGTACATCCAACATGGAAAAAGTAGACTTTTAGACCAACTGGGCCAGATGGGTAATAATGGGCCTCGCCCGATTATTATAAATATGTTGCAGTTATATTTATATTTTCATCTTTGAATAATATTTCAGCAACCCGTGTAGCTCGGTTGGTATACAGGTGGTCCAAGTGGTCTTAGATGTCTAAGGTTCGAGTATGGGGTTCCACAGAAAAATAATTAATTTTTAGCACTTTTGCCTCCCAAGCATGTGGGCCCCACAGGATAAGACAAGATAAATATCTCACTGGATAAAATGAGATTAGAATTGAAATTTAAGCTAAAAGTGATAATATTTTATCTTTTATTCCTTCCTCAGAGTTTTAGGAAACCTACTGATGCGCACCAAGTGCTTGTCGTTAAGAGCACTGTGATCACCAGTTTAATTAAAATTAACCGAAACACATTAAAGCTACCACTATACAGGTGATAGTGTAGAATAACGGTGAGTCGGGTCGAATCCACAGAGAGGCGATGTAGTTTTGAATTGTTTTTAAGAGAAAGAGAGGGTATAGAGGAAAGAGAAGAGAGAAAGAGAAGAGAGAGAAAGAAGAGAGAGAAAGAAAAGAGAAAAGAGAAGAAAGAGAAAGAGAGAAGAGAGAAAGAGGAGAGAGAGAGAAAGAAAAGGGAAGAAATTAAGAGAGAGGAGAGAAAAGACGTTAGAGAGAGAGAAGAAAAGATTAGATAGAGGAGAGAGAAGAGAGAGAAAGAAGCGTTGGATAGAGAGAGAAACTAGAAAATAGAAGAAATTAGAGAGAGAAAGGGAAAGAAATTAGAAGGAGAGAGAAGAGGGAAAAGATTAAAGAAAAGGAGACAAGCAGCTAAAAGAAATTATAATTAACTAATAATTTAATTAAAACTATTCTAAGAAAGCAATAAAAGCTATGAAATTTAACTATTAAAGCAACAAAGAGAATTACATTAAATTTAATCTAAAAATTACAAAGCATAAAGCAGTAAATCTAATATAATAATTAAAACTACAAATTGAAAAATAATAAGTACGAAACACTACAAAGCATAATAAAATAAAATTTACATCACCCGAATATGGAGAGCAAAACCTCCACGTAATATAAATTTATTGCTTGGCCCCACCTCCTTGCTACAGGTCCCACAAAATGGGTCCCACCCACTTGCTACGGGTCCCACCAATGGGTCCCACCCAAGGGGTGTGTGGGGTATGGGGTTCTGTTGCCTTGGGATGAGAGACCTCATTTTATAGTTGAGGGAGGGCCCTCTTTCCGTTTGAAAAATCGATGTGGGATTCATTTCATCGCCTGTAGCTGTAGCTGCTCGTTGCCTGCTTTCTTTTCTCAACGCTGCCTTCGTGAACCAGATGACCAATGGAAAATTTTTGGGCGTGATGGAAGGGCAGCTGCTCAGATTGTGCGGACAGATGGCTGCTAGGAAAGAGCTGGGCAAAAACGGATGGTTGATTGCAGGAATTGACGATGCGTGGCTGCCTGCTTGGATTGGTGAATTTTGGGGGAAAATGGGGCTGCCTGGATTTTCTGTAAAGGATGACGTGCTGCCGGATCTGCTTGGATCGGGGATGAATTCGGTGGTGCCAAAGCTGTTGCTGTTGAAATAGATTTCCATGGGAGGCCGGCGCTAGGGATTGGATTTTTTTACTGCCAAAAGAAGTATTGGATGCTGCTAGCAGTGCGACTGGAGCTGAAATTGCAGGTTTCCTTGGGGCAATGGTGGATTTACGGGTTGAGATTTGAAAGTGGAGATGTCTGGTTCTGTTTGCGGGTTTTGATAGCTGCTCCCGATGTGTCGCCGGCTAGGATTTTAATAAATGCCGCTACTATTTTCGTGCTGTTCGTGGCTGCTCAGTTTAGAATGGGGCGCTGCAATTTTGGTGGTGGGATGCTGCCATTTGGAGGTGGGCGATGGCTGGAATCGGGTTTGAAAGGGGCTGGATTTTTCTGTTGCAGTTCGGTGAGAGCTGCTGAAGAGGAAATCAAGCTCTGGTAATGGCAGCTATGCTTAGACGGTCGAATGGAGGTGCGGCAACAGGGTGTAGAGCGCTGGATGCCATGGCTGTAGAAGACGAGCTGGAGGGAGAGAAGTGCCAGGGGAAAAAGAGTTGCTCGGTTCTCTACCGCTATGTCTGAAAAATCATGCTGCTACTGCGTACCGTGGGTTCAAGGAAAATGACGGAGAAGTGGAGTTGGCCGCTGAATTTGCAGGTGGATTCCGGTGGGGCGAGCTGCTGCCATGGATATGGAGATGGGTGCTCGGAGAGAATGGAGGGCTGGACGGTTTCATTGCTGCCGGAAAAATGCTGCCGGAAAAATGCTGCCGGATCTGCCGCTGGAATGGTTTCTCGGTTGGGGCTTTGGCCGGATTTGGACGGGATGGTGGAAATTTCTGGCTGGCTGTGATTTTTGCTTGCTGAAATCGCACTTAGTTGCAGCCGCGGGTTGAAGAAGACGAGATTTTGGTGGAGAGGAGAAGGGGACGGGCTGATGGTTCGTGGCTGGAAAGGGCACTTGGGGAAGATGGAGCACCGGATTTGGTGCTCCGGCAGTTCTCTAGTAACCGTGCACATGCAAAATACGAAAATATGGATTTATTATTATTATTAAAATAATTTTAATAAGCTCGCAAAAAATGTTTAATTTACTTTTTCTTTTTAAGCCCCTATTCTTAAGGTTTCATAATGATTTACTTTATACCTATATTTTAATGTGAGCCTATTTAATCCCTTTTAGCATGTCTAATTATTTTTATAGTTTCATATTTTCCAAAATATTGCAAAATGACCCGTTTTATAGCAAAATCAAATATTCTATTAAAAATATGATTTTCATGAAATTCCACTTAAAACATGCATTTAATTAACGTTTTAATACTTAATAACGTGAATTTAATATAAAATTAAATGAAAATTTTTAGACTTATCACCTACGGAAGACCTTTTATAAATTAAGTTTGGAGAGATGATGGATTTAGGTATCCATAGGTAAGGTTTGGGAAAGCTAGAGTTGAGGGAGGAAAGAATAAGCTACGAGAGAAATTTTGAGGTAAGTAGGGTTTTATTTGGAAATTGATTTTAGTTCAATAATTATGTAATTTGGAACTATTTTTATACAATTGTTATGTATAAAGCATGTACATTATATAATTTTAAGCTATATTTGACGTAATTAAATTTTATAATCCTAAGTTTTTAGGATATAAAATTTAGCAGATAAATATGTTTGAACTTTATGCCTAACATTATATGTATTGAGATTGTTGAATTTCATTATGCATTTTATTTTTATAAATGCATTGATATGTAATAAATATATATTGAAATTATATATTAATGATGTGGGTTATTTACAGCACATATATAATAATGTCTAATATAATCCGCATAAAAACAAATTATATAACCCAAATCCCAAATTCTCAGAAGTCCAGGGAGGAAAATTCCTTCTCAAGAACAAAATTTCGCCAAAAAAAAGAATTTTATCAGAGAGACAATTCCGTCAAGAGTTGTGAATCTTGTATTTGCAACGAAATTTTTCGTTGCTTTTGATACTTTAATGCATTTAATATATTTTTTGATGCTTCTGATGTCCAGGTATTTTTAGAAATTAATGTGTAGACCATTATAGTAATAAGGGCTAAGTAAGAGAGGTCCTTATGGGACCCATCTGTAGTAAAGGCTATGCTGATGTGCCTTAATGTGGGTCGTTTATTCCATTTTGTTATGATTTATTCATTTGAACTCCGATTTGAATGATCAAATAGTCTATTTTTATGTTCTTGGTGCTTCTGGACTCAATGGAAGAGTTTGATTTTGAATTCAAGGCCAAATTTTTAAGTTATAAAATTAAATGATTATTTTTATCATTTAATTAAGTTTTATTTGGGTCATTATCCATTTTTAAAAAAATTTCTACTTACTAGTCATGTTGGGACTAACCCATTATTTTTACAAGTATACCAAATCAAGTGGGACACTAGTGTTTTGGATTTTCATGAAGATTTTTAAGAATATTTATTTCTAATTATTTGTTTCAAGGTATTATTGAAAATAGGGGACATGTAATTTTTATTTGTCTTAGAGGCAATAATAGGAACATGACTGGTGGAAGTGAAAATTTTGAATTTTGAATTTTTCATAAATTAATATAATAATTAATTTTGTCATAAATGTGTGATTGATCTTGAAAAAATTTCTTTAAATACATGGCCGCGAACACTTTTCTGGACCAGTATGTTACAGGAATGGTTCTCCGTCAGTGCAACTTAGTCATCATGAACAAAGAAGCAGAGAAAAATCTCTTTTGCAAGAAGACAAAGAAGAAAGGTGAAGGGAGAATCAATATGAAGAACAAGCACACGAGTCTAGATCACCATCTACGTCATCTGTTCGCAGGAGGCGACAGCCAATAAGACAAGACATGAAGCAAGATAGGAAGGATGCTACTACTTTTCACAAGTTAAATCCTCCAAAATTCTCTGGTGAACCAAGTGAAATGGCTAACACATAGATGACTGCAATGTGTAAAGCTTTCAAACATTTTGGTTGCACGAATGAGTAGAAGGTCTGTTTTGCAACCTATATGTTGATTGATGATGCAGAGCGATGGCGAGAGACAGTGAGTGGTCTTCGTCGAACAACAACGAGAGATCACTTGGAGGTGATTTGAGAAAGTCTTTTCCAAGAAATTCTTTCCAATTACTGCCCAAGAAGAAAAGACTCGAGAATTTTTTGAACTAAAATGGAATGGAATGTCAGTAGCTAAGTAAGAACGAAAGTTCACCTCCTTGCAACGTTTCGCTCTGGAGTCAACCAAGACTAAATAATAACGTTTGCAAAGATTCATCAGTGGACTAAAAGGAGGAATTTAGGCAAAAGTCTTGCATGAAGGATGTAGCACATATGCGAAGGCAATCAAGAAAGCCCTAATTGCAGATTCTAAACTTCATGAGCTGATAAAGAAGTGAACAAAATGAAGGAGCAACAATATACAAGTGATGCACCGGCGAAAAAGCAAAAAATCAATTACATAAAAAATACTAAGACAGGGTAGTTCAATCGACAGTAAGGAAATCAACAATATCAATGAACTACTCCAAAATATAATAAATGCAAGATTTATCACAAAGGAAAATGTCTAATACCACCAAGAGCATGTTCAAAATGTGGTAAAATTGGGCATTTGGCAAGGGACTGCACTTTGGCTACGGTGTGTTACTTCTATGGTAAAACCGGACATTATTATAAGAGGTGTCCATTAGTAAGGCCTACAGGACAACAACAACAATAAATACAACAGTATCAAGGACAACATGGAAAGAAAAATTATAAACCAACAACGAATAATCGACTGCAAGGGAATCAAAATAAAGAAGCTACTCCTCAAGTTTGAGTATTTGCCGTTAACCCAAGTCACGCAGAAGTTCCACTGAGTGCAGTGACAGGTATTGTCTATATATCTGAAAGTTATGTGTGTGCTATTTTTGATACTAGTGCTGATAGATTTTTTATTGCATCTAAATTTGTGCTTGAGCATGACTTGCATCATATGTCTCTCATGAATGTACACAATCTTATAGCTCGCTTCCATCTAGTGAAAAAGCCCTAACTTTTCTCTTCCCTAAATTTATCCAGTGAATGACAATGAAGTGTCAAGAAGAGTAACAGAGCAATGGCTTTGATCAAGTGGAGAAGGGTCAGGGAGGTTTCCAAGTTGTCTTGTCTTCTCTATCTGAAAGTGAGAAGAGGAAAAAAGGAGAGGGGCGTGTAGATTCAAGGGCTACTTGGAGTAGAGGTGTGGAGTGTGATTGATGAAGGGAATAAGGGTCCTTTAGGTCTAAATGGATTCACTTGATGAAATGGAAAGTAAGTTCACATTTAGAGTAATTAGAGTGGGAAGATTAACTTTTGTTAAGATCAAACTATTGATTGATGAACTTCAAATATTAACCTTAAATCTTAGAGCAAAGAAGAAGCTAAACCCTAAAGGAAATTTGACTCTGTTGTGCTCATTGTGGGAACCAAAAAGTTATAATAGAGGGCTCCTAAAGGTCATTGAGGAGAATTTTAAAAATTATAGCAAAAATGGTGGGTGATGAATATTGCAAAAAAATTGTATATTACACAATTTGAGGAGGGAGACATGCATAAAGTGATGGGGGTACCCATGAATTTTTAATAGGAATCTGGTGGTGGTGTCTCAACTCAAATATCCACTGCAGCAAAAAGACATTAAGCTATTTACCACACCAATTTGGATTTAGATGATAGGCATTCCATATTTGCTCCAAAGAGAAGCTCTAGGTGTATCGATTGGGAAATCATCTGAGGAGTGCATAGAGGTGAATGTGACAGGGAAGAATTTAAAGATTGAGGGTGTGGTAAATGCTGTAATCACTAAGGAGAGGTATCTTTATTCAAGAGACTATGTAAAGGAAAAGTTCCCTTAACTTTCAATATGAAAAATGCCTACATATTATTATGCTTGTGGAATTATGCGACAACACATATAAAGAGTGTTCAAAGGTAGGGAAAGGGTGTCAAGCACTTGAAAGCCAGATTGAAAGTTGTCAGGCTGAAAGGAAAATAAAGTAAAATAAAATGGATCCAATGGTTTATCTTAGGATGAGGAACCAATTTACAAATATAGATCTTCAAGAGCTTCAGTAGGTAAAATATCAACCAATAGAAGGGACAATAAGGGGAACTGGAAAATCTGGCAGTTTATCTAATAAAGGAGGAAGTCAAAGGAAGGCATTAACAGAGATTGTATGTATAAATCAGTTAAGCAAAAGGTATGACTGGTGGGGTTAGGTGAAATAAGGGAGCTTTCAAGATAAAATGGATGTGGAGTGGACAAGAAAAGAGAATGCACATTGGTCTATGTCTAATGAGCTAAGGCAGAACATGTTTTAGTAGGTAGAGGAAGGTAATGTGGTTTTTAACATAAACAAGAAGCATAACAGCCGAGAGTAAGGGGGAATGATTGAAGAAAGGAATGGTTTGCAGGGAGACTAATCAAGAAATATAAAAAGACAAGAATGAGAAAAGAGGGATGTTCTTTCTTTTAATATAATGGAGGGGTGTTACAAAGGAGAGAGTAGAGGGATAGGTAGCTTCAGAATTACAAAAGGGAGAGAGGGAATTGTTAAATTGGGGAGGAAGGCAGTGGGAGATAAGAATTAAGGGGAGAGTGCTATTTAAGTACAAAACTAGGAAAGTAGGAAGTAGGTAAGGAGAATGAGAGAAAAAATAATAAGAGTAATGAGGAGAGAATATTTGTAAAGGATATTGGTAGAAAGGGGAAGAGGAGTTTGCAAATAAGTGTAAAAGGAACTATAGATCTAGAGGAAAAGGGCCTGAAGAGAAGGAAGAAATCATCACAAAAAGTGAGTGACTGAACACTACGAAGAGGTGGAGGCTAGGATGTCCGCTTAGTCTCACCTAGCACAAATGTTGATTTTAGAATGAAACTAGGATGGGCTTAGGAACTTATAGACAATTCGAATTCTTCTTGACAAAGTCAAGAGACAAGCTCCCATTTTGTTCTTTCTAATAAAGACAAGAAGGAGATCCAAAGAGATGGATTAGATAAGAACAAATCTAAAATTCTATTGTTGCTTTATTATTTATTGCATTGAAAGAAGAGGACTTGCCTTATTGTGGTCAAAGAACCTAGATATTAGCAATCTTCTTAATTAAAGAATCATGTTGATGCAGAGGTTACTGATGAGACAAGAAAGTACTGATGTTTTATTGGGAAACCTCAAAATTTAGTGAAGTGTTCCTTGGGTAATAATGAGAGATTTTAACAAAGTGATAAAAGAATCATAAAATATGAGTAATTGTAAAAGACTGAAGCTTCAGATGGAATAATTTAAAGAGAATATTGAAGACTATGAGCTGCAGGATATTGGATTCTTAGGCCCTCAAATGATGTGGAGAAGTATCCAAAAGGGAGGAGATAACATTGAAGCCAGATTCAATTGACGTTTATCCAATTTAGATTGGTTGGAGTTTTTTCTTTTTGCACAACTTCATCATAGCCCCATATGCCTTATGTTAAGCTCAATAGCTTAGTAGAAAAAGAGAAGGTTGCACAATTCAAGTGTGAACTATGGTAGGCAAAATACAAAGAGGCAAATAATACACCTCGTCACAAAAGACCATGAGTATCGCCATACTAGAAATTATGTAAAGCTAGTTCCTTTGGTAGTTTGAGAGCTTCATCATCAATTTTTCTCACAAATCTTTCGCCAATTGTTGAATCCATCACATTTTTTATAAGAAAATCCATTGCATTAAGTGTAGGTCAATTAAGGCCTTTGTAAAATTTCTACATCATGGTCCACTTTAGAATGTCGTGACGAGAGTATTGTCATTAAAGGTCCTTCATTCTCTCCCAAACTTCATAAAAAGGTTCGCCATCTCTTCAAATGAAAGTATTGATTTTGTTTCTAATTTTCTTTGTCTTTGATGGTTGAAAGTACTTCTTTACAAAAGCTACAACTTATCTCATGTAGTGAATAATTAAGACTATTTTGTTTTCAGTTGTGCAGCATGAACCTAACCCAAGAGCAAAGATACATTGTATGTGGAAGAAGAAGTAATCCTAAAAACAAAAGAAAATTAGAATCTTATTAGATTTTCCTTTTATTACCAGCGATACATAATAATAATAATAATTATTATTATTATTATTATTATTATTATTATTATTAAGTTGAAATACAATACTAGGATCATGATGTATGAGACTGGATATGTATGCACCTATAATTTTTTACTATTGTTCTATTACTAGGTATCTATTACGAGCCTTGGATGATATGTTAACTAAACCTAATTAGTGTGATTTTCTTTATGCTACTACTAATTGAGAGAGGCAACCTGGTACAATGCTACAATGTGGTAGCCTCTTGACTGAAGGGTGTCACATGGTGGGAGCATCAATGTACATCACTTATCTAATATAGCTTTTCTGCTACCACAAGGTGGACCCATTAGCTGTGACTTCCTCATATACAATAAATTACATAAGAGGCGGGTTCAAATGCAAACGTTTGCACTTTTGCATAAAATGCAAATGAGGGCAAAAAGGTAATTTCATAGCATGAGAGTAGAAATCTGGGTAAACCGTGAGTAGGGGTAGGTGAATTAAATTATAACACTTTGAGGTGCATGTATTTTTATGATTATTCATATGATTTTAATAAATTAGTATAGATGATGAGTGATCCCCAACGTTAAATTGAATGATATTCATTCCAAATTATAATCTGTAATGTAGGACTGAAATTATAAAATTAAGAATAATTTTATTTAAAGAAATAAATTTGAACGACTGATATAATTTAGCTTGTTTGACCGTTGTTACAGATTTTACAGATTTTACGGATTTTACAGTTTTTATGAAATTCATGGAAATGATGTGTTCCACTGGTAATCTTATATTCATTTTTCCAATGAAATAAATTTTACAGATTATTTGAGTATCACGGATACAACGCATATGCAATTGATAAATTTTATATAGTTTACGAGTTTTATAGATTATATGATTTTGATACATATTTGTTTGATAAGATAAACCAATTATACAGTTTTAACAGCTAAAATAAGATTGATGACATTTCATGTTCACCAATTAGATAGACAATACAGATTTTACAAGAATTATGCAAAATCGTAAATTAATATATACATGATTTATGAATTTTATAGAGTAATCAATTTGTAATGTATTGATATAATGGATTTAATGAATTTTATAGATTGTTCATAAAATTTATATGAAATATATTATCCGTAAATGTAATACGAAAGATGCTAATAATATTAAATAATAAAATATAGATTCTTATTAAATTTTAAATAAATCCAATAATTGAATCCTTTATCTAATTAATATATTTAATAAATCAATAATAATTATTTACACTTTTATTTACTGGAAAGGTAGAAATTTGTATATGTTATAAATTTTTATAATATAATAGGCACGTATATTAATTATAGTTAGCATAAAACCCGTCCCCATGCTCATTATGCACCTATTTTTTTTAACACCATATTGTGACTAAAAATGAACAAATACTATAATACCTGTGTGATTATTTATAAGTATCATTGATTTTTATTATTTCTCATAAGAAGAATTTAATTTGTAATAGGTGGTCTTAAAAAAGTAAATTAATGAACGTACTATTAAACTTAGAATAAAATTGCACAAATTTTAAACAGTTTACTTTGATTGACTAGAAAAATTGTAAATTTTGAGACCACCCGTTATTTAATTTTTCATTCATTTACGATTTACTTTTATTGAAAATAATTTACTTTGATTTATTTACTTTTTTGTTTAAATCATATAAAATTTACAACGACATAAAAGTGAATAAATGAACATAAAGTAAAGAATAAATTAACATCACGAATTTACAACGGAATAAAAGTAAATAAATGAAATAAATCAAAAAATAAATTAACGGCATAAATAACTACAGGTGAGATTCTCTTCGAATATGGTTCTTCCGCAAGCACTCGCACAGTAGCACCAGTTTCCACAAACTAAACTGACAAGAAAACGAAACCGGCCTTTGTTGGCTTCCGTTGGATTTTTTATGAATGCCTTGCCAAGTAAACGCTGCAGCGACTGCGTCTGAGTGGGCCACCACGATGATGTATGCGGCCAGGAAACCCAACACTCTCTTTTCGTCAAGCATGCGCTAACACTACCAGGTCTTGTCATATTCGTCGCATTAACACATGCTTCATTCAGCCCCTTTCTCCCTGATTAACGGTTCAGAATCTTTGGACATTGATAACTTTTGGCCCCTTCCTCCCTGCTCACAAAACAGCTCGGGATCATTCGGTCTTTGACAACTTCTTCTGGTTCTTCTTTCTTTAATGTTTGCCGAGAGATGACAAGATTCGTTGGCAATTTCCCACGAAATAAAAAATTGTCTTCAAGAGCATCTGATGCTTTTCTATTTCCCTAAAAATGAGACAGAGCAACAACAACTTGGAAAAAATAATAATAATAATAATAAAAGAAAGAAAAAGCAGTGAGCGTGACTGCCACAACAAGCACATTTGCAACCAATGGCCCAACAGTCAACCACCGAAAAAAAAGAGGACTCTCAGGCTCTCTTTTTCATTTTTTTTAATCCTCTAGCAAAACAAAAAAGAGAAGGACAGACGCCATATATCTGAAATCCCATGTCGCTGAATTTACAACCTCTGTTACAATATTTACATTTAATCTTATTTTTATGTGTTCCAGATTTGCGGAGCTGATTTTTCACCCCGCTAGCTTGACAGATCGGACGACCTTGTAGCACCGTTCACGGATCTGGGCTGCCGTAGAAGATTGAGAAGTGCCTCTGCCTGCAACCAAAATTCACAAACAAACGTACGTATTAGACCATTGATAAGCCCTGCGCAAAAATTCCTACACTAAACCAGGTCAATTTCAGAATTTCTATCCAGCAGTGCGAATTCAGTCATTTTGAGTGTGGCCCACCACATTAATTACATGATTTCATCCATGCACGTTGTGGACCATACACGAACAACGGTCCTCGATTTCTCAGTAAGCGGAAATTTTTTAAAAGTGATAATAAACAACAAGAACAGCAAAAACAAAGAACGGGATAAAAAAAGAGGAAATTAAAATATACGCCTGCAGCGGACAAAACAGATGCCGTCGTTCTCCCGCGACGGAAAGGCCGGACTAAAACGGTAAACCAGAAACGGTAACGGAAAACTGGAAATGCGAGACTCACCTTCTGCTTCGCGCGCGTCGTGCCGGACTGCGTGAGAGCAACCAAGGCGGAATCGCGCCTTCCCGTGTCACCAACGACCGATACGCAGCACTCTCCTCGCAGACCTGCAGCAAAATCAGCACGGAAATCTCCCACTACCGCTGCGAACCCACCTCCACGATCTCCACCAGCACTGGAATACCGCCTTCGTCCACCAAAATGCTTTTCCCTTCCGGAACTGAAACCAGTTGATTTACGACGTACGCCGCCTTATCCACCATCCCCGACTCGAAATCCGCCATCAGTTCCACCAGCGGTTTCATAATACCGGCCTGGATTGCCTTCATCTTGTTTTCTTTCGCCTCGCAGAGAGAGAAGATTGCCGTCGAGGCGTCCTTCTTCCCGCGGACCCCACCGTTCTCCAGCAGATCCACGAGCGGCGGGATTGCCCCCGCCCGCCCAATCAGGGTCTTGTTCTCTACGATCTCCGCCAGCCGCAGCAGAGCGATTGCTGCGTTCTCCTTTACCGTCGAAGTCCCGAATCGAAGCGCTCTAACAAGTGGCTTGATCGCGCCGGCGGCAACGATCAGGTCCTTGGTCTCGCTACATATGGAAATGTTGAGGATCGTCGTGACGCCGTACTCCTGGAGCTGGAGATCGGAGGACTGGATAAGGGAAATGAGGGGCTTCACGGCGCCGGCACGGGCGATTTTGAGGCGATTCTCTGTCTTGTTCTTGGCGAGGAGGCGGAGCTCGAGGGCGGCCTGGCGCTGGGAGTCGATGGAGCAGGAGTCGAGATCGGCCACAAGCTGGCGGATGAGGTCGTCAGAAGAGTTCTCGTAGACGCAGGCGAGGAAGAGGAGGCGGTTCTGGGCGGAGGTGCTAGAGAACTCGCCGGATCGGTCGCTGTTACAATCGCTGAAGGCGGAGGATGAGGAATCGTCGCCCGTGTACGGCCGGCCCATGTAGGTATAGAGCATCGGTGCTTCTTCCCCCATAGGCACCGATCGGTCACAGCATGCAGGGATCAAGCTGCCGGAGACAGCACCGCGTCAGGCTTCCAGCAAGAACCAGTAGAAATCGACGGCCTCCGGTAAGAATTTCCGAGGATTCTCTTCTCGTAGGGTGGTTCAGTGCGTCAGATCTTGGAGAGTTTCGATTGCGATCTGGAATTCATCGAGGAAGCTATGCATAAGATTCGTCATTCAAGGGAGAAACGGGGATTGAAGTCGACAACTACACGCGTGTACATGTCAGTCCATACCATTTTTGCCCTTTGAAATCTCAGCCGCAAGTTTTTCATGGACGGCAGATTAGGCATTTTCACGTTCATTTCAAATACAAACGTTTTCACCGAAACCGGACTCATTACATAATAGATGGAGGATCGTTGCCAAGTTTAGGAGTTCGCTATTGTGCAGATGGGTCGCTTCTTGTTGAGGACCAATTCGGGCCCATGTAGCTATATACCTCAGAAGTTGGCCATCTCAGAACTTTTCTTGGATCACATCTTTTAAGTTTTTCGTCCTCATGGTAATGAGAATAGAGATTTAGATTTCTCTTATTAGTTGGATCTTTTATTAGAGTCAGCTTCCTATAGGTGGTAGACCCTTAGATTTATTTTAAATTACCTAAAATGCTATTGATTTTCAAAAATAAAAAATAAATATCTAAAATACTCCAAAAATGGTAAAAATTGATACATATGTTAAATACACTTAGATTAACAATCTTGTAAAAAAAATTTTCAAAAAAATTAAAGAAAATGAATGTATGCACCCGAGAGCATACGGCGACATTCCTCTTTTATTAGAGTCAGCTTCCTATAGGTGCTAGACCCTTAGATCTGTAGGTATAGCTGTTCCTGGGTTATAGTTGAACCAAATGGGTTGAATGTTACATGCTTTCCCAGTTCTTCACCCCACCCCTCAACATGATTTTCTAGGGTTTGCTCTGGACACTTCTTTAGGCTCTTACGCTGCGCACCCACCAAGGCTATGATGGACCGTGGAGGTGACAATTTGATGTGTTGATTCTATGAAGAGCTGATCTTCTTCCATCTGCCATTTCTTGGCTTAATCTGTGGAGATGTGTTCGGCCACCGCCTTGTTTAATTCGCATGCTAAGGTGGACAGAGCCCAAATTTTCAATTTAGTTTCAGATTCCTAATCCCTTGAATCAGTACCAACTATAGACCTTCATAAAAAGACAGGGCACCTTTTTGCCTTCCAAGTTAGAGTAGTTCACGTAATCCCATAATGCTTCATTGCGAGACCGACTAATGCACATCAATTGAGCGATAGCCTTTGGCCATTGATGTTGGTTTCTAAAACAAGTCTTTAGCAAGTCCACTAGTTGCGTAAAGCTATAGATGGCCCATGGGGCTAGAGACACAAATCACATCTCACGTTGCTCGTCAAAGGTGGCTGGAAAGAATTTATACTTTAAACTTTCCAAGCTGGATGATGAAATTTACCACATGGCCAATTGGGTTGAACGCTTGCCCCGCTATGGGAAAAATGCCATTTAGTAATGGTCTTTTACCAATGGTTGATAAAAATGTCACCATAAATTACTATTACTAACGATTGTTAAAAATTATTACTAAAAATATAATATATGCTAACAGTTTTAAAAATTGTTACTACAACTTTGCATATTGCGACAGTTGTTAAGTACAGTTACTAGTTTACAGTTTTATATTGATAGACAAAATAAAGCATTACTATACTACCCAACTTAAGTAATAAAATATATTTATAATTACTAAAGATAAACTCATTATTGCTATTAATTCAAACCATTATTAAAAGTAAAAAAATTTTACTTCATATGTTTATTTCTATTATTAAAATTTTAAACAAAAAGTCATATAAATTCATTTACATTAATTTTTAAAAAGATTGTTAACCATTAAATTTTCAACAAATTAAGCCATTCTGGCTCATGAAATTGTATAATTTATTATTAGAAATTTGATTTAAATATCACTCCACAATTAATCGCTAAATTTTAGCAAATTAAATTATCTCGCTCACAAAAGTTGAATAATTTCTTATAAAAAAATTTCAACAAATTAAGCAATTTCGGCTCACATAAGTGGAATGATTTCTTATTAAAAATGTAATTCAATAGCGTTGTAAAATCAATAATGAAGAATAAAAATTTCCATCCATTGTGCATGCCTAATAAAATTTTTTTTTGATATATTATATTATATTATATTATAATATTATAATAAATCCTTGAGAATTGAGACATTCTTACAAATCCATTTTTTTCTAACAATAAATCTTAAATAGCTAAATGGTGTACCCTCCCAAAACAACTATGTGGTGACAAGATGCCACCATTAAACCATACAGCCCACCACCATTGAAATATGTGGGTGGAAGGCCTTAAGCTCGCATTGCCCATGTGTAAGGCCGAAGGCGGTACCACTGAGAATAATTAACATTAGAATGATTTGTTAAAATTTCAAGCATATATTTATAAATGATTAAAATGAGACTTGTTAAAATTCATTTATAGCATCTACAAAAATTTCGTGAATAAAAATTTACCGCACTTATGAATATTTTTCGGTGGGAAACTGGCATACGACATTAAATATATTTATGATATAATAGTAATTTTAAAATTTACATGCCATAATTTAAAATACATCATCATGTTGGTCCCGAGTTAATGACAATTACCCAAGAGGGGAGGGGTGAATTGGGTATTAAAAAATTTATAACTTAAACAGAAACTTTACCCCGGATTAATCTGTTCCCCTTTATGAAGAAACGAAATGGAAAGCAATATAATGTTGAGAGCAGAAATATAAATCAAACACGCAAGATTTTATAGTGGTTCGGGCAACCTTCCTACTCCACTCTTCCAAGCTCACACTCCTTGTGACTTGGGTTCCACTATTGTATTTCACAAATACAATTAGAGTCACTGCTCTCTTCTAGATTCCAGCTCTAGGGGGCATCAACAAATCACAGCACAAGTAGGTGATGAGTTCCACTCCAATCACACACTACTTTGCTTACACTTGATCTTAGTTCCTCAAACTAAATCAAGTTCAATACAATCAAATAAAACAACAAAAGAATCTACACGTTACAGTTGTGTAGAAGCAGTTTGGCGCAGAAAAGAACTCGTTGTATTGGCTTTGAAGAATCAGCAGTTGAGCTCTTGCAGTTTGAATCAAAGTTCTTTTTCTAAGGATTGACTTGATCACTTGAAGCTCTTTAGAGATAGGAGTTATGAACAGTTAATGAATCTCAGCTACCTCCTTCATTCACATTGAATGCCTTTTATAATTGTAGAGGGAATCCGAACGTTTGAAGGTAGGTGGCGCGCATTTAATGCGCCAACGTTCGAATATTTTCCGACCGTTGCGACCCAAGTCGCAGGTGGAGTCGACTTCGGGTGCGACTTCGCCCAAGTCGCAGATGGAGTCGACTTCGGGTGCGACTTCGCCCAAGTCGCAGATGGAGTCGACTTCGGGTGCGACTTCGCCTTCTGTAGCAACTTCAAGTTCCTTGCTGGGTCGACTTGGTCATCAACTTGACCCAAGTCGCAAGTGGAGTCGACTTCAGTGTGCGACTTCACCTCGTCAGTTAGCTTGACGAACTTGAAATCTTTGGAATGCTTTAGCTCTGCTTGGGTTTCTTCATGCCTTTTGTTGTTCTTCCCTGATTGAGTTCTTCTTTGAGTCATTGTCTTCACTTTAGCTTGTTTCCTTTTGCTCCATGTTTTGCAAGCTTTAAATCCATGAGTCTTGATTCTTGTATTCATGAGCAAGTTCTTTGATTTGAATGGTTGAGTTTATGCATCTTGCTTTCTTTGGACTTGGATTAGTTTTCATATGTTTCAGTTTGAGCATCTAGGTTGACTTGATCTTCATCTTCATACAAGTTTGTCTTGAAATCATTCTATTCCACATTTGTCTTCTGAAATTTTTCTTCTGCCCGATCGAAGTCGATGCCGGAGTCGACTTTGTCTGCGACTTCGCCCAAGTCGCATGCTGAGTCGACTTGGTCTGCGACTTCAGTGCCCCCAGTTCTCGGTTTCAACTCTGGACAGAAAACGATGCCTCCAAGTCGCTACTGGAGTCGACTTGGCCTGCGACTTCACCTCAAGTCGCAAGTGGAGTCGACTTGGGGTGCGACTTCGGCACTTCGGAGTCTTGACTTCAACTCTGGAAGGAATCGTCATTTTGAAGTTGATGCTGGAGTCGACTTGGTCTGCGACTTTGTCAAAGTCGCATGCGGAGTCGACTTCTTTTGCGACTTCGTCAGCTCTGCTCCCCGTTTTCAACTCTGGAAGGAATCGACGCCTGAAGTCGATAATGGAGTCGACTTGGGGATCGACTTGGCCTTAAGTCGATGCCTGAGTCGACTTGAAAATCGACTTATCCTTCCATGCTCTATTTTCTTCAAATGTATGTCCTTTAAACACTTTCACAAACATGTTAGTAGCCAAGACTTACTCAAATTGATTTGTTAATCATCAAAATATAGATTTAGCTTATTTTCTACATATTTTCAACACATCATACTTTTAATGCCATTAAATCATGGCCACTTACAAAATTAATTTAAACCAATTAAATTATTTAATAGGGCCATTAACTATAATTAATTAACTAATATATTTCTTCCGTCATTCTAATGACATTTAAATTTTTTTATAATATATAATGTTAATAGTACTTGGGGAAATTTATCCTTTTTTGTTAATAACTATACACTGTGATAACTAATATTACAATCAATTACCTTCACAACCTTCACACTACGAAGCGACATTATAATTAACCCATCCTAAGGAAATATCTTCTAAAACCCCCACATTTTAGGGGAAAATTACAAATACTTGGCAAGCACCAAACCCGTACCGCTCAAGTGCATGACATCAACGTGTACCATGGCGTGGTTGCATGTATCTTATAGGCTACATAATGCATGGCGTCAACATGTACCATCATGCCACAGGCGTGGTAGCATCTATCTTATACGCTATATAAACTTAACATTATAAAATTTCAAGCATATTTTATAAACATTTAAAATGAGAAGTGTTAAAATTCTACTACATAGAATCTACAGAAATTCCGTGAATAAAAATTTACCGCATTTGTGAATATTGTTGGCGAGAAAAATGCATATGACATTAAATATATTTATGATATAATAATAATTTTAAAACTCACATTATATATTTTAAGATACTTTATTATATTTTTAATATAAGATACTTTATTATATTTTTAATGTCATTAAATCATAGCCACTTACAAAATTTTAAATAAACTAAACCAATTAAATTATTTAATAAGGATGTTAACTACAATTAATTAAATAATATATTTCTTCCACCATTTATTTAATAGTGACAATTAATTTTTTTTAATTTTTATTAATTTATCAACTTGTTCTCTTTTATAATTTTAGGTTATTAATAATTTATAATAACATTATTAACTGATATACAAAATTTGATTTACAAGTTAAATTGATATTGAATTGTATATATAAATTAAAAAATTTTATTATATTAATTTTATACATATCTTAAATTGGGGTATATACATTCTCAATTTCGATGACGCTTATTTTTTAGTAAAAATAACTTAAATACAATAGGTGGAGTGGCATCTGCACCATCATTAAGGTGTCCAAAATATTATGGTTCTAAATAATGTTATGGTTTTAAATTGTATGATTATGAATAAAAATATTTAAAATAATAATTTTAATATTTTTATAATATATAATATTGGTAGAATATAGTTGGGGCAAATCTACCTTATAAACTATTTAAGATAACATTATCAAAGTTTCAAGCATACTTTATAAATAATTAAAGCGTATTTGTTAAAATTTTGATAGCTTCCGTAAGATAAAATTGCCAATAAAAATTAGGCACGGAAATTTTGGGCTGTAAATGATACTCTTCAAAATCCCCACAACTCATGCTTGCGTGCGTTCTTTTATATAATGGCATTTTTTTTGACAAAGTGGTGTAGGTGAACTTTTCTTTTCTTTTCTTACAAAGACCCAAACTTATCATTCCAGAGACAAAGTCTTTACAGAGAGTGATGTCAAAAAATGAGGTGGATCACCCCACCACGTATTACAAAAGTGATGTCTTTTAATGCATGGTCAGCAAGAGAGTGGACGGCTCTGTTTCCCTTTTTTTTATATAATGGCATTAATTTGCTTATCTTTTTTTGCGACCCAACCCATGGAAAGCATTTTCGACCACTTCAAAATTTTATACGTGCAGTTATTTTATCAGAGCATTGCATCAGTCGCCTAGTGAGAGGGGCGGAGAAGTTCATCTCCTTCTTCGATTTCTCTTGGATTTCTTGTGCATGTTATTTTGCTATGGACTATTGCCGGCGATGGAGGAGATAAGAAAGGGCAGCGATTTTGATGTCGGATTTTAAAGACGATGGGCGGTTGATTAGAAAAGAGGTGCATTGGTGACTTGTTGCCAGTGGGTTTTTTTTCTCCAGATCGATGGGGAGATGTGCTAACCTATTGTGATTTGAGTTACATCGAATTTACGGTTTTGCAGATGGCTATTTGGAGATGATCGCAAACAGAGGCAGTGAAAGTCATGGGCATATGCATCAGGCCGGGATATCCATGTGAGCTATTGCCGACTTGAACGATTACGGATAGATTTTGGATTCGTGCTTCTGTCACGATTTCATATAGGAATGTTTGCGTCAGTGTTGCTGGTGGGTTTTTGATTGTGCTTCTACCAAGATTTTCATGCGAGCCGTCGAGGATTTTCATGGCTGTCAGATTTGATGCAGGCAGTCATGGACGACATCCATAGATAGTTCTAGGGAGAAGATGGTGCAACCCAAAAGGCTAAGAGGAAGACGATGTTGAGATGGCGGCTGAAGGCTTCAAATTGGGGAAGATGGAGCATTGAATCAGGTGCTTTATGTGCGTATGATAACTATTGCACATGCAGTGCATATCTTGAAATTAATTAATCATTTTAATATGCCGATTTATGGGCACAAATTATTTTTAACCTAATTAATTTATCATTAAATTTCATATTTTAATAATAATAATAATATATATTAATCTCTTTTCTTCCCTATATTTTGAAGAAACCATATTGTAAAATGCATCATAAATTTCAACACATGCAACCTAATCGACTTAAACTATTTAACATGTATACAATCATTCTTAAAAAAAAGGAAGCTAGTATTACTAGATATTTTTTAGTTATTTTATATCATTTTATATGATGGGCACTTTGTGTTGAATAAAACGTGCTTATAACCATGTATACATATAATTTACACCATCAAAGCATTATATAGATTATATTAAAATAATATGCTAATTAATATTTTTTATTTATTTTAAAGCCTATTTAATTCTATTCATGTTTACTTTCTTTTCATCACTGAATTAATGAAAATAATAATAATAAATGTTATAAGATGACTCATTTCATTTACTACATTTTAAGATCTAATGTTAAGGTTTATATTTCAATTAAAATAAAATTTTATGAAAATATCATATAAATTTTTTATTTAATGACTATTTTTCTAATTAAAAGTGTGGTTATTTTTATTTTCATTAAAAGAAAAAAAATTTTAAAATACATAGTTTAGCCTTATGCTAGCATATGTATTTTAATTTTTAAAACCTTTTTCTTATAAAAATGTTGTCTCAAGTATATTTATAATTTACCAAAATATAAAATTCATAGATGTAGTACACTTGGTAATGCTCGTCTAAGCAATGAATTTATGAATTGTATATATATTTTAAATTATACACTTGCATGATATAACTATTATTACTAATTTTTAAAAATAAGTTTTAATCAGTAATATATTTTCAAATTAGCTTTAATAAAAATATAAAAACATACTATTTAATATAATTTTAATATTTTCTAATTTATAATATAGAAATGTGACAACTTCTAAAATTTGATCTGCTTTAAAATTTTTATATAGTAAACTATAAGAATACTATTTTAGATAATTTGGATAATTTTATATTAATTTCAAATTGGGTTTGCCCATACTTAAAAAGAACAACTTTCTTGCTCCCTGCTCATGATCAAAATTTTAAAAATTTCACCCTCTAACATATATTTGTCATATTTTCTTTTAAAAAATAACCATAACCATGCATTTGTCATGAGCACATATTTATTTTATTTTATTTTAAGTGATAAAAAATATAAAATTATTCTAAATATTTTAACACCAATTTACGAATATTAGTGATTTAAATTAACAATTGTAATAGGTTATAACTTACTTGATGCCACCCATATAGTAGATCTGGAACTGAAATAAAAAATATAAAAGAAATAATAACCAACTAAATTTTAGCATGAAAATTTTAGCGAGGGGACTTTATATTATAATTAAGGAACGAATTATCACCACCTGAATTCATGCACATGCAGATTGTTAAAAATGATATAAATATTACTGTTAGGCTCGTATGAAACTGATAAAAGAAAAGAATAATAGTACGAAGATCAAAAAAGGAACAAAATAATTTTCACACACCAAAAAAATAATTCAAAGAAGACACCACAAATTATAGTGGTTCAGTTAACACGCCTACTCCACTCTCCAAGTCAACGCCTTGACTCGGGTTTCCACTAGTCAACTTAAAATTCAAGTTACAATGGTACGATTTCAATCGCCTTTTGGATTACACAAATGGCTCCAGGTGGCACGTGAAGTTTTCCACAAATCACAATGAAAGCTTTCCTCTTGAATTAGACAACCTCTAATTCAAGGTAAAATAAATAAAAATAAAATAAAGCTTACAAACCAATTTAATAGCATAGAAGCATGGAGATGAAGCTTTTAGTAGGATGGTCACGTCGATCTTCAATATGCTACTTCTGATAGATGGACAGAGGATCACAGAGAACGCCTTGATATAGATCTGCACTTTTGAAAATATTCTCTTTGAATTGAATTTTCAGTTGAAATTCATTGTCTATTTATAGCTTTTAACTTTCAATCGCCAAGAGAGATTTTCTCCACCAAATTCACAACCAATCGGATTTTTCTCAACCACCTGTAACAACTTAACAAACTGAAACCGCCAAGAGAGATTTTCTCTACTAAATCCACAACCAATCGGATTTTTGTCGACAACCTGTAACACGTTAACAACCCAGGACAACTCCATAAACTAGCCACGTCATTATCCATTCATCTATCCATTGATCTTGCTAAACAAACTGTCAAAGTTTCAATTCAAAAACTGTTGAAGTTTCAAACCAAAACAGTTGAAGTTTGAAACTAAATCGGTTAAAGTTGCAAACCAAAACTGATGAAGTTTTACAACAAAACCTCGACAAATTCACAATACAATTAAATACTAACTTGTTAGAATCATTCATCACGAATCAAATACAAGCAACACATTTCAAGCATTAAATTCTTAACTTGTCTATCATCAAAACACTATAACTCAACAATTATCCCCCTTTTTGATGATGATAAATCACAATTGATATGTTAAGAATATAATGAATTTTCCAATCAAAACTCCCCTTGTTTTAATACTCCCAATCATTCATGTCATTTTCTCCCCCTTTGTCATTAACAAAAAAACAACAAGAAAGAAATATCAGATAGCCTTATTGAAAAATCAAACTAAAACGCAAAACTGGAGAAAAAATCTAATTAAATGCAATAATATGCATGATATTATGTTTATGATAAAAATAAATCATATAAATGTCTGTCAATATTATTTTTTTGCTAACATAAAATAAAAAAATTTGAAGTTCACCAAAACACCAAAAAAAAACACTGCATGTCTGTCATCAAATGAATCAGAATCATCTGTATCAAATTTAAGCCTTATTCATCATCAGAATCCGACAAATAAATATGAGATAATGAATAGTTGGAGGATTTGGATGATTGACCCTTGGTTTTACTAGATTTGGAAGGTTTAGATCTTCAAAAATGGGGTGGAACTTGAAACTCATAAGGTTCTTTTCTAGGAGGATGCGATCTAGATGGTGGTTCTGGGGGCAAACCCATAGCACGACGACGGTTGTTGTTTGCAAGCTCTTGAAGAAGATCATTCAGCTCAGGTAATCTAGCAGTCAAGCATATTCTGTCAGTGTTATCTCTTAAATCTCTCATATAGCACCTAACTGTCTACTATCTTCACACAAGCTGCCAATAGCAAATTCAAGTTGTTGCATCATTGTTGAAATTGAATTTCTCACTATTTGTGTGACAGTTGTAATAGTGGATGCAATGGTGGTGATGCTTTCTTGTGTATGAGAAAAAGAAGTGATAGTTTCATGATTAAACTAATGAAAATCATGAGTTAAAGTATCTAGTCTAGTTTCAATGGTTTCCATTCTAGAATTTAATTGATGAAAATTAGATTCTAAAAAGGATTGGAGAGAAGAGAAATCAACATTAACTGAATATGGTTGAAGGGGTATATCTGCTGAAGATCGAGGCACACAATCGGGTTTAGTAGAAGCGGTGCCCACTTGAGGAGTTGGATTGCTAGGTGAAATGTGAGGCGAGTTTGTAGGCTTATGAGTTGAAGAATTAACTTCTGCTATTACACTATCATGGAAAGGCGAAGGTAGGATCATCTCATTTTCAGAATTAGCATCTCTAGAAGAACTACCTTGATATCCATGATGTCCGTCACCACCCAAGTAACCATCTTGTCCATCTTATTTTCGACCAAGTCCAATATCCTGATCATCGATTTGAACAAAAACCCTTTGTTGTTATGGAGGAGACTGATGACCTGCAGAATGTAAGTCTGAATTCACAACTCATTCACCATCACTAATACGAGTATACCGCATATGCTTGAGTGTAAATTCATTTATCACACCACAGCTTGTTGGTTTGATAGGTGCTTCTCTTCTCAAATCAATGTTGTAATTCCGAAATAGCCTTGTTAAATACATAGCATTGGGCAAACTTCCATTTGCTCTCTTTTTCTGTGACAACATATAAGATAATATCACACTATCAATGTTATAGGGCTTGTTTTTCACAATTGCTCACATTAATTCCAAATCATCAAGTGTAACAATATCATATCCTCCCCCTTTAGGTAAAAAACAATTTGTAACAACCAAATGTAGCAATTTATAATCCAGTTCAGAAAATTCCTTATTTGTAAAATTGTGTTGTTGTTGACTTAATGTTGCATTTTATGTAAAATAGAAAATAACCTCCTAAAAATCAGTGTCTTTATATGAACTAGTGACATGAGTTGGTAAAAGCATAAACTCAGCAAACTCTTGTTCTGTGAAACTAACTTCAATTCCTCTCAAAAAGGATGCATAAGTAGTGTCTTACAGTGCTAAGTTGAAATAAAAGTATTTCACAAGATCTGAATAGATATAAAAATCTTTCTTCAGAAATTCAAGAAGTCCATATTCTTTCAACCAATGCACAAATCCAAACATCTCTTTGCCAAAAAATAAAACTTTTTACCTTTGGTAAATATTCAATGTAAAAATTTACCCACATAAGTATCTTCAAAAGACTGGTGGCGAAAATTTAAAACTTTTGATGAGGGGGCAACATTTTTTGTAGAGTGGGACATTCAAGCAGCTTGACGAGACTAATGTTTAGACCCTGCAATATTACCTTGCATGAAGTTTTGCGGGGTAGACATGCATGGTGTAGTATGGTGAGAAGGGTTTGCGTTCTCATTGATGTGGATGCCGGAACTTTGACGTTGACGAGTGGATGGAGGATCCGAGGGTGTTGAATCCACCTTCCGCTTTCCTTTTTCTTCATAAGAGTGATTATTCCCAGCCTGTGCACCACCTTTCTGAGCCATCACAGTGAATACAAAATGAAATTGAATGGATTTGTGAAATAAATTTTTCTTTTGTGAAATGGAGCAAACAGTGGAAAAGGGAGAAAAAGAAAAGAAACAGAATTTTTGAAACTTGGTTGGGAAGTTAGGGATTTGATTTTCAAAAATCAAATACCCGGACAGTGGAAGCTAGAAGAATTTCATAAAATATAGATGATATTTTAGGGCTGCGTACGGCTGGTGAATGAATGGGAGTGACAATAGAAGAGACGTGAATGGGAGAAAAGAAACGTGAATGGGAGAGAGAAGAGGAGACGTGAATAGATGGGAGAGAGAAGACAAGTTGTGTATGCCTTGCTCAAGTAATCATTCCATTCCCCTTTATTATTATGATTTTTTAAAGAGAAACATGTTTTTGCCGCTCCTTTTGCTTTGGTTTTTTTTTTGTTTGGTTTTGCCGTTCTTTCTTTTTTCTTTTCTCCTTTTGGTTTTTTTTAAACGGATGCATGCAACTCAAAGGCCCGTTTCTTTTTTTTTAAAAAACAAAATCACATGCATGCGTGAGGTTTGCTTTTGCACTTTCCTTTTGCTTTGGTTTTTTTTTCTTGTGTTTGGTTTTGCTTTTTTTTATTTTAAACAGATGCATGTGCTTTATAAAACCCGTTATTTAAAAAAAAAAAAAACAGATTCCATGCATGCGTTCCTTTTTGCTTTTGTTTTGTTTTGTGTTTTTTCGTTCTCTTTGTTTGTCATTCTTTCTTTAGTTTTTTTTTTTGGTTTGCCGTACTCTCTTTTTGTTGTACTCCTTTTGCTCTTTTTTTAACAGTTTTGGTTTTTTTCGATTTTTTTAAAAAACTCTTATTAAATATTTTACCTTGGTTTGCCGTTGCCTTTTTTTAACTAGTTTTTTTTGTTTGAACGAGTTTTATTTTTTTATTTATTATTTTTTTAAAAGTGTTCGAACTTTTTTTTACAAGAGTTTGAACAGGTTTTTAAGTTTTCTTTTTTTAACAGTTTTTTATTTAAACGGATTTTATTTTTTATTTTTTTATTTTTTTACAAGAGTTTTAACGTTTTTTAAAGAGTTTGAACGATTTTTTTGAGTTTTCTTTTTTTAACAAAACCAACCTTATTTAAAAAAATAAAACTAAAATCGGCAGATAAATATATAATTTAAAATTATCAACCATATGATATAATATTTACATAAATGCATGTGTCATGAAAAAAGATCGATTACACCCAATACCCTTCTTATGTGAAATTTTTTTTCAGAGGAAAGTTGTTTTGTAAAAATATCTGCCAGTTGATCTTCCTTGGGAATAAATTCAATAGAAATTTCTTTTCGTGATACACGATCCCTTAAAAAATGATGTCTTACCTCAATATGTTTAGTGCATGAATGTTGTACAGGATTTTTAGACAAATTTATTGCACTTGTGTTGTCACATCTAATTGGAACTTTTATATATGATAACCCATAATCACACAATTGTTGTTTCATCCACAAAATTTGGGCACAACAACTAGCATATGCAATATATTCAGCATCTGCAGTTGATAATGCAACTGAGCTTTGTTTTCTAAAGTACCATGATATAATCATACCACCCAGAAATTGACAAGTACCAATTGTACTTTTTCTATCCACTTTATAACATGCAAAATCAGCATCTGAATATCCAATCAAGGTAAAAGTGGATTCTCTAGGTTACCAAATGCCCAAAGTGGGTGAATCAACAAGGTATTTAAATATACATTTAACAGCATTCGTGTGTTACTCCTTTGGATTTGACTGAAAATGTGCACACATACAAACACTAAACAAAATATCAGGTCGACTGACAGTTAAATATAAAAGTGAACCAATCATGCTTCTATATAACTTTTGATCTACTGGCTTACTTGATTAATCATTATCCATTTTTATGCTTGCACTCATGGGAGTTGACATATGCTTTACATTTTCGATTTTGAAACATTTTCTTGACATATTTTGTTTGAGAGATAAAAATACCTTCTTTTGTTTATTTTACTTGAAGTCCCAGAAAGAAAGTAAGCTCACCTATCATGTTCATTTCGAACTCACTTTGCATCAATTTTTCAAAATCCTTACAATACAACTCATTAGTAGACCTAAAAATTATATCATTCACATAAATATGTACAATCAAAATGTCTTTGTGAATATTTTTAACAAATAAAGTAGTATCACCCTTGCCTCTTTTGAATTTTTCTCTAACAAAAACCCATTAAGTCTATTATACCAAGCTTTTGGAGCTTATCTTAATCCCCAGAGAGCTTTTGATAGTTTGAAGACATAACCAGGGTGTTCATGGTCTTGAAAACCTGGTGGTTGTTTGACATAAACTTTTTCATTTATCGAACTATTCAAGAATACACTTTTTACATCCATTTGAAAAAGTTTAAACTTTCTAAAGGATGCAAATGCAAGTAACATTCTAATGACTTCAAGTCTATCTACAGGTGCAAAAGTCTCATCAAAATTAATACCCTCTTCTTGAGAGTAATCTTGTGCAACTAGACATACTTTATTTCTAACAATGATCTCATACTTGTCCAGTTTGTTTCTAAAAATCCATTTATAACAATAACTGGATGATTATCAGGTTTAGGTACAAGTGTCCATACATTGTTTCTTTTAAATTGATCCAGTTCCTGTTGCATAGCAATTATTTAATTTTCATAAGATATTGCTTCATCAACTTTTTTAGGTTCAAAGTGATAAATAAAAGCATAATGACCCAAGACATTTTGAAATGAATTTTGAGTTTTCACTTTGTCATAAACATCGCCAATAACCTGATAAAGTGGATGATTTTTACATATTTGTATATTTAGAGGTTTTCTTAGAATATTACCTGCACTTACCTTTTTTTATCTCTCGATGTTTTCTGTTTGTCAAGAATGTTTTCTTCTTCATCTGAAAAACAACATTTCTCGGCCTGGTGTTAGATTCATCGAAGGTGACATGTATTGACTCTTCAACTGTGCAAGTTCGCTTATTATAGACTTGGTATGCTTTGCTCGAAGAAGAATAACTAAGAAAAATGCCTTCATCACTTTTATAATCAAATTTACCTAGGTCGTCTTTTCCATTATTTAGTACAAAACATTTATAATCAAAAGTATAAAAATATGCAATGTTTGGCTTTCGACCTTTTCACGATTCATATGAATTTTTCTTTAATATTGGATGAATATAAACATGATTTATGATAAAACATGCAGTGTTTACTGCTTCAACCCAATAGCTATGTGACAAATCAGCATCAATCAACATTATTCTAGCCATTTCAATCAATGTCTATTCTTTCGTTCAACAACTCCATTTTATTGTGGTGTTCTAGGAGCTCAGAAGTTATGATTTATTCCAAAACTATCACGAAATTCTGCAAAATGATGATTGTCAAATTCTCTTCCATGATCACTTCGAATTGCAAATATTTTCAATCCACATTCATTTTGAATTTTTCCATAAAATTTTTGAAATAAATTAAAACATTCATCCTTGCTTCCTCAGAACAATACCCATGTATATCTTGAAAAATCATCGATAATAACATAGACATAATATTTTCCAGCCAAACTTCTAGTCCGTGTAGGTCCAAATAAATCCATATGCAGTAACTGCAGAGGTTCTGTTGTTGACACAATATCTTTTGATTTGAAAGAAACCTTCTTTTGTTTACCAAATTGATAAATATCACAAATATATTTTAAATTAATTTTTGAGTTTGGTAAACCATCAACAAGATTAAACTTTTACAGTTTCTTTAATGTGTGAAGGTTTACATGTCCTAATCCTCTATGCCAAATCAGAATCTCATCATCTACTGCAGATAAGCACTTTATATGGCCTACACTAAGATCTAGAATATACACATTTCCATTCCTTCTTTCACAGCAAATATTATTGCCCATATTATCACGAACTATACACATATCCGACTTAAACACAACTTTAAGGCCTTTATCACAGAATTGACTAATACTTAAGAGATTGTGTTTAAGCCCTTCTGCATAAAACACATCATTTATTTCAATGCCTCCACAACTTACCGTACCCATACCTCTGATGAGACCTTTATTGTTGTCTCCAAAAGTAATCTTACCTTTATTTTGCATTTCTAAGAACTTGAATGCATTTTTATTTGTGGTCATATGATGTGAACAACCACTATCCATATACCATCTTATTTGGCAAGTTGACTTCATGCGTTCCTGCAAAATATAAAAAACTTTACTGTTTTGGTACCCATTTCATAGGTCCAAACTGTTTAATATTATTATTTTATATTTTAGGTTTCAAAACCAATTTTGCTCCAAACGTTTGCAGTTTTCTAACTGGGCAAATATATGAAAAATGTCCAAAATTACAACAAAAATTACAAATTCCATTTTAATTTCTAAAAATTTTATTAGACTTTCTATTATTTACTTTTTTTTTCTTTTATTTGATTTTTCAAATTTTCATTTTCCTTAACAAGAGATTTTATTTGCATTTGCAAATTCATATTTTTTCTTTTTCGCATCTGAGATCAATTTTTAATTTTATATATTTATCTGACAAAGTGGTAAATTCTCCAACTAGTTCAACATATTCTTCTTCTAATTGATCAGCTGTATAACTTACCTCAGAATGTTCAGATTCATCTTCATGATCTACCATAAATCCTAAATGTGATGCAAGATTCACTTGATCATCATCAGATCCTAAAGTGACTGATAGCGAAGTATCACTATCACACCATGCCCCATAGCTTTGATTTTTCCTTTTGTTGAAGTCTTTCTTTTCAACAGGAGATGGGCATGTGTTCTTAAGATGTCCAAAACTTTGATGGTTGTAGCACCTTAGTTTGTCTCCTTCTCTTTTCTTAAAATTTTTCCTGTGGTTCTTCTGTTCTCTTTTCTTTTCAGGTCGTCATTGTATCCTTCTAGTGGCTGCATTCCTGTTGTTGTTGTTGTTTCCTCGATTTCGAGTGATGAAACATCTTATCTTTTTTGTCAACATAGTAATGTCTTCATCTTCATCACCTGCACTATCATCAGAATGATCAGAGGAAACTTTGAGACCAATTATCTTCTTACCTTTTGGAACATTATTACCATTTTTCTTCATAATGATCTCATGTGTCATAAGGGAGCCTATTAATTTATCTACAGACATGGTTGTTAAATCCTTGGCCTCCTCTATGGCTATAGCCTTTGCAGTCCAAGAAGAAGAAAGTGATCTCAATATCTTCTTTACTTTTTCATTTACCTCAATAGACTTACCAAGTGCTTTCAAGGCATTAATTATTTTGGTGAATCTACAAAACATCTCAGTAATAGATTCATTAGATTTCATTATAAAAAGTTCATAATCATGCATCAACATATTTATCTTGGACTCCTTAACTTGAGAAGTACCCTCATGTGTTACCATGAGTGTATCCCAAACCTCTTTGGCCGTGGCACAAGCAGATACCCTATTAAATTCAGATGGGCAAAGTGCACAATATAAAACATTTAGAGCTCTATCATTTAAATGCACTTTTCATTTTGTTGTTCATTAGGTTCAATTATATCATCTCCATGTAAAATAACACCTTTATGAACACCATTCTAAAGCTTTAAATCCTGATCCATAATAAAGATTTGCATTCTGCAATTCCAATATCCATAATTTGTGTCATCAAAATATGGTGGTCTGGTTATGGAATGACCTTCACCATATCCAATCTTCGCTTTCTTCTCAGTTGTCATGATCTCTTTGGAGTAATTCAAAGACAACTCTAATACCAATTGTTAGGCCCGTATGAAACTAATAAAAGAAAAGAATAATAGCACAAAGAGTGATCTAAGAAGGAACAGAATAAATTTCACACATTACAAAAATAATTCAAAGAAGACACTACAAATTATAGTGGTTTGGTTAACACACCTATTCCACTCTCTAAGTCAACGCCTTGATTCGGGTTTCCACTAGTCTGTTAGAATTAAAGGCAAATTAAGCACAATCCATGCTTTGATGATTAACAACTCAATTTGAGAATATTTTGGGTACTAATGAGGTTTGGTAAGTGCTGTTAAATGATAAAAACTCAAGTTTCAGAACATAGCAGACCAAGTCGCAATCCCAAGTCGATTTAGACATCGACTTAGGTGAAGTCGTTTACTAAGTTGATCCCAAAATCGACTTCAGATGCTCAAAACCTTCCAGAGTTGAATTTGGACACAAAGACAGATGAAGTCACAGTCGAAGTCGACTCCACCTGCGACTTAGGTGAAGTCGCAGACCCAAATCGACTCCACAATCGACTTCAAATGCACAAGACCTTCCAGAGTTGAATTTGAGCTCGGCGACAGGTGAAGTCACAGTTGAAGTCGACTCTACCTGCGACTTGGGTGAAGTAAACCCAAATCGACTTCAGGTGACAAAAAACTTCTAGAGTTGAATTTGGGCTCGAAGACAGGTGAAGTCACACTCGAAGTCAACTTCACCATGCGACTTAGGTGAAGTCACATACTCAAGTCGATTTCAGATAAGACTTGAGTAAAGCTGAAGACCAAGACA
This sequence comes from Annona cherimola, assembly GCA_030490835.1. Classification (NCBI taxonomy): domain Eukaryota; kingdom Viridiplantae; phylum Streptophyta; class Magnoliopsida; order Magnoliales; family Annonaceae; genus Annona; species Annona cherimola. The sequence goes on from CM059977.1 coordinate 65,856,176, forward strand.
ACCCAAGGATAAACTTCTCAAGACAAAAAATATATATAAGCCTCAAGACTAAACTTTGGAAATCAAGGATATCAATTGAAGAACAAGATATAAGAGAAAAATGAAGTATCAAGGATCACTTTCAAAGAATCTAAATATTTGTAAAAAAAATATAATTTTACTTTACTTGAAGAAATTAACCATCTAAAAATAAGAAAAAACATTTAAAATTGTAATGTAATTGAAGCAGCCCACGGAAGCGTGCGACAGCACCGCTAGCTGCGACCTGCGAGCACCTCCCAACCACCATCCTTTCCCCCTTCTCCTCCGCCGCCCTCGCCTTCTCCCAGAATCCTGTCTCCCCATCTTTCCTGGCGCCGTCCTCGCCTCTTGTCCTGAGCACCCACAAGAACGGCCGCCCGCTGTCCCCCTTTAGAATCTCCGCCATCTGCTCCTCCTACAGCGCAATGATGCTCCCGAACGACACGTACACCACAGACCCCTTCGCCTGGGAGAACTGGTGGAGGCCGTTGTAGCTGTTGCCGCCTCGCCGGAAAGGGGCTGCTGGCGATGGGTTCTCGAAACCCTACGGTCTGTGAGAGAGGGGCCGAGCGAGCGGGAATCGAAATGGGAGGGCGGGACGGGAGAGATGGGTTTGCGCCGCTGGAGAGAGGGACCTTGCCGGACGTCGATTCTCGCCGGCTGACCGATGAGGAAAGGCCGTCGGCGATGGGTTCTGGAAACCCTAATTCGGAGAGATGAGCGAGCAGGAAGAGGGAACAGGGGCCAGGCAGAGCATGATGGGAGGGACGGTTTGGGCCCCGCGCGATATTATTATTTATTATTTATTTTTTATTTTATTTTTATTTTTAAAACCTGTGAACCGAACCGCAGTTCGACCAGTTTTCACGGTTCGACCTCCCGGTTCAAACGGTTCGCACGGTTTTCTTTAAAATCCCAGAATCGGCGCCAAACCAAACCGCTCAGCTGCCGGTTTGCGGTTTGACCGGTCGGACCGTCCGGTCCGGTCCGGTTTTCAAAACACTGCCACCACCCACTACGCTCATGCATGGCCCATTTGCCATGACTTGATACAATAAAATCCCAACCCATCCAGACCGGAATGCATGGCCGTTACAGCACGTCACAGCTCCCGAAATCTGGGCATCACTCTCAAAAAGCTTATGCTCTCCCCGTTGAGATTTTCTGGTGCACCTTGAATACCATTACCAGCAAAAATCATCCTGTCACGGTCATTGTACCTTCTCACTTGAGTCAGGGACTCCAATGTGAGTACACCATTCCTTGATCGCTCGATTCTTTGCTCCTGCACCCCCACCACATTAGAGACGATTCTCTGTTCTAGCATTGCCAAGTTCAATTGGCATGCTCCCTTTTGCTTGCCAGAACGTGATCGGAGCTCCAATTTCTTGATTATTCTCCCTGCCACTTTAGCACCACAAGGATCCCGTAATCGCCTTGGTCCGAAAAACTCAAATTGCCTCACCTTCTCGACCATGGATGCCCAGGTCCCATGCCCAAAGTCGAACCGCACCCTGTGTTGGAACAATAAACTGCGGTTTATAGATCGACAAGATGTTGTAGGACCACCCCTTGAAGCAGAGACTCCGAGTACAGAGGATTTTCAAAGTCATCGTTGATCCGATGCCACCTGCCGGTGGCACTGTCATGGTAGATTTCTTGAAAACCGGACAACAGAGACCAAAATTCGGTGGAATCACAATTTTCCCGTCCCCTGCTAGAATTTGTCAGCTTTGAAGTTAGGGGATTTTGACACGCTTGCTTATGTCGTGACTGCTTGATCCACCACAAACGCGCCATCGCTCTTCTTCTCAATCATCGAACTTCTCCATCTTTGCATGCAGCGACGCATGCGTATCAGCCGAGAGCAGGGTAGTCACATTATCTCGGTCACCATCCTTTTCTCTTTTGGAATGATTCCGGTCACAGCACGCACCTGGAGGGCAAGATCAAGAAAGGGGAATTAACGTTGCTGACCTCGAAATTCAACTTCCTATGACCAAGAAGATGCTCCCTGTTGCATCGAACTTCATTCTTCCGCTGCAACGGGGCTCAGTTGATGTTATCGACACTGTCGTTGATGCAATCCAGATTACGTTCATGATCAACGATCAAGGAAGACGACAGATCGTCAGATCGGTGGCATCTAGAGTTTCGCTTCAAGCTGCTCCGTCGTTCTTTCTCCTTCACACGATCAATCTTCTGCCGCCACATGCGATCCAATAGGTAGCGCATATCTCTTTCAAGATCCTTCACCTGCTGCTTCATAGTAACCATTCTTTGTTCAAGAATTGTGATCGAATGCTCCTCCTTGCCTCTGTTTGATCTGCTCGATGATTCTGGTCCCCACGACTCCCCGCTCATATTATGAGAACCTTTCATCAATGACGGCACCCTCGCCATGGAAGGTGCTTGATTTCTCGATCTACCAGGATTTGCAAACTTGAGCTCTGATACCAATGATACGATCCAGTCTAGGTGGATCAAGTATCGGTGCTCTTCACCTACGGGAGGAACTCAAAACTCTCGCAAGGTGCTTGAAATGGGAGAAGCTTATTCCGCTACTGCTTTAGACTCCATAGCCAAATCAACAATACAGACAAGACGCCTACTCAGAACTAGACTCTCTCTTTTATAATGTTCCTAACCGACTCAGACCCGTACAGCTGAAGACACACTGGCCCATGCATATCAGATGAACTTCGAACAATTTAGAAATTATGGAATTTGCCTAGACTTCAATTAATTTATCCAATTTAAAGACGCTTGTGGCATCTTTTATTCATTTGTTGTGATATATGAATCTTCCTCATTTTCTATCAAATCATGCAACAATTTTTTGCACAAGTCATTGCATTTTTCTCACCATTTAAGGAGTTGTTAAAGCCTGATGAAGGATCTGCATTCACAGATATTCCTTTGGTCTTTCCTTTTGATGATTTTCTAAAATCCCTCTCTTTTTTGTTTTCTCTTTCTTCTCATTTTCTCTCTATAATCTAACTTCTCCGATGCGACACATTCAATTCTCATGATAATTTCCTCGGTTCCACATTTTTAGCACTTTTGTAAATCTCTTCTTCTTGTCATCTCTTTCGTTTGTTTTATGAGCTCATGCCATTGTTTCTTCTCAAAAATCTTCTAAACTTTCTCGTCAGTATGATAAAAGGTCAACGATGACCAAGAACCTCTGAGAAAACGATCCAGTGGCTTGGATTGAGAAGATCATCAAGACGGCTCCTCCTTGGAAGGAGGAAGACGAAGAATCTACCATAAAGAACTTGTAGCAAAGGTGCCACACCTATAAGCATAGGTTTGGCAATAACAATTTCATAAACCTTGTGGCATCGTCAAGATTGATGTCGACAGATGTTGCGCATTCACGACATAGGTGTGCGACATCGATTCACATAGGCACAAAACTGAGGCCTGATAGTACGAAAACAACTTTAGTTGGGCCCTAGGAAACGGGGTGCTATGCTTTATCTCAAGTAAGCGCGACACCTACCATCCGGAGGTTTATATATATAGAGCTCATTGCATCTCATTTTCACACACCCACCAAGGTTCTCAAGCTTCTAACTCCTTTAAGCTCTTCCAACTTCAGAACTCTACCAAAATTTCTTTAGCTTCTCTCCTTAGGTTGCTATGGGATGGATGATCTAAAATTCTAGAAATGGGTGTCTTCCTTAGTATATTTGTTCCCCAAGGCTGATCTACCAAGAGTGAGCCACCACCCCTAATGGATATCATGTTGACACGAGCCCACTCCATACCTATTTGAGGTGCAATTGTAGAAATTAGAGTTTATTTTTATGAACAATTCAGATTAAAGAATTTTTATTTTTTGTAATTATCTTTTAGGGCACAAGTTACTTGTTGCATTAGTCTGGTATGCAAGTTTACTAATATGGTAAGTTTGCAAATTACATAGAGTCTCACCTTCTTAATCCTTAAGTTACCTTTTCTATAAATAAGGTTACAGAGGCTTCATATAAAGTGACTTATTTTGATAATTGATTTAAGATTTTACTTTTCATAAAATTTTCTTCTCTTCCTCAACCTTAATTCCTCTAGTTTCTTCCTCTTTTCCCCCTCCTTTTCCCCTTGAGAAGATCCTTTCTCTTTCTTTTTTCTTCTGCTCTACTTGTCCTGCATCAACTTAGTATCAAAGTGAAGCCCGGTGAAGTCTTCAAAGAGTGATTGAGTCATTTTATTGTTCACCTGTTTTCTTTAAGGCGAGTTACTATTAACAGCTATAATAACATCTCCCTATTCATAGCTACAATAACGTTCTCGCTACAATAACACTACTACTGTACGTCTCCTGATACAATGTTGTTTAACGCGATAGTAATCTCCCCGCTACAAAGTTGTCTAGCCGCTATAGTTGCCATCTCAACAAAAAAAAAATTAAGAATTTAGGAAAAGGTCTTGTGGTGCTTCTAAAAGGTATCTTCCTACTTGAATTGGAAATTTTCTTATATCTCTTGGCAAATAAGAATATCTTCTTTAAGTTCATCCTAAAGTATCTTATAGATTAATTATCTTGTGCATAATTCAAATTATAGTGGCATACATCTTTATGCTTTGAATTGCCTTCTCACTCCATTTCAAATCGCTTCTTTTTACATCAACCATGGTTACAAATTGGGAACCTGCTGTCTCTCTGAAATTATTGTCTGAAACTTATAAGCTTTTTAAATCAAAAATATGATTCTTCGGCCGAGAAATTTGAGACCTTATCACAAAAATAAGAAAATCTTTCTGATAAAGTGTCTCATATAAAGCATGACATTCAAGAATTAAGCCAACAATTTCAACTTCAGATAACAGCCCAAATTGAAGTCATTTTAAAGCAAATAGGTAAGCAAGCCTTTGAAGAATCTTATGTCCCAAAATCTCATATAGGCACTTCTAGTAACTTGGGATAAAACCTAAGTCTAAAAGGTCCACATCACCAGTACATAAGTATTCTTCTCATACCGAGTGCACTTAGGGAATATCATCAGTCTTTAAATATGGGTAGGAAAATATCAGTTGAAAACTCAAAAAGTTTCCATAATCAACAAACTCCACCTTTAAAATGGTCTACTTACCCATGCAAGGAATCCCAAATAACCAAGAATATATCTAAACAAGTGTCTTCCCAAGTTGTCTATCTAGTACGCATCCTAGATTATAAAAGGTTGAGTGTTTCAATTGTCATAATGAGGGTTATACTACATCTCATTGTCCTAGTTGTACTCTTGTGTTGGATGCACATGTATCTGAAGACTACAATGAAAGAGACATTGATGAGGTACTGAATTCTTTAGAGGAACCGAACAATCTTGGTCTAGAATTAGTAGACGAACAAGATGAGTTTGGAAATATCAGTATCATGAGATGCATTTTGTCTACACTTAATTCATACAAATGTGATACAAATTTTGTCTACACTTAATGGTCTAGAACCATTTTTCATGTATTTTTCAAATGTGATAATGTTATGTGCAAAGTTGTTATTGAGGTGGTAGTTCTATGAATGTGGCCTTGAAAGCTAGTCTGCCAAAAAGAAATTAAAACCTATGCCTCATCCACAACCTTACACAATTACATTGGTAGATAAAACTTCACTACCTATCAATCAAAGATGTTTGGTTCGAATCAAAATTGCAAACTATGTGGATCAATTTTAGTGTGATATCCTTCCAATGGATGTGGCTCATATTTTAGTTAGTTGTCCTAGGCTATTTGATATGAATGTCTTTCATTATGGAAAATCAAATACATATCCTATAAGACGAGATGGAAAATTTATTCTTCTAAAACCAGCCAAACCATCAAATAGAGAAGCAATGTAAAAGAAAATTTTCCCATTGAGCCCTTAAAGAAACCATTGCACATTTTAACTCAAAAAAATTTTAAAAAAGAGAGCAAAGAGTCAATGTTGTGTTGATATTGGTCAAAAAGTTTGAGGTTAGAGTTCCTATATGTGAGTTTGTTGTTCAAACTAATGAAATTACTAATCTCTTGAAAAATTTTAGAATACAGCCCTTCACACAGGCATTGATAATAAGCCTGTAGATACCCTCAGTCATGTTGCAATCCTTCAAATTATAAGTGTAAATATTATAGGGTTTAATAGATTGAAGGATGCGTATATAGGGTGTCTAGAGTTCAGCATTATTTTTCACAAAGTACAAAATGGAAACCGTCATGATCTTGTTGATTTTATTATTAAATATGGTTATCCATTTAAGGATTCTCAATTATGTATTCTCAATATTTCATTACGTGATTTCTTAATTTAAGAATTATACGCATGTGGTATAGTAGGGCATTTTGGTAGAGATAAAACTCTAGCCCAGTTGAGGACAAAATTCTATTAACCTTCTATAAAAAGTGTTGCTAGGATTGTGTCTATATATCGGATTTGTCAGTTAGCAAAGATAACAAAGCAAAACACAGGGTTATATCCACCTTTACCAGTACCGCATTCTCCTTGGAAAGAAATTAGTATAAATTTCATTTTTGGTTTGCCTAGTACTCCTAGAGGGTATCATTCTATTCTTATTATGTTAGATCGATTCTCAAAAACGACTCATTTTCTACCTTTTCACAAAATTGTTGATGCTTCATATGTGGTAAACATATTCGTTAAGGAAATTGTTAGACTTCATGGGTTACCTTCTACCATGGTGTCAAACAAAGCACCTTTTTTGTGAGTTACTTTTGGAAAACTTTGTGAAAAATTTCTGGCATTAAATTGAAATTTTCTTTTGTCTTTCATCCATAGATCGATGGTCAAACTGAGGTTGTTAATCGAAGTTTGGGAGATTTACGCAGGTGTTTGGTAGGTGAGCCCATAGAAATTTGGAACTCAGTTTTACACATTGCAAAGTTTACCTATAACAATTCCATTAATAGATATATATGAAAGTTCTCATTCGAGATTATCCAGGGTTATGCTCCTCGTACTCCAATTGATCTTGTTCTTTTATCTCGCTAATTTTCGTCTCTGCTTCTGCCGATTCATTTGCACGACATATTCATAATGTTTATGCTGCTATAAGGAGAAAAATTGCACTTAGTACTAAAACTTATAAGATGGTTACGGATGCTCATCATAAGCATTATGAATTTAATAAAGGTGATTATGTTATGGTTCGTATACGACCTAAATGATTTTCGAAAAATCCTTTTAAAAAAATTACATGCATGAGCCAATGGTCCTTTCCGAATTCTTCAAAAGATTTGACCAAATGCATACATTTTTAACTTGCCTACAAATATGGGAATTAGTTCAACATTTAATGTAGAAGATTTAATAGCCTACGGAGGCACCTTAGATCCTCCTCAATTGCTTGTAGGTATATTAAGTCAACGAGTTTCATCATTTTATTCTTCACTAGTTCTACCTCGAGCTCCAATTACATCTCCAAATCAGATTGAAAGAATTTTTCAAGATGAGATTATTACTTCTCCTTCAAGAGTATATCATAGATATTTCGTTCAATGGAAGAAGAAACCATAGGCCGATGCCACTTGGATATCTGAAGATGAACTTCAATATTTACATCCAGATTTACTTTAATGTTATCATCATGAAAACTCTCCAAAGGTGAGTTCTTTTCATTCGGGGAGAATTGATGGAGATCATGTTGACATGTGACCACTCCGTACTTATTCGAAGCACAATTATAGAAATTAGAGTTTATTTTTATGAACAATTTCAGATTATGGGGTTTTTATTTTTATAATTATTTTTTAGGGCACAAGTCACTTGTTGCATAAGTTAGTCTAGTACGCAAGTTTACTTATAGAATAAGTTTGCAATTTGTATCGAGTGTTCTTAGTTCTTAAGTTACTTTTTCTATAAATAGGATTACAGAGGCTTTATGTAAGATAGCTTATTTTGATAATTGATCTGAAATTCTACTTTTCCTAAGATTCTCCTCTTCTTCAACCCTAATTCCTCTAGTTCCTTTCTTTTTCTTCCCTCCTCCTCCCCTTGGGAGGATCCTTCTTCTTTCTTTTTTCTTCCGCTCCACTCATCCTGCATCAACCCTCCAATCAATGCCTTGTGGACACAATTAATTCATATATTACACATGGATCATGCTACACGTATCTAAACCAGACCAAATGCATGACCTCATCATTACCAAATATCCAACCCACATGCCACTCTTAGGTTATGAGTATCTAATATCAGCTATAGCAAAGTGCATGGCCTCGACATCACCCATATCAACTAGCATGTCGATTATAGCACCCTATCACGTGAAGCGTAGACTAACAATCGCCATGGTGGTAATTCAGCAGTATCTACCCAGTATCTACCCAGTATCTATGATAGTTGGAAGGCAAAGAACCATCTATACATAAGAACACCACCCTATATATCTGCAATTAATGTAACAACTAAACTTGTGGTAGCAAAAATAACTCAATTCACATTCATTTTCATCATTTACATCTAATTACTATTATTAATATATGGACTAAAATATAACCCATGGCAAAAGTAAATTGCAAAAGTAAATACATATTTAACCACGAATACAATGACAAAGGCTCAACAAGCTATACATCCTAACCAATAACCTAACATATATCATGTACAACTCTCACTCAAAATAACCATAATCCAAAACTAACACAACTTATATATGTTACAATCCATCTCATCTAAAATTAACACGACCTAGCTCAGAGCTAAGCACCTAAAACATCGGTCTTACTAAAAACACCAATAATAAACACATTAGTCCAAGCAAACTTAATAAGTAGATGCAGTCAATGGAAATACAAAAAATTATATCAAATTCATCATGCATACCATGCTATTACATGCAATACAACATGAACTGTCACTACCCCAAAGAACTATAACATGCAATCCGCAACACATACATGCAACTAAACAACATAATTCTTTCATCATGTTCATAAAGGACCATGAACAACCTATCCCAAGTCAATAAAAGGCTATGAATAATATTATCGTCATGTCAATGAAGGCCATAAATAACCTATCACCTTGTTAATGAAGGAATACAAACAATCCTATCACCATATCAATGAAAGGTTATGTACAACCTCATCACCATATCAATGAAGGGCCACGAGCAACCTTGATGGTCATTCAACAAAGGACCATGAACGACCCTAAGCAAACAATATATATGCACCAATCACTGTATGCTACATGCTTATGTCAAAACCATGCTCAACTCATGCATCTTGTAATTTCATAAAACCAATTCAAAACATATAACCAAATCATCTACAATGGATCTAATACAAAAACATTAAATATCAACTCATGGTATAAAAATTCAAAACTCAAATCATTCTGGAACGCATCAAAACACAACACTCATGTCAATGTGTAAGTCAACCATTAGCCTCATAATCGATCGTCTAATTCAAGCTTCCATTTTCATCTTGATACAAAGATTATCCAATTCCAATACCAATCCTACCACAACCTTCAACAATCAAGTTTCATACTAAATTTTAAATCATGCTTATCACACATATAAAGCTACCATTCCCTTTCCATAATGTATACAAACACACATGTTCCAAAACATATATGACAAATCTTTTATGTCACCAAAATTTTTCATACCCATCTATATATGATTCCCATGCATTAAGCCTCATTTAAGCATTTCATTAAATATATTATATGCATACATGGAAACCTTTATTCCTAATCATATAAGCTCAACCCAATACATTTTCATATTTATGGGCCACACTCCCACATCACTGATCTCATGGAGTGCTATAATCACCAATTACCTTAACCTTAATTCCCCAAAACAAAACAAATCAAGTAGTCATCTGAACTATGTCAAAACTATGTTATCCATCTGTTCTAAGTTGCCATCCTCTTTCTAACACTAGGGTTACATAATTCTAATATTATTTCAATTACGACTAAAGAAAACAAGTTTAAATCATAATTCCTAGTCATACACTTTGTACATTCATTCATATTAAAATATCACAAGTCACATTTCATATGAAATACAATCTAAAAAAAATAAAAGCATTTACAATAACTGCTTACATTTTTAAAATACTAAATACTATTCTCATATAAATCAAATGAATAATACCTCTCAATAGCATTTTATCGAATACTTAAACCATTATGAAACCCAAAGATTTCACCTCGATGCACTATATTTGCATGAAAAATCACTTCTAAATCTTCTTGTCCATGGGTTTCAACAAAAAAACCAATAAATTCCAAAAGCCTTTACATAACTAAAATCTTCGAACTTTACAAAACATTCAATACAAAAGCGGTTTTTGTATATGATGGCTAAACAAGTCATTTACAAGTTACATATATTATTAATTTTAAAAAAACTTACCTTAGGTGAAGAAATTCCCAAATATCTCCCTAAACCATAACTTGAATCCATACAAATTTTTTGTCTTTAATTTTAGATGGGTTATCCAAATGTGTTTTAAGTAGGTTTTGGAAAGGATTTTGCATGTTGAAAGACTGAAAAAGAAACTAGAGAGAGAGGGAAAAAGGAAGAAAAATGGAAGAATTGTTGCACCCCTCCTTACATACCCTCGAGATGGAAACATGACTCGTGTTTTTAAAATATAACGCCGTGTTTTTTACTGCCTTAGCTACCAATACAAAAAACACGACCCATGTTTTATGAAAGAAAAACACTGCTCTCCCATTTTTCTTGACTCATTTTATTTTTCTCAAAAATTTATCTATATAACTCCAAGTGGGACTATACTTTTTTTGTTGAATTTTTAATTTCAAGTAATATCTTTTCATAAATTTATAGCTTAGAACTAGAAAATCACAATTTATAGGACATGTTCAACAATACTTAAAACTTTTCAATCTAAATCTTTTTACCTTTCATAATTCTCTTATTTTTTAATTATTTCTTCGCACCTTCCTACGCAACTACCCTACTTTTCAATCATTTTTACACAACTAACCTATCTATTTTAACTTTTTCTCTCTATTCTTCATCGTTATCCTGATTATGTCACATTGTTTTCTCTCATTTCAAAAACTTTTACACCAAAAATTTTTCATCAAAAGTTTTATCACTTCCCAAACACACTCATAACATCGAGTTTACTACATGTCATCTATTGGTAATTTTACTTGTTCACCAACTTAAATAGCTATATCACACTAAAATATTGCCAACATAAATCCAATAATCCTCATATCCCACATCATATCTAAGTCATCCATTTAATAAAAAAATATTTCAAACATCATTTAGCATTTCAACTGAATTATACCTATGAAATGGATTTCATGGCCTAATTCATACATATCATCTTAAATGCTTCTTAAATCACCTCTTGATGTCACATATGTATCTAGTATCTCGTCAATGCTAAAAATTATAAAATTTCATATCATTTTTAAAATTCTCTTATTATGTTTATTTCTTATTGAATTTCTACAATAAGCCCTAAATGACTCAATTATCAAAATTATCATCTTTAATTTATCCTAAAACTTCATGAGTATGTTCAATCATAGTAAGATCTAATATAATGGAATTCACAACTCTCATTTATGATCCTTAATCATTTTTGCTATCTCAATTCTTTTGGCTCATTTTTATTAATTAATCAAACCTATCCTTTAAATCTAACCCATAGCTATCCATATCTGTTTTTTAAATCATGTTAGGCATCTCATCCATGCTTAAATACATTTCAAATCAAGTCAACTCTAAGTCATGCCTCCTTCTAGTTCAAACTTCACACATAAGAGTTAAATCTCAAGTATTCATCATTTAATCAAATCAAAGGTTCCCGCATATTGAAATCACTTGAGAATCATGTAAGAATCTATCTTAGATATATACCAAGTCATTCATCAAAATTCACCCATCTAGATCTCACTAACTGAAATTTGCACATTTTCCTTTACTCACACAACTTCTCTCATATCTACTCTTTGGATGAAAACTCTACTGTCATATAATCATCTCAATCATCATCACACACATTACTGTCTAGATTCCTTGTTGGCAATACCTAGGTTGTTACACCCACTCTCAGACCCTGCACATCAAAACCATCATCTCAACTAGTGGGTAGTAGCTATGGAGGTTAATTACCTAACTAATCTAAATGTATGCCCACCCCTTAATAGTCATGGATCCATCCTAGATGATTCCATAACTTCTAAGGTCAAAGCTCAATTCCCACACCATGCTACCATCATTAAGTCATCATCCATGAAAACAATACACATTTAACATTCATGCATGTGCATCATGACCATGCCATGTCAAAATCATGTATTATACTTGTATTAATAAGTCCATGTCAAAAATCATACTCACTAAATTATCATCAAGCGCCAACACCCCAAATCATAAACCAACATATTTACACAGGAACAATTTCAAATAATTACAAGGTTTATTCAAAATTGATGCTAGGACATCGTGGAGGATGTTAATCTTAACAATATTGAAACCCCAACAATGGTGGGATAACTATAAAACAACCTTGGGCAACCAAGCCAAGAATATTCTAATCTCACCAGAAGGAATAAGTAAAACATACTCAACCTGACAAGAGAAAACCAAGAATTATGTTTAATAAGTAAGACTTATTAAAATAAACTTTAGCTCAAAACTTGTGTGACTAGAAGAGAAAATAAGAGGGTTCATGTATAGCTTTACTAAAGACACCATCTTACATGTGTTTTTGATGTAGGTCAATCAAGTGAAAAAAAATTAAAATAAAAAAGGTTCCAGCGTGATTCTTCTCTATTTGGAGAAGACTCATCCTTGAGGTGAAATTCATTTTCATACTGTGTAGTAAGAAGAAAGTAAGCCACATTAAAAAGTAGAAACTTCATATTCTCTGTGTAGCTCATCCTTATAGTCATTATCATTAATTTTTTCCAAGATTTGGAAGTGACCATTTGCTCGAAGAGATAATTTTGGGTGAGAGCCAGGAAAATGTTCCTTCCTTAAGTCGATTCAAACCAAGTCTCCTTCTTTGAAATCAACTAACTACCAATATTTGTTCGCTTACTTTTGATACCTGTTTGTTTATTAAAGGATCTTGTTGATAACTTTTTCGTGCAACCTTTTGACCTATTTATCTCTTTCTTCAACGTCTACACTAAATTACTGCATTTTTGGCAATGGAGAAATATCCAAGGGACTGATATGCCAATTTTTATACACTACCTCAATTAGACTTATTTTAGTAGTTTAGCTTACAAAATTATTATATCAGAATTCTGCTTGTGCTAAAATAAGGTCTTATTTTTTAATGTGCTTGCGAACAACGCTCTGCCTTAACAATTTCTGTTTAACCACATCTTTTTATGTGGTTGACCTGATTAAAATGCAAATAAGTTCTCATCTTCCTTTATAGCTTTTGCCAAAAATAACTTAAAAACTTCACATCTCCATTTAATATAATAGCCTTTGGAATCGTATGAAGGCACACAATCTCTTTAGAGTGTAAGTCGGTAATATGAGAAGTATCATCTGCTTTGTGAAAAAACATAAAATGAACCATTTTTAGAGAATCTGTTAACAATAAGTTCACGCTTACATCTTCCTATAGAGCCTTCGGAACCAGTAAGAGTGTTTATAACCTAGAATTTTGATTAATTAATTTTCCAATATAACAAACTCGTCATCTTTGGATATGGTGAGTGACATCTTGCACTTGCTTTGATTAATAAATATTTTTCTTTACAAGAGAAAAAGTCTCGTCTCTTCCAAAATATTTGACTAGTCCTCCATTATGAGCATCTCAGATGATAGATTAATGTAAGAAAATTTAAGAAATACATAACTGATTACCCTCGAAGAGGAGTCCTTAGTGGTGAAACTGTCTATAAGGATTTTGAGAACTAAGCTTCCATATCTCACCAAAATCAAGATCATTTTTTCATAAAGATTTTTTATAACTTCGAATTTGACAGTCTTGAATTGTAACAAAGTAGGACATGTCATCTACTTAGAGCATCAGTCATCTTATTTTGAAATTTTTGTAAATATGCCTACGAGGTTTGACCAATATTGCATCAATGTCCTTAAGTTTATCGAAATTAGAAATATGTCTATAAGGTTTGGATGGAAGTACAAGCATGTCCCTTTTGTTAGGACGCCTTTAATCTTTTATGTAAAATGACGATAATGTCCTTTAACCTAGTAATTTTTCAAATATTATAAATATAATTAGTATTTATTATTTCATATATTTTTAAATATATTTTTTAAATTTTTTGCAAGCATGCTTACAAAATTTTCAAAAGTAAAAGTGTATCATTTAGGTTAAAGGGAATTATTATTATCATTTTTGATAAAAAAAATTATAATGACATCCTAACGGATGGGACACACTTACGATTTCATGCAAAATTTATAAGCATATTTGTAATTTTGGCAAACCTCGTAAGCATATTTGCAAAAGCCTTATTTTGAATGTTTGGCTTGTGTTTGAGAAAGAAAGAAAAGGCTTGTAGTAATTCACGCTAAGTGGCATCACAGCTATAATAGCCCAGAACTGAATCCTACATTAAAAAAAATTTTCTAGTGATTTATAAATGAGTCTTAAGGTAAATATGGTGTGATGCATTTTAAAATCTTACGGTTGATCTTTCAAACCAGAGCGAACAATGTCACACTATGAGACCTATAGTCCATAGGCCCAATGATCATTATTTAGGTCTGTGTGTTTTGTGCGTCGAACTCAATGGTCATTTTTTTAGTTTGTGCATTACAAGTAGCATAAGAGTGGATCCTCTCTAGTAAATGTGGTTTGGAAAGTTAAGCCAATAAATGTCAAAGATGCACGTAAAAACCAAGAGTTGAATTGTGGTTCAAGGATGAACCAAGAAAAAGCTGATGGGCTTATAATATCCCATAACAGAATCCCACATCAAAAGAGGAAGAAAGTTCCCAATGGTTTACGAGTGGGTCTCAAGTTAAACATGGTAAGGCCAGAGTGAACAATATCACACTATAATGCCCATAGGCCATATGCCTAGAGGTAATTTTTTTAGGTCTCTGTGTTCTATGCATAAGATCCAATGATCACTTTTTTGGGTTTGCGCATTACAACAAAAATTGTATTTTTTGCGGAGAATTCAAATTCTGAAGTGTTTCGTAATTAGAATATAAGATTAATTCTTTGAGCAACATTAGTTACTCCAATGATCCAAAGTTCAAATAATGGCAAAAAATCCTTATCATAAGTTGAATATTTCAACTTGGCATCACTCAACTTCTCACTAAGGAAGATGATAAGTCTCCCTTCTTGACTACGAACAGCACTAATGCCTACATTTAAAAGCATCACATGTTGCCTCAAATATAAT
This sequence comes from Annona cherimola, assembly GCA_030490835.1. Classification (NCBI taxonomy): domain Eukaryota; kingdom Viridiplantae; phylum Streptophyta; class Magnoliopsida; order Magnoliales; family Annonaceae; genus Annona; species Annona cherimola. The sequence continues at coordinate 65,871,555 of CM059977.1, forward strand.
ATCGAAGTTTAATAGGGCAAGTACCGGAGCTTAAGTGAGCCACTTTTTTGAGTTCCTTGAAGCTTTATTACATTTTAGTACTTCAGATAAAACACTTTTTTAATGCATTCCGCTAATGGAGCTACAACAGTATTAAAATTTTTGATGAATTGATGATAAAAGAAAGATATCCATGAAAGCTCCTTATTTCATAAAGTGTTATTAGAGTGGACTAATTAATAATTTCATCAATCTTGCTTTGACCAGCCTCAATTCCTTAGTTGGACACAGTATATCCAAGGAATATAACCTGATCTGTTAGGAATGGGCACTTTTTTAGAGTAGAGAAATGTTTTTGCTCCCTTAATAATTCAAAAATTCTTCAAAGATGTTGCAAATACTCCTTATTGTTGCTACTATATACTAGAAAATTATTAAAGTAAACAATAACTATTTTCTAATGAAAGGACAAAATACCTAGTTTAGGAGGTGAATAAATACGCTGAGTGCATTGAAAAGCCTAAAAGTCATAGTTGCCCATTCCTATAATCCATCATGTGTCTTAAAAGCTATCTTCCATTCATCTTTAAGTTGCATCAATATTTAATGATACCCAATGCATAAATCAATTTTGGAGAAGACAATGGCACCATGTAGTTGGTCCAATAAATCAATAAGTTGAGGAATTAGCAAATAGTACTTGATAATGATCTTGTTTAGAGCTTGACTTTCAATGTACATATGTCATGTTCCATCTTTCTTTGGAACTAGCAATGCAAGAATGATACATGGGCCAAAATTTTCTTTTACTAAACATCTTTCCAGCATTTGATTAACTTGCCGCTGCAATTCCTCATGCTCGTATAAACTTATGCAATACGCGGGTTTATTTAGAATAATCGATCTAAGGATAAAGCTAATGGCAACTGGATATTTCGCATTATTGGTAATTTAGGAGGTATTTTATTAGGAATAACATCAACAAACTCTTTAATCAATGGCTTGACATCTTTAGGCACGAACCATGATTTACTATTTTCCCTACAAATAACAAAATGCAAACAAAACTAGACTCTTGATAACTTTTATAAAGCTCAAATTTGGTAAGTAAAGTACTTATCTATTCTTATGGTTTGGGTCAATCTTGAGGCCTTAAAGGAGCTAATTTAATCTTTTCTTTGTCCTTTTGAAAGAATTTGTTATTGTGTCCATCATTAAGAACTCGGCAAACATATTACCAAGAGGAGTCTTCTATGTAACAAGTGGAAAACATCTATTGGAATGATGTCACACTAGACTTCATCTTTATATTTCTTACTCATGGAGAATTGAACAAGACAATGCCTATTCACTTTAACTTCATTTTCTTTTCTCAACCACTATAGTTTATAAGATTGAGGATGCAACTCTATTTCAAGACTAAGTTTTTCTATCATATAATTTGCAACAACATTTTTACAACTTCCACTATCAATGATGATATTACACACTTTCCCACGAGGTGTACATCTTATGTGTAAGATATTGTGATATAGTCAACTCTCATCTTCAGTTGACATGGCAGAAGTAAAGCTATGTTGAACTACAAGACATTATCCTTTATCAATGTGAATTTCCTTTGCTTTGCTGATTACTCCTTCCTTCAACTCTTCTACTTCACTTGCAAGAATTTCAGTACTCTCTTCTTTAACAAGTGAAATAACTCATCAATTTGGATAATTTGAAGAAATATGACCAAATTCGTGACATTTAAAGCATTTTCTTGAATCGACATTATTAGCACAACTGGAACTAGCCTCATATGTATTTTTAATAGGATATTTGGAAGAATTTACCTTAGATTGTGGCACTGTCTTTTGATTATTGTAGTTAGGAATACTCTCTCCTTAAATGATTCATCAGTTATCCTTCTTGTTTGCTATTTTTTAACCTTTAGAGTCAATTATATGACATCATCTAAAGTCTAATGTTGTGGAAATTGTACTATGTCAACAGTTCCAACATTAATTCGCTTAAGAAAATGAGCAATAGTTTGTACTTTTGGTTCATAAACATCATATTTCATGATAAGTTGTTTAAACTCCATTATATACTCTTCCGCTGACAATATATTCTGCCTCAAATTATGAAATTTAACAAACATATCCTGCCAATGGTGTTTAAGAAGAAACTTATACTTAAGCTCTCAATGCATTTTATCTCATGATTGGGACTCGTGTCGACCTTCTCTTTCTCTTTGTCTCTTGAGATTCTTCCACTGGATAGATGCATGCTTTTTGAGCTTAATAGCAACAACTTTATGCACTTATTATGAGGAATATCCTTAAGCTCAAATACTCTCTCCATAATATGTAACCAATCAATGAAATCATTAGATCGAAGTCTTCCTTCAAATTTAGGAAAATCAATCTTGATGCCTAGATCTTTACATTCTCAAGCAAGAGATTAATGATGAAGTCTCAAATCTCGAGATTGCCTTAAGGCTTCTTCCTTTAATGTATTATCATGATGAAAAGGATTAGTATTATATTCTTTGCTACTGGAGCTGTTAGGATTAACTTCTTCATTTTGTTATTAATTTTGAGTAGCCGTAAACATTGCAATCCTCTCTTGAAGTTCCTAAATTTGTTGGCATAAGTCTTCAACTTCAATTTCTTGAACACGCCATTAATAAAGATTTCGGCAGCTTGGTGGCATATTAAGTGGTTATGTGATAATGTGAATAATGTACTAGGAAAGTTTCAAAAGGAGCAAAACAAGAGCAAAAATAGAAATGCAACAAGAATAATCCTAAAAAATATAATAAAGAAAAAGGGCAGTCTTAAAAAAGATAAAATGTGATTCTAAGAAATGTAAGATGGAAAAGACAATTATAAGAAAGATAGAAAAGAAAAGACAATTATAAAAAGGACAAGAAAAGAAAGTAAAACTACTAAGAAGATAGGAAAGGAAAAGATTAATCATAAGAAAGAAAACAAAAAGTAAAATTTTGAAAAAGACAAGTGAAAAATCATACTAGAAAAGATAGAAAACTAAGAATGACAGAAAATAAAATAATGCTAGGAAAGACAAGAAAGAAAATAATAATACCGTAAAAGAAAAGAAGCTCTAACATGAAGCTAATAACTAATGCTAGGGTGTCATAAATGATGCTAATCTTAGCGAGATTCAAAACCCCACTATGGCAAGATGGCCAATAAAACCACGTTGGACAACCAAGCCAAAAATATTCTAGCCTCACTAAAAGGAATAAGTAAAATTCACTCAACCTCACAAGAAGAAAATAAGGATCATGCTTAATAAGTGAACTTATTCAAAAAAAAACATTAACCCAAAACCTATGTGTCTACAAGTGGGTGAAGAGGTTTACTTATAGCTTTGCCAATGACACCCTCTTACATGTGTTTCCGATGTGGGACAAGCAAGTAAAAAATAAAAATAAAAAATAAGCTCCAATGTCAAAAACTTATAAAATAAGTCACCACAATCTTAGTCATATAAATTATGCTATAACTCATATCAATCACATCTTATTTCAACTTAGCCCAATCGTAGATCATATGTTTTAAAAAGAATAATTTGATTTTTATGATTAACAGGTCATTAAAATATCATTAAAAGGGTTTTAATAAATATATGCAAATGTACGTAGATATTGTGGGTGTGTTTAGTAATGAGAAGAAAATGTCAAGCCAAAATTTTTCACTTTCCATAACTTTTATATTTTAAAATTATTTATTCACATCTTCCTATATAACTATCCTATTTTCTAATCATTTCTACACAACAACCCATACAGTTAACTTATCTATTTAAACTTTATTCTCTTTATATCTCATCATTATCCCTATCATATCACATCATTTTCTACTAATTTAACAACTTTTACACCAAAAACTTTTCATCTAAAAATTTTCTTACTTCCCAAAACACACCTTATGTCTCCAATTATATATTTAGATAAAAATGTAAGAAAAATCAAGTTTTAAGAAAATGTAAGAGAAATTATGTTTCAAGAGCTCAAGTCCATATGTAGCAAGTTCAATAAAGTGAAGTCTCAGCCCAAATCGACCTAGCCTACAACTTTAGTAAAGTCTTAGTATAGGTCAATCCCACTTGCAACTTCAGCGAAGTCTTACTATAGGCCAACGTCCCCTACAACTTAGGTGCAAAAATGGACAACAAGTTTTACAAAATTGAAACCTTATTTCAAATCGACTCTACATGCAGCTTGAGTGAAGTCGCAACCTAAGTCGTCTCCACTTATGACCTCACATTGTATAGGACAGAAATTTTGAATGTTTATATGCCAATGACCACTCTAACGGCTAGATCTCCCTTTCCTTTACAAATATCATTGAAGTATGAACATGATAGGTGTTTGAAACATAAAATGAACTTTAACTTTCTAATATTCAAGAGTATTAAAATCATTTGAATAACTATTGAAACTTTAAAGTGTTACTGCTTCAACCAAGCATACAAGATCATCTTCTTCATATAATAAGGAGCTTCAATAGCAATTTTTTATTAAAATTTTATATATCATGATAATTGATATTATAATAAGGTACATTCACAATCCTCGCACTACAAAGGTAAAGCTTCTGGAGCAAATTGATTACACATTATAAAGTTTAAATTTACTTTACTTTTTTTAGGCATTGCCTTGGATTAGTGTTAGAGATCGAATTCAAGAAGAATTAAAATAGGAGGTTGGTTTGAGTTTGTTTCACTAGCGAGTTTTGCTTAATTAGTTTCAGTTTGTCTTACTAAAAGATTAAATTTGGTTGATTAGAGTTGATCTCGCTAGCAAGTGCTTATTGTATATGCCCCATAGAACTAGAATCTAGAAGAAAATAGGTGTTTTAGATTGTATTAGATATACAATAATGGAACCGAAGAAAAAAAGGGTGTGTACTTGCAAGAGTGGCGTAGAGGGGTTGCTCAAACCATTGTAAATCTCTATATTTATTATTATGTGTTTGTTTGTGTACTCTTCATCTTGTTTATTTTCTTATATTAATAAGCTGTCTAATTTGAGCATAGTTTCATTCTTAGGAAGTAAATTTAACAAAGGTTGATATTTAAATTGAAAAATAATTTCAGGGTGTGTTTGTTTAACCCTAAATCTTTTCATTCTCCATAATTACCCTATTTTTTAAATTATAACTACCTAAAAATTAACATATCTATTTTATCTTTATTCTCTTTACTACTCATAATTACCCTATCATATCACATCATTTTTTTCGATTCAAAAACTTTTAAATCTAAAAGTTTTATCACTTTTCAAACACACCCATAATAACTTAATTTATTCCTCTCCTTTTGGGTTTAGTCATTCAATCAGGAAGCCATAATATGTATCTCTTCTTACATTATGTCACACACATCATGATAGTATAAAATATACATTTTGATACAATATCTAATATAAAGTTTTATCAAAGACGATATATAAATTATAATATGTAAAATACTCTAATTTTATATGAAAATTCACTCAAGTAATTACCATACATCTCAATCTCATGAAACACCATCCCTATATTATCTAACACATGGGTATACATAACAAACCTTGTGCTTCAACAAAAAACTCATGTCTCTAACCTTTATAGGTAACTTTTCAAACTTTCATTCCAGTCCATCTCACCTCAAAATCATTCCAAATTTATGGAGCACCATTCACAATAGATTTGTGAAACCCCAACCTAAATAGGATTCAATGAATGTATTGAACATGTACATGTGACTAAATGGAGTTTTTGGATGTTTTTGTGATTTGCTAAATTATGGCAATTATGGCTAAGGATTAGCAATGATGATTCGAGTGATCGGTATGAGCTGATATGGGACAATAGGATTAGAATAATTTTTTGGTGATTAAAATACACCAATACATCATGAATAATCATTTTAGATTATTTGATATAGATTATGAGAATTTAAAAGGATAATTCTCAAGTTAGTGGAAAAACACTAGAAAATTCAAAACTCAACGCCTGTAAGGCGGATTCAAGTGAAATTTGAGATGGAAGTTGATGATGTTGGGCTTGGTATTATGAAATTATTGGATTATGAAAATTATTGATAAAATTAATGTAATGATTTATTGATTATATCTCAAATCCAACCATTAACTTCAAACGGCTATAACTTGAGCTAGGAAAATCGGATTGAGATGAAATTTGAAACGGTTGAATAAAATTATGGGATGCACATTTTGGAAGGTTTAGATTAAGAATAACATGATGGAAAAATATCTGCATTGAAAAAGGTGTGCATAGTTGACTTTTGCGCCTCAAGAGTACCATGCATTAAATGCTAGAGTACATGGAATTAATGTAATTTTTAATGGACCAAATAGGTGTCAAATGTAGGTGCAATGCAGGGTATTTTATGCATAATTACAAAATATAAAAATTCCATGAATTATCCATGCATTAATGTCTACATTTAAGGGGTTAAGGAGAGCTCAAACTAGCATAGCATGGTGACATGCATATGGACGTCCATGGGATGTTGCAGTTGTGTTTTTTTAATTTTTAATTTTATAAAATATGATCTCACCTAGCTGACATGTAGGGACACATGAATGGGTATTTATTCATGTGAAAAAAATTCTAAAAAAATCGTTAAATGCAGCTGCCTTGAAAGATGAAAAGTGGACAGCTTTGCCGCATGCAAGTGACGTGCATTGATGTGCTGATTGCTGCCATTTTTGCTAATTTTTTATGATAAATTAATGGATTAATTAAATGATAATTAGGTGTTTAATTTACCCACAAAATGAGATTATTAAAAAATAAAAAAATATGAAAATGGGTAGCAGCTAGGGACGTGATTTGGTGGACAGTTGTATGGTCATGATCTTGAGCAGAATTTGGATTTTAAAAAAATGGTAAAAAGTAATTTACTAGGCTGTAAAATGTCCAGCACATGAAGGGGGATAATTATACATTAAATTTTGTGGAAAATACAGCACAAGTGGGGCCACAACTGGATCAAAGCCAGCTTATAAAAGGGGTGCTCGGTCACATGGATTGAAGCTTGGAAAATTTTCTAAGTGCTGAAATTTTCTCCCTCAAGAACAGAAGCTCGCGTCCCCATTTAGGCCAGCCAAAAAAGAAGAAAAATAAGGGAAAAAGAAAGAGAAATTGGAGGAGAAAAATCCATCTCAAGTGTTTAGGGTTTGGAGTGCATCAACCAAGTAAGTTGATTTTGTTAAGTTGAGTTTTTCATCTTGAGTTTAAACTCCAAAATTTTGATATGAAATTGATGCTTAAAGACTCCTTAAATAATTATTTAACATTCCCTTTGATCATATATGGAATGGGTATATAGTTACATGAATGAATTTTAATGTTTTAGATGGTGGAAATGAAGTTTAGAATGGGTATTGAGTTGAAAACTCAACTTGATAAATCTTAAATCCCGATAATAAGTTGCTGTATTGGATGAATGATATGTTTAGGTTATGAAACATGTTTTAATGTATTATTTATGTGGATTTAAGCTTAAGTTATGAATTTTAGAAACTATGGAATGCAAAGTGACATATATGACCCGATTTCCTCATTTTGATGCTAAAAATGGTATGAAAATGGAATTGCATGATTTATGGAAGTTATGTAGGGTAAAATACCCTAGGGTTAAGGTATTATTTATACCCAAAAGTATTTGGGAAGATAAGCCCCAAATCTAATTTTATGAATTTTATGAAATGATGTCTAAATGAAATGAAAACGAGACCCGAAACGGGTAAACAAGTTGCTGTTTTGAGAAACGTTTATTTATGAATGATAAATATGTGTTAATAACCTAGATTTATATTAAGAAAATTGGGTTTAATTGCTGAAAATTTGGATTTATAAAACTGTTTAGGGTTTTATGTCAAGAGACACGTTAAACAGGTGAAAAATGGATTCCAAAGTTGCTATTTTGGAAACCTATGATTAGTGAATTTAAATTTTATAAAAATATCCTAAATGAAGTGATAATTAAGGATAACTATCATGCTGAAATTTGTATTAAACTGCTGTCTTAGAAAATTTTACGAAATATATTATGTATGTGTTGCCAAATGGGCATATGTGAAAGGATAAATATGCATGAGTGATAAATGACTTGTGTAATGTGATTTTGTTCAAAAATGCATGATTATATGGTGAATTTCATGATTATATATCTGTTTAGATTGGCATGATGTTAATTTCAAATTTCGAAATTAATTGATGAAGCTTAAGGCGACAATGTGCACTTTAAATGAGCACCGATGTGTGAATTTTGGAAAATAAGTGAAAATGTCTTAAGGAAGGTAATGAGCCATTAAATCATAATTATTAGATAATTATTAAGTGATTGAATGATTACCCTATTTATGGGATTAAACGTGATGTGCAAAAGCCCATGTAATGCACAAGCATGTGCTATACGGGCGTAACGACTTGAGAAGTCGAAGGAATTATGTATGTTAATGAAAATGGATTGGAAAACTGAGTTGAATACAAGCAAAAGAAAGTATATGAATGCTATGTCATTCTTATATGTATAGGTAAAGGCAAAGGGATAAGCGAAACGGAAAGCTAAGCAAGAAAGGTAAGCAAGCAGCTTTCTAAATGAGTTTTGTTTTAAATGCTTTCCAAGGTGTTTAAGGATGACCATTCCTTGTCTATATGCGTATTGAAATGTTATTTCTATTAAAATAAATGATTGCTTACTGTTTCGCAATTATGCATGAATTTATATGATGTTTCATTGAAATAATGTTTAAAAGGGATTGTACAAAGAATTCTCTTTATGGGAATGACAAGTTCCATGTGTAAGAGGTATATAATGTCGGGATAACTAAGAGACATGCATGGAATGAAAATCAAGTAGGCTAGTCGAGGTAGTAAGTGGACAAGGAGTCCCCCTTGACGTTGCCAAGTCGGTAGGTCCGGCGCTAAGGATGGAAAGGATCATGTCATGAAAAAATATTCCCCGTGCTAACGTACCCTCACATGAAGGATAACGTCATCAATGAAAATAATGAATTTGCACATCCAAAGTTTATAAAATGTTTATGAAATGTGTATGAATGATTTATGAAAAGGTTTTTGCTCCACAGGTAGTTGATCACTTGATAAGTGTCTCTGCTGAAGGGAGAAAAATGCTTTTAAATAAATATGTCTTCAAAATGAATTGCCTGTAAAATATACAGCTTGCTTATTGAGTTTCGACTCACGTTTTCATTTTCCAAACCCATAGACAGGTGAAAGAAGAGACCTAGCAAAGGAGCGGGAGCTATCCATTGAAGAAATGAGAAAACATTATAAGTTTCATGTTTATGAAAACTTATGTTGAATGATTGTAAATTTACCTTGATGTTTTATGTTGACATCTATAAAGCTACATGCAATGACATCTGATTTATGAGATGGTTTGAAATATATTATGAAAATCATGTCTAGTTATAACATTATTGGATGGAAATGACTCAGATATGCATGAAATGAACATATGAGGAATTAAACTCCTATAAAAAGATATTTGATTAAATAAATATCCATTAAAACCAACTGTGTGACAGGACAACAATCCTGATCATGTTTACTAGTCGAACGATCTTGAGGTAAGGTTGTGACGCTCGGGCTGGGGCGTTATAAGATTATACAAAAGCCTCCAAGATCCATACAAATCCATATATGAAAACTTCATTAAGCATTTCCTCAAATACATAATAGGAAACATAAAGAAAATATAGGGATGTCATGTGAAATCTATAACAATTTACCTAACATGTGTTAAATTCATGAGTAATCACTTGAAATCCTTTATTTATATGAATTTTTGAAAAATCCCAAATTCCAATCCAAACAAAAATTCTTTATAAAATTCGACTTCCATTTTGTCAAAAATCATTCAAAAAAAGTAATACTTAAAAATAATAGTTAAACAACTCATTTATAAGACAAATAATGGTTTATTCAAAAAATATCTTAATTGGAATGAAATTTTTCCTAGATTTCTTTATGAGCCCTAACTTTAATCTTGATCTCTCTTGCTCTTTAATGTTAAATGGGTGGAAATAAGCAAATTTGGAAGGATTTTAATGAAAGTCTTAAGATGAATTTGTGTTTGTAATCTTAGCACAAGTGCACGAGTCATAAATTATAGTATATAAAATATCGATCCACAAGAAATTCGAGACTAAAGACATTGGATTTAAACACTTGTATTAAATACAAGAAGAATAGAGTGAAATGAAAGAAAAAAACAAAAGAAAAGGTTCATCTTAAGAACATAGAACAAGAAATTGAAAGTCAAAAGATGTGTAAGGTTTCACATGTGACTTCTGCAATAGATACGCAAGGTGCTTATTTAATCCAGATATTGTGTTAAAAGAGAACTACTCTATATTATCCTTACAACTTCTTTCGAAACCTACAAGGATTATTCTAATCTTCTTAACCACCAATTTTCACAGGATTGAATTAATTAGAATTCATTAAGTTCTGTAGAGGTTCATAGGTTTTCTCAAATTCATCATGCCTATTTTCATAATTAGTTTAATATCTTAATTATCGTGTATTAGACTTCCATCTTTCGTTTCCTTCATTTACTAAAGTGGGAGCTCAAACACTAAGCAAGCATTAAATCATAAGATATTAAATTAACACAAAATATCTTAAATATTCAAACTACAAAATCCGCTACATTAGACGCATGCTACATCCTAAAACCTAAATAAAGGGTTTATCCTAACATATTTATAAACAAAATCAAGCACAAAATAATAATATATCCAATCTATATCATAAACAAGACAATTAAAATCAAAAGAAAAAGAGAAAGAGAAAGTTTATTGATCGAAAGCCACGATGGTGTCTCGACCGCTCTAAGCAACTTGTCGTCTCACTTCTTGCCTCATGCTCTTCACTCCTCTCGCTCTCGGACCTCAATCCTAGCTCCAAGTACATTTTTAGATACCTTGAGACGTTTCTAGGAAGTGTTTATAAAGATTTTCAAGGAGTACATGCACAACTCATAGGGCAACATGGCTTGGGTCGTGTTGGAAACACTCATAATTGATTGATTATAAAAGCAGAAAAGTGAGTTCAATTTTGGATATTAAATCATACAAAAACAGCAGATTTTGACATTGAAAATAAACTCAACTGGGTTTACCCTAGTTGTCAAGTCAACGGGCTTAAAAAATACTTTCTTTTGATATGTTTTAGCTCCCATTAACTCCTCCTGGATCAAAAGTTATGCTCAGTTGAAGCTGATCTATTCATTTCTGTGCAACGTGTTTATTTTGAAAAGTTCAAAGCTTAAATACCAAAATCATATTTTATTTGATGATTTTGAAAGGTTAAAAGGAGAAAAATTAAGGATTAAATCAACTTAGGACATGTTGAGGAAGTGTCGACACAATTTAGGGTGAAATGGGTGAAGAACGGGTAAAAGGGAGTATAAATTGTGTAGTGCCAGATTCCAACATGGCCTAGGCCGTGTTGCCCTTTGAGTTGCGCAATTTTATGAGCAAAATGAATTGTGTGCACAAGTACTCCTCAAAAATCTATATAAACACCTCTTAGGAACGTCCTAAGGCATCTTAGAACGTCCTTAGAGCTAGGAATGAAGTCTAAGAGCGAGATGAGTGAAGAACAAATATCTTAAATATTCAAATTCTTCTCAATTAATATTCAAAATAGATAATATAAAAGTGACTCAACAATTTACAAAGAAAAGAAAAAATGGGAGAAAAGAAAATAAATGAAATAAAGCAAATGACATTTCAAATTCCTTTTATAATATCTGTATCAAGCTACCTTACTATTAGTATATGCAGTCATATATGAAGTCAACCTGGGCTTAGACTTCACTTAAGTTGAAGTTGAAATCAACTTAGGGTGAAATTTCTCTTTCTGTTGAATCCTTCAAAAATTTTATTGTTTCCTTTTTCACAAATGAAGTTGTAGGTGAAGTTGACTTGGGATTGTACTTCATTGAAGTTAAAGTTGAAATCAACCTGATTTTAAACTTCAATTTCTACAACTTAACTATCTATTCATTCATCCTTGTATATCATAATACATCTAACAAAAATTCTCAGACCATTCTTTGAGTCCAAATATGGCCAATACCTAACTTCATCCATTTTACCCAAATTTTAATAGGATAAATTATAAAAATACCACATATAAGCGACCTAACCATGTAAACATTGGTAGACCCACATGGAGCTAAGAGGGGAGGGCAATTGCTAGTAAGATTATTATTCATACAAGCGCCCTTGGTCCATTAGTATAGAATGAGTAAAGTACTGTTCTCACGGACATGTTATAATCAATTATCCCAACCAATTTGAGTAAATTCTATTTGACGTGGTTTAATTCGTTATGAATATTAAACTGAAATTGATATCCTAACAAAGTGAACTTAAAACTAATTGATCCTAAGAAATTAGAGATGCAAAATGGAAAGACCTAGGGTTACGATTTTTCTTGACATTTCATTGATAAAAATTTAGGTAATTCTCTTAAATAACTCTCTATATTTCTATGAGAATTAAATTAAATTATATCATTAATGCCTAACCATAAGTTGATTACATAAGGTTAACAGGTATATTTCTATCCTAACTAAAAACTCAATCAACCCTTTTAATTGAAATGAATCCTCACCCCAACATTTAGTACCTTCGTATACTAAACTCGTATTGTTTAATTTTAGAGTGAGTTTGAGAAGTTGTAAAACTTTTGATGAAAAGTTTTTTATGTAAAAGTTATTAAATCAGTAGAAAATTATGTGATATTGTAGGGGTAATAATGAGGAGTAAAGAGAATAAATTTAAAATAAATAGGTTAGTTGTATTGGTAGTTGTGTAGAAATGATTGAAAAGTAGGATTGTTGTATAGAAAGATGTGTAAAAAATAATTAAAAAAAGATTAATTATGGAGAGTGAAAAGTTTTAGATTGAAAAGTTTTAACTTGACAAGTTTTGCAAATTGCCAAACACACCCTTAGTCTAATCATATGTTAACCCTTCTAGGAATCGCACATAATTTCTTTAATAATCTAATAGGTAATCAGGTTATTAAAAGCATTAAGAACTAATTAAAAATAGTACAAACAATAAGTTTAATTTACCATAGTAAGGTTGTTCTAATTTCTGTTATAATTTGAAACATAACTCACTGATTCTAGATTTGAAAGACACCATGCTACCATATGGTTGAACTCCCCTTGTCAATCACACTTGATCAAATTGAATTTATTGCACTTATATTGACTAACAATTGTAAATTTTGAACTTGCTTAGTAAGAGACACCAATTATGCTACCATAGTTGAAATCACATCAACTTTATAAATGCTGGCCAACCTACGAGTATTTGATTGAGCTCCACCCCATTGAGAAATGTCAAATGTCATCTTTTTGAGCATTTCATAAGCTTGATCATATATTTTTCCTATGAAATAACCTCCTGCTCCTACATTTATCACTGTTTGTATATCTATGGTCAACCTATTGTGGAATGTCCAGATGCGAACCCATGGTACTATAATTGAAGATACTTCCTTAGAAGCTCTTTGAAATATTCTCAAGCCTTTAGAAATGTCTCTCCATCTTGTTGCATGAATAATAAAATATTTTTTTGAAATTTTACCTTGAAGGATGACGAAAAATATTTAGTCAAGAACTTTTACCCTAAGTCATTTAATGAGATAACAAATTATGGCGGCAAAGAGTTGAGCCACACTTGAGCTTTGATTGTCAAAGTGTATGGAAATAAACATAGCCAAATTGCATCTTTAGTCATGTTGTCTTGTTTGAACGAATCACGAGTCCATAAGAAGTTGATAAGGTGTTCATGTGGATTTTCATGTGTCATCTCATGGAATTGCTCCATTATTTAGATCATTTGAGACATCCCCAACTTGAGTTCGAAGTAGCCAACTTGAATAGATAGTCGAATAATGCTATCATGAAGCACTTTCATATATGGTATTATAAACTTGTACATCTCCCTTTTCGTAGCATCGATTCATTAGGGTTCTTTTTTCAGGATCGAGAATTTGTTGATCTCTGTAGTTGCCACCATTGCCGTCGTTTGCCATTATTTCATTCAAATTCTGCTCCAAACAACTTTATCACTCTCGGGTTCTCCTTTGTGATGCGCATTCAGGTTCTAGATCATGAGATACTAAGTTTAATGTAGTCCCAATGCATGAATGTTGCATCCATGAATGATTACGTTGAAATCACACACAAAGATGTGTAAAAAGAAAAATACATTAAATATAGAAAAAGATATAAATACCAAAATAAAATCTAGAGGACTTAAAATTACCAAAGATAATTAATCCTAAACATTTCCTTCCTCAACAACAGTGCCAAAAACTTAGTAAGACTATTTTCACATAAGCGCTCATGTTCCATAAGTACTATATAATAAATAAAGTATTATTCCCGTAAAGAAGGTGCCAGAACCAATATCCAATAGATTATTATTCTCACGAAGAAGGAAAATATATAATAAAATCAAGCCTCTATGTTAAGATCTATCATAATCCTACAAAAGAAAATTAGCTCATGCTGAAAAGAAAAATCTACTACAACAAAATCCTTATTATAATTCATATGTGCTTAATCAAAAGATGAAACCAGAAGAAAGAAGAAAAATTAACTTATGGAAAATTCTCTCTAAAAGCTCAATCTTCTCCTTCTCCTTTTCTTCACACTTCCATGCTTCAAATCCTCATTCTAGGCCTTCAAAACTTCACTTAAACATGTTAAAACAACCCTTAAATAATATGGTTTACATAATAAACAAGCTATATAATACACAAAAAAGGTTTTTGCAAAATCTTGGTGTTGTCACACCCACTGGTGGTCTTGTTGCCTAACAATTTTCTGAAAACAAAAAAGCTATAACCCCCTAAGACCACTAAGGCCACGACAACCATTGGACGTTGTGGCCTCCAGCTGCTCAATTCCATTTACTTGCTCTTCTGCTCCATTTATATCCTTTTAACTCCTTGACTTTTGACTATAACTTCATTTCACCCCAATATCACAAGTATCCCCTAAAATTATCGATCACTATAACCAAGATGAAAGTTTTCCAATCACAATTCTCTTTCTATCATGCAAATTATATGACCATATTCTTAAACCTACATAACAATCGTAATACACTCTTAAACTAGCCATATATTCCCTAAACGAGAATAAATAACTTTATCATACTCTCAAATTTAAAATTTTGCTATGTTGATCCTGTTGTAAGCTTAACCCAAGAAGGGAAGGGTAGATTGGGTTACTAAAAAATTTTTAGCTAATTAAAACTCAACTCCAGTTTTGTCAAGTCTCCTTGAATGAAACAAATAGAGCTAATAGAGAGCAAGAGAATTAAGTAAAGCACACAAGATAACACAAAGAATTATAGTAGTTCGAGCAACACCCTACTCCACTCTTCCAAGCACATACCCCTTGTGTCTTAAGTTCTGCTATCTTATCAATAATATAACTAAAGTCTCAGCTCTCTTGTAGATTCTAGCTCTATGATGTCTTTTACAATAAGCACATAAGTATTGGTGAGTACCACTCTAACTGAATACTACTTATAGTTCAGCTTGGCTTTATTCTCTAGGACCAACCCAAGTAGGCAAACATAAAGAAAATTTGAAACAAAATAAAGCTACACGTTACAAATATATGTAGAACAAGGAAGTGCAGTAGCAAGTTCTTTAAGTTGAAGAATATATAGAATCTTGAAGCTCTTGAAGTGATCTTGAGAGACTTGCTTTGAAAACTAATTAATGAGACTTTGAATGCTTGTAGATAGGAAGGTTGAAGCTCAATGAATATCTTAACTAATCCCTTCAATTCTATTCCATGTCTCTTAAATAGATTTGAAGGAATTTCAAACCTTAGGTGGTAGGTGGCGTACATGTAATGCACTAACAATTCAAAAAATTTATGACCGTTATAATCCAAGTCATACTTGGAGTCAACTTGGCCTGCGACTTTACCTCAGTCATAGGTGGAGTCAACTTGGGATCAACTTTAGTGCTTCATATATGATGTGAGAGAAATCCTTCAAGTCTTTGTCTTCAAGTTTTATGTGGAATCCACTTGGGACTTGGGACTTAACCCAAGTTGCATGTGAAGTTGCTTTGGTCTTTGATTTCACTGTATCTTGGGGTTCCAAAATCTTTAAGAAATTCTTCTTTAAGCTTTCTTCATTTCAAGTCTTATTTTTGGGTCGACTTCATGTTGAACATCACCGAAGTTTCATGTGGGGTCGACTTAGAATATGACTTTAAACTTCATACTTGTGGAAAATTCTTCAAATCTTCGCTTGTTCTTCTAAGTCACATGTTCTGAGTAGACTTCGGATTTAACTTCACCCAAGTCGCAAATAAAATCAACTTAGGGTGCAACTTCAAACAGCATTTTTGTAGTCAGAGAAATTTTTAGACACTCGATGGTCTTCAAGTCATAAGTGAACTTGATTTGACTTTACACAAGCCACACGTAAAGTCAACTTGGGGTGCGACTTCAACTAAAAACTTTCCCATGGAAAGTCCTCCCTTCTTAAGTGTGTTTCAAGTCGGTTGTGAAATAAGGTTTGCGACTTGACCTAAGTTGATCTTGGAGTCGATTCGATTTTGCATCTTCAATAGTTTAACTCTTGAAATTTGAAATTCTAACACATAACCAAAACTCAGTAATAGCTTTTCTTCTCTCAAATTGATTGCTAATTATCAAAACTTGAATATTGATTTGCAATCTATGTTTTTTGAGTACATATGCTAGTCCTCAAGCAAAACACACTAAAATAGATGCAAGCCAAATAAAACAAATCAACTAATCATTGTAGCTATTTTCTCAAAGTTATGCTATAAATATGAGTAATGCTCAACATAATCATCAACAAAGAATGTAATTAATTAACAAATGCCTTTATAGTGTTTTTGTTTTCCTATGTGCAAATTCAAATCTCTCAATTTTTATCACACATAATCCTCATCCATTTATCAACCGTGATCAACATGAAACTGCTAGATTTTCAATCTTGGAATTCAAATCCTTTTCTACTATCGTTATTAACTTGTCTTTAGAATATGAGGTCTTTTAGGTTATACAAAAGTGGTAAAAGAAGCAAGATATAATCAAATAAATAATTCAATCACCACAGGATTTATACGATTTCTAACTTAGTTAAGCCCAAAATTTTTTCCTAAACTTATTTATTGCATTTCTCTCATTATATTTTAGGGTATATAAGAAAAAAAAATTATTGTAGTGATCACTGTGAAATCCTTTTACCTTTTAATGCAAGTCTTGCTATTTGTAGATGCAAAGTCCTAATTACTCAGTATAGGTTGATCACCCTCTTCTTATTTTACTTAACCAATTATATAAAACTCAATTCTTATTAAGCTTTTAGGTCAAAACTAGCCGAAGAATAACATGGTGTAAATTTAGGGGTTGTAAGGTTACCACAAATAAAATCTTTAGCTCGATTTAGGGAAACAACATGTATCAATTTCAAATAAAGTAAGGCCCAAGAGTTCACAAAAAAGTGCCTCAATCATTTCATCTTATAAAGTCAACTGAAGCATCATCTAAAAATCCTATATCCACCAAATCTTAGACTAACCAACTTTTCAAGATTATGTGTAACCTAGGTCAAGAATCTTATCGTGCCTTTTTTTAAAAAAAATTACTAATTAAATACACATTTTTGCACATTGATCTCCTGACAAACTAGTAATAATATCCATAATTGCATGAAAATCAAATTGTAGTACAACTCTTCATCAAGATAAAAATACACATGACCATATCAGAAAAAGTAACTCATTCTCATGCAAAAGTAAACTAACTACATGCAAATGTATGCAAAACATGATTAACATACAACCATGACTAAGAAAACAACTTACGCACACCCCCTAACTTTAAAAGTATAGTCCCCTCACTACACAAAACACATACAAGCTGGATGGGTGTAACATGCATGATGCTATCAAATGAAACTACATGTAAGAAGAGAAAAAGCAAGGATTAAAACTTCCCTATTCTTAGTTGTGGTCCTCCTCTTCAAATGCCTTGGTTGCGCTCCTCTTGAAATTCAGCAAGGGTTTGTAAAACTTTTCAAATCCTAAACCTATAATAAACAAAATCAAAATTAAAAGAAATCCTAACATAATCTTGGGTTGCCTCCCAAGTAGCCTAAATTTATTTTCTTATGCCAAACTTACTCTCTCTATTCCACGTGAATTATCCAATTTTAGTTCGTAAATCAATTCGATCTTATGGCTTGCTTCCAACTTTGCTTGAGCTTTTTAGCTTTTGAATTTGCTTGAGATTTCCATTTGATAACAAGACAAAACAATTAATTCTAAAAACAAAATAAGGAGGAGAAAGATTTTCATTATTTTGTTAACTAGGAGCCCTAATTCTTCGACTATTACTTTTTGTGATGATCGTGTATTTCGACAGTTGTTGAGTGTTTCAAGAGACCATTGTCCTCATAGTCCATTACCACGAAATCTGCTGGAAAGATAAACATTTTAACTTAATCAACACATTTTCAATGATACTTTTAGGATATATGATGCTTTTGTATGCCATTTGAAGAGTCACCATGGTTGGTTATGTTTCCTTGGTACCTAATTTTTTTAATATAGATAGTACATCAAA
Source organism: Annona cherimola (assembly GCA_030490835.1). Classification (NCBI taxonomy): domain Eukaryota; kingdom Viridiplantae; phylum Streptophyta; class Magnoliopsida; order Magnoliales; family Annonaceae; genus Annona; species Annona cherimola. The sequence goes on from CM059977.1 coordinate 65,890,245, forward strand.
TTGAACTAGCCCCCAAGTTTCATAAAACTTTCCTAAAGTAGTGATTCCTTATTGACCATGGGTGAAACTTCTTAGGTCATTGAGTTTGGGTGGAAATTTTCTATGCACAATTGCACTACATTCATTTGATAATGCCATAATCTTAAATTCACCCAACTCCCTTTTTCTCATGATAACATCCATCGTAAATTTAAGATAGTTAGGCATTTGTTTGAAAACGTCCACTAGGACCTTCAAGAACCTTCTATATTGCTAATCCTTCTTTTGTTTGTTGAACCTTTAAGTAAAAAACTGTAGTGGCCTACTCAAGGCTTATTTGATGCTTCAGATTTTCCTTCAATTTGATCTTCCTTTCTGATAATTGATGATTAATAAAATATTTTACACATATTTTAAACTACTTTGGTGGTTAATTAATTGAGTTTAATATGAAATTTGCTTTAAAATAAGTTTTGGCCACATTTGGATATTAAATATCAATTCTAAGATTTTTTTTAAATAATTTTGTGATGTGTTGGCTTGAAATTGAAACTATTTATTGTGATAAAAATAAATGAACTTGAGATTTATTTATTAAAATTACTTGGGCAGAATTTTTATTATGATAATTATATATTTTGCAGTTGCCTATATAAAATCTGCCCGTTCATTGATTTCAAGTGGACCGCCCAAGAAGGATCATGACCGTCCAAAGCTATCCATAGTTTTCGGCAATACATCAGTCGTCAATCCCATTCAACTATTCGGTCATTCAAATCTGAAAAATTTTAGCTTACTATCCAATTACTTCACATTGTCTAGAAATATTAATGGCCAGAAAAAATTGGTGGCAAGTCACGAAATTCATGCAGATCATGGCCCACCAGAAAGTTTGGCCGTCTAAGCAAGATCGGGCCATCAAGAAGTCCAGGTTATCTTACCATGGCAGATGGGCCAAAAATCATATGGACCAATTGTCTCCATCGTGGACAGCTTGCATTTATTTAAAAATTCAATTTTTCCCATCTGTTATGATTTTACCGTCCAAAATTTCAAAGGCCAGGATTTTAATTCAATGCCACCATAGAGGGTCAGAAATTAGCAACTTTCACCCAAACTCCAAGAGATACGAGGCGGCGCTTAATTCCACAGGCAATCTGCGCAAATTTCATTCTGGCCATTCAAACACCGCATAAACGGTAAATCTATCATAGCCGTCCAAACAAAGTAGCAGTCCAGGCCGCAAACAAGTTGCGCAAGCATTCCATCCGCACTTCTCAACTATTATCAAAAGCGTGCCAGACACAATTCTAAGGAGAGAGAGAGAGAGAGGGTAGAGACGGGCAATGGAACGGAGACTTCAAACGCAGAAGCGGAGATTAGGTTGTTAAGGGGACTTTTCTTCTCTTTTACTTTTAATTTTCTGTTTATCTGAGATGGATATTATTTTTAATCTTATTTTAGTCTTTTTTCCAATGTAATTATGTTTGGCTAAAAACCTCATTCTAGGGTTGTAATGGATCTTATTTTTGAACCATGATTAAATCATAGCTTCCTTTAATTTTATATTATTAATATTATATTATTTATTTAATCTATTCTCAATGTTTTTATGAGATTATCCATCTTATAAATTGATTTGAAAATTGTTTATGATACTTGAAAGAGATAATATGAAATTCAACTAAAGATTAAGTAGCACATGATATTTACATAATCTCATGGGATGTGTGAGATTTGCTAATATAAATAGAAATATTTGTTAGTCATATGTAGTCAATAATAGGGATGTAATTAATTGCTGCTTGTTATTTTAAATTTTCATGGTTTACATTAACAGGTTAGATTTATGCAGCCATCGAAAGAGGAGTATAAATAATATTACCTAAAACTAATAATCCATATTAATAAAATAAATCGAGAAAATATAATAAAATCACATGGATAAACAAGTAAAGTTGTAACCTTCGATTCATTCGTCGGTAAAAATTTTCCGTTTAGTTTCCTCCTACTCACACCAACTTATCTTCTCTTAATTTTCTCTTTCAATTTTTCTATTTCACTTTACATATCTTAATTTTTATTCATCTAATTAAATTCTAATTTTTAATATTTAGTAATTGGTGAATTTTTTTAGCATTCAAGTCCTTATGGGAATGATACTCTATTCATTCATATATATTACTTGTATAACCCGTACACTAATGAAAAATAGGCAACACTTTCCTTCTTTAATATTACGTGTTGTCTCAATTGCTTCAGATGGTGTTGGTGACATAGCTACCTTGCTTGCTTCTCTAGTTTGTTGAGGATCTAGTAACTCTTTACTATTCCTGAGAGTGCTAACTTGAATTTGTTCTTTTCCTTGCCTCTAGGATCCAGTTCGGTATCTCCCGGTAATGTCCCCTATGGCTTGTTGTTGGTGGTCGAGGCAATTTGCCCCATCTAGTTTTCAAGGTGTCTCATAGCAGCTACTTGACTTTGTTGGAAAGACGACTAAATTTGCATGAATTGGGCGAACATGTCTTCAAAGGATGTCTTCTCTCGAGTAAGTTGTAGAGATAGTGTAGATGATGATCGCAACAATAATGGTTGTTGAGTAGATGGCAAAGTAAGAATCACGGGTTTTGATGATGAGTCGATACATTGATTGTTTCAAGAGAAGTTGAAGTGATTTCTCAACTTCTAAATCCTACTAGACATGGTTGAATTCGTTATGAATATTAATTAAATTAAAATACTATTGAATTGAAGTTAACACTAATGGATGGTAAGAAATTGAAGATTCAAGATGGATAGGCCTATGGTTATGATTTTCCTTGACGCTTCATTAGTAAAAATTTAGGCAATTCTCTTAATTACATCTCTATGGTTGAATTATTAATCTAGGGTATAGTATTATTTATAAGCACCTTCTGATGCTATATAAACCTAGCGACCTAATTCGGTTATCTATTCTCTATATTTCTATGAGAATTAAATTAAGTTACAATATTAATATCAAATCCAAAGCACAATTACACGAGGTTTGTGGATATATTCCTATCTTCACTAAGAACTTAATCAAGCCTTTTACCCGAGATAAATCGTTACCACTAGCATAATATCCTGCACTCATACTATTTAATCTCAATCTAATCATATATTATCATTCTAGGCATCACACTTAATTCTTATAATAATCTAATAGGAGATTAAGCTATTAGAAGCATTAAAAATCAATTAAACATATAATCTAAACCACAATAATTAATTAAAGAAAAATGTATAATAAAATTAAGTCTCCATGTCGAGATCCATCGTAACCTTAGAAAGGAAAATTAGTTCATGCTAAAAAGAAAAAATCTACTACAAACAATATCCTCATTACAATCCATATATATTTAATCAAAAGATGAAGAAAGAAGAAAGAAGAAAATTTAACTTAGGAAAATTTCTTCCTCCGAAAGCTTAGTCTTCTTCTCCTTTAATTCACGCTTGTATGCTTCAATCCTCCCTTTAGGCCTGTAAAAGTCCCTTAAAATATTTAAAAAAACACTTAAATAATATAGATTGAACAACAAGCAAGTTGTAAAATGCAAAAAAAAAAAAAAAAGTTTTCGCTGGGTCTTGGCGTCGCGATGCTCAACAAACATAAAATCTATCAAGGCTGTAACCCCTTAGGGCCACGACATCCACTAGAGGCCACAGCCCTCAGCAGAAGGACTCCATGTACTTTTTTTTTTTTTTTTTTTTTGTTTCCATTTATGCACTTTTTGCTCCTTGACTTTTGTCTCTAACTTTGTTCCACTTTAGTGCCATCAGTATCGTCTGAAATTATCAACTATAATAGGCAAGATTAGACTTCTTTAGCCACAATTCACTTTTTGTCATGCAAATGATATGCGCCGAATGATCTTTTACGACCGGTCAAAAAATATATTTTTTGGATTTTTTTTTTGAAATTTTTTTTTATAAACATGTTAATCTAGTTATATTTAATTTATAAATCAAGTTTTACCATTTTTGGATATGTATATATATTTATTTTGGATTTTTAAATACAGGGATATTTAAGTCATTTTAAGAATATTTAAAATGACTTAAATACCCCTGTATTTAAAAATCCAAAATAAATATATGTACATATCTAAAAATGATAAAACTTAGTTTATAGATTAAATATAATTAGATTAATATGTTTATAAAAATATTTTCAAAAAAAAAAACAAAAAAATATATTTTTTGACCGGTCGGAAAAGATCGGTGCTCATGATATGCACCCTACTCTTAAATCAATCTAATGCAACTAAATCTAAATTAACACTAGACACAAAATAACATTCATGATACACTTTTAAACGGACATTGCATTTTCTAAAAAGCATAAATAATTCTATTTTCATAGAGTTATCAATTGCTCCTCAAATTTAAAAATATAATTCATTTTTATATGATTGCCCTTGAAATAATGTTGTGCCCCCATCCTTCACGTGAGTTTTCCTAAAGGTCCTAGCTCTGCCACTGCACGTAAATACATTATGTCATAACTAATACACATGCTCAAGTCATCCATGTCTCAGAGTACACTATTTTGCAATATTTCCCAATATGGACATTCAAAATTTCCAAGTTCATCCCTATATATATATAAAATTATCAAAACGAAAACTTGGGTCTCACACAAGTATACTCACTTGAGTTCCAGTCCCAGCCCTAGTCCCAGCCTTTCTTGCTCATTTATATTATCATTCCCCCTACTAACCTGAGCGTTGAGGTGAAAACATTAGGGTAATTCTGATCTCTCTTGTCTTATAGATGTTGTACCTTAATGAATCACCAAAATCTTGTACGTCCATAGTGCGAGACTTTAATACTACGCGTATAGTATATATTTCTTAAGAAGGGTCCTCCTGCTTTGATGTAACTCGGGCTACACAAGTTTTCACGTGGCCCACGTATCGAGCCCATTTCAATGATGGAATTAAAAACAAACTATTCATATTGTTCAACATATTAATTTTATCATGAGACTAGAAATAAGTTGCATCAGACATTTGGGTGGGTCACATGTACCAAAAATCATATATATTCACGAGCAGATCATAAAAATGCTTAAATTCATTCCAAAATGTATTAGAATACAATTAATTTTATAGAATCATTTATCGACCTAGATATTTAAGATGATTTAGACGTTAAAAATGTAGTTTCGAAAATTGATATATAAATGAACTAATTTTATTACATTTATTTGGCACAATTTTAGATGAGACGATATAAATCTGTGACTTAGATGAAATTGTGTTTACTAGCTAAACAAACAATTTTAAATCTAATGTGTATAGTAGATTTCACATTATAATCAAGGGGCCAAAGTAGATAAGGCTACACAAGAAAGTTTATTGTAACTTAATTATATAAAATCAGAGCCTTTCTTTAAAAAGTTAAAACTTGTATATTGGCTCTCAAAATATGCCAATTTTTTACTAAAATAGAGTTGTTAGTGAAATTATTTTTAGTTGTGCAATATGATTAAGTCTGTTATATTCGATCATTTATAATTCAAAAAACAATAATCTTATTCGATATATTTATGTCATTGTGCTGAGGGTTTTTGAATATTAGCTAAATTGACCTTCTAAGTTAAACGGGTACAATTTTGTCAATACAAAATTCTTAACTGCAGTTTTGTGTCGTGGGATTTGATTAGCAAAAGTTTGAAATTTAGAGGGTTAATCTAGATAATATTCAAACCTCAGGAGCTGATACATTAGAACCCAAATTTACAGATCCTTCAATGTGAGGGAGCGGATTGAAGCTTCTTATGAATTTTTTTGTATTTTAGTCCTTGTAAGTATGCTATTTACTTTTTAAACCTTGAAGCTTACATATTTGCATTTTTGAACCTCTTAAGTTTTCCTCCTTTAAGTTTTAAACCCTTCTACTAATGCAAAGCTCAAAATGGGCAAAAATCGTGTCGGTAGCTATGGTACAAATTTTATAATGGTAATAACACCCATGAAAAGAAGGATTATGTCTTCCATTTTATTTGAGACGACTCAATGAGTCCACCCAGTAGATAATGTCCTTCGTATGTTACATGAAAATTTTACTTTATTTAGAACTTCTATTTTCATTAATAAAAATATGTATCAAAATTATTTTAAATCATGTAATAAATTACGGAAAAGAATTTATATAATATTTTCTATTAAATGATAAAAATATTCCGAAGTAAATAAAAATTTGTAATTTAAGGCAAAAATCAAATTTTTAGTTTTTATTTTTATTAACAGTATATGTAATTACATAATAATTAAAATAATTTTCACATATATGTATAAAATTATTTAAAACTATTTAATAAATTCTTATTTAATTATATACACTTTCAATAAAAAATTACTAAACATTCAATTTTTAGAATTTTTTTCACCCTACAATTTTTTTGTTTGCTTGAACATATTTCTATTATTTAATATAAAATATATAACTTTTTTGGGACATGCAAAAGGAAAAAATAATTTAATGGGTACGCTTAGTCCACTAGAAAGCAGATTCAACTTCAAGAAATTTATTTTAGAAATATTTATAGTATGAAATCAATTAATTTATTTTGAACAATATGTTGAAGAATAATTTTTGAAAATATTTTGTCGAGCAAATTTAAAAATAAAAATTTTTCTATTTTAAAAAATTTTCTCATATTTTTCTCCTCGTGATAAGATACTAATTTAATATTATGTATGATAGGAATCTACAAAATGTGAAAGACACTAGTGAATTTATTTTGTGAAAAATAATTTTTATTAGTATAAAATGTTTTCCATATGTGAATCTACACAAAAGAATAATCAACTCAATTTTGAAGGCAATCACTGTAACGTCCCAACCTACGAACGCGTCTTGGTATGAAACTTTACTCCACAGATCTTTACAAGTGGTGACGTTTGTGAATAAAACTAAAATTTCATCTTTACACTAATAAAAGCTTTTTCTAATGTGTCTAAAACCAATTTAAATTTTTTTTATCTTAGTTTCATTCTTTCTGTTTGTAATCTGGTAGCATGTCATTTGTATTTAGGTCATTTGGGTGATGGCTTATCTACCATTTAATGGTAGATTTCCTTTTTTATAAACCTAATAAGCATCATATAACGTTTGTTGCCTGATATTTTATTTGGCCATTCCTTTCTGTCCATCTAGATTTGATTTGACTTGAACTAAGTTCATACAACATGTTCCTAAGTTCAATCATCTCTAGATTTCTTTTTCAATCATGGATTACATCAATTCACCCATTTCTTCAAATAATTTAAATATTTAAGCTCAATATATGCTCACAAAGCATTAAATATCTACAAGCTATGAATATAAATTGAATCTCAAAATTGGAACCCATCAAGCTTATCTTTGCAGCCTCATTAGCAATGAAGATTCTTTCGACGGATTTGATTTGACTAACTTGCAATCACTGGTTAGTTGAAAAATAATAAGTATATTATGCTCAATAAACAAGAATAAGAATAAATGTAAAAGAAAATTTCATAGATTCATGCATGTTTTGCAATACCATGTCTGCTTTACATATTATGTTCATGGACTTGGAACTTGAAACTTGTACTTATAACTTATATCTTGTAACTTGAAACTTGTAACAGGAGAGATAGACGACACTTATCAAGTGATCATCACCTCTAACCTTTCAAAAGAAAGGCACGATTGAATCATTTCGATTCCTTAACGACTCGACATACTTAAGGAAGGATAACAATTCTATTTAACAACTTTAGCGAATACTACATAAATTTTTTACTAAATAATGACTAATTCTTGGGTTCTAAACATGTGAATTTCATGACATAACACAAACCCATCTTCCCTATGATGTAAAAATGTATACATAAGAGAGCATTTAGTTTTCACATTTCCAAGCATGTCTAATACAACCAAAGAACAGTTACCTTATGAACATACTCAAAACATTAACAACATATGAATAATAACGTTCAAAAGAACCATCATAATATGGAGAAACCTTGGTTAGATCAAATATAAATTATTGGGAACTTATGAATTACTTACTTGATCCTTTTCACACCTGCTCAACTTTCTCTTTTTCCTTTACTGTCATGAAAAATAACATGCATTCTAAGCACTCACCAAATCATTATGCATATTCATCTAGCATTTCTATCATGCTTAAACTACATGTCTTTCTTAATAGTTTATTCAAGTAGAGAACTCAACCTTTCTAGGCTTGAGTACTACTTTTAGCAGTGTCCATACTCTCTTGTCCATGCATAAGTTTTTTAATCTTTTTAATAGACTTTGAAGCATGGAATTCAACTAATAGATTAGTTGTTACCTTAGAGCCATTATCTTGAGGTTATTTATAAGGAATCAATTCATTTAGCTTTTAAACTGCTTATCGCACTAAAGTTCTTGAACAATAGATCGATCATCTAATTCAAAGATCGCTCCCATCATCCCATTTGAAAGCATTTATTACTTGTGAAATAACATATATAACATCCACCTAATCCATCTTGTGCATAATTAATCACAAACATGGAATTCTTATAAGAATAGCTAAGAATCTTAGTAGTACATGACACCATCATCATTATTTGTCAATCTTTGATTTAAGAATACTTCATAGCTTAACACAAAATGTTATTTACATAAAAGTTATAGTTATCACATCTATACCTCTTATAATCATACAACTCATACATAAAGGGTTAGAACATGGTTAACTTATTCATTTATAAGATATTAGTTTCTGCACCCTCACTGGCATGAGCATTTCTTAATAATGGGTTAACATGGGTTTCTTATCATAATTTCCATTAATTTCATTCAGAAAATTGTCCATACAAGGGAACATCAAGGCTAAAGTCTAAACTTTACAGATTAGTTCAATCATTCCATAAACTTGAATCATTTTTCATTTAAATTTCTTTGCATAGGCTCATCGAGAGTGCTACATATTGAATTTGTAATTATAAACACTTTGTTTATAACCGATTTCTTAGTTTAGACTTCATTTCATGTTAAATACATGCATTAAAGTCCATCTAAACCTTAAAAATGAGTTGTTTGACTTAGGAATTTAGGGTGTGTTTGGTAATGAATAAAACTTTTGATAAAAAATTTTGGAGAGTAAAAGTTGTCAAATGATGTGATAAGATAGGAATAATGATGAGTAGTAAAGATGATAAAGTTAAAATAGATAGGTTAGTTGTGTAAAAATGATTAAAAAGTATGGTAGTTGTATAGGAAAATGTGAAAAATAATTAAAAAATATGATAGTTGTGAAGAGTGAAAAGTTTTAGATTGAAAAGTTTTAACTTGACATTTTCTATCAATTGCCAAACACACCCTTAACATCTTTCCATTCAAGTCATGAAACATAATGAATTCTAAGCCATGCGGGGATGTTCACATTTATTTATCCATATGGCTTATTATTAGATTAACATGAGTATAATATTTTGAAATTACATTTATCTGCCCATTTGTATCGTTTTGAGTTGAAAATAATCGTTGAACATAGAAAAAACATATAAAGTAGCATGATAATAAAAAAACAATGTATAATCGTCTGTTATAGTCATAATCTTATTTTTAAACTTGATCTTACTTGAGTCTGAATAAATTTCCATCCATTAACACTAAATCACATAAACAGGCCCTAATTTCATAATTGCTCATCAATGAACTTGAATTTTACAATCAGGGTCCAATCATTTTTCAAAGTAACATGTAACCATATCTCATTATCAGAAAATTTCATATAGAATTGTTAGAATAAATGGTAAATGCATAAATTTAAGTACACTACTTGAAATTATCCACATTCACTTGATTTTTTTTTTCCTTTTGCAAAAACATAGACTGAAGCAAAGTATATAGTTGATGACTAGTAATACAATGTATTAAGGCCAATTTTGTGTAAGAAGTATCATTTCATTTAACATAAGGGCATAAATAATATTATAAGAAATTAAAATTGTAAAATCCCTTTTTGTATATCACAAAAGGCTTGAAAACTAAATCTATCAACTGTGAACTTAAAATTTCAAAACTTATGGACAAAATTTTCTTGTACTTGTTTGAATTAGGTCTAAAAGTAGCATTTACATCAGCCTTGCATTCTAAATCGAAGACAAGCAAATTCATAATTTCCCTTATTATCCATATTTACATAAGTTAGGGTTTGAAATTATTCATGTAAGTCTTGAACCATGCTTAAAAAGCTATGATTAAGCTATAATTTCATTTTAATTATTAGCATGCCATTGAAAATTTATTCCGTCTTGCTATTAGTTAGATTCTCTATGGATTAAAGCTTGAATCATGGAAAAATCTCCATTATGCATTCAAAATTAGTGTAGACATCATAAAAAAATTAGTAGTTATATTTATTTCATGACTATTTATTATTAACCCGGGCTAAATGATGATTTACTTAGTCTACCTCAAAAAACTTATTTAAATTTTTTTTTACTTTTTCTCCATAAACTTGTTAATATATATTTAATATATAAATCAAATTTTAACACTTTTGGTATGCATATATTTTTTTAGATTTTTAAATCAAAAATGGCTAAAATACCCTCTATTTACAAATATTTAAATATATATATCCCTATGAAAAAATAATAAAACTTGGTTTATATATTAAATATACTTAGATAAACAAGTGTATAAAGAAAAATAATTTTTTTAATGCAGATTAAGTAAGTCATTATTCAAACCAAGATCATTATTTAGTCCGAGCTAACAATAATTTTTATTGCTTGGGCTTGAATTGACCTGAATAATGTAGAAAAATTCTTAAAATACAAAAGCTCCATGGAAATCAATACATGTATGGTTGAATCCATGAAGAACTCTAGCTCTTTTTCAGTTATTGTTCACGGACATTCCCCACATTTGAGCATTAATGGATTTGATTTACACATCTTGTGTGTAATTATCTTATCTAAATCACTTATACATTCTACTGGATTTGACATGCAAATTCAAAAATAGCAAAAGCCCAAAGTTGAGGTTGTTGTCCTCCTCATGCATGATTGTTGACCATGATTCCATGCAAGAAGCTTAAACCCATCTTGAATTCATGCTCTCTTAGCTTATTTCACCCTAATAGCATGTGGCCAATCAAAACTAGAAGAATCTCTAGCATGCTTTAACCAATTGGAGAAAATCTAAGGAGATTCCAATGAGATGGGTTCTCATCCTTCATCGACAATGAAAATGGTGCCAAGGAGCACCTCTCTTCTTCTTCTTCTCTCCTCCTCTCTCACTCTTATTCTCTCCATGTCTCTCTCTTGTTTCATATGGAATCAAGGAAAAGGGAAATCCCCTTTTCAATTTAGATTTAGTAGTATGCATGTGCTTATGCAAGTGTCGACTTCCCTTCTTTTTTTATTTTTTATATATAGTACATGTATGTAATTACTTGTACAAAACTTTTATGAAAACCTTGCCAATTTCATTATTTATTCATAACTACTTGCACGTATTAAATAATTTATGTTAAATCATTTAATATCTAAATTTTTTTAATATACTTGCTACTAAATTCAATATGTCTAAATTAATTACAAAACCTTTTAAAATCTTAAAGTTTATTCACAGAAAATAATCTAAAAATTCTCTTGGCTTTTTTTTAGGCCTAATCATTTCAGACTAGTCCAAAGCATATTTTTTGTGATTTTTCAAATTTCTTTACAAAACTATTATTCTAGTTATGTTTAATCTATAAATTTAGTTTTATCAATTTTGGAGATGTATATAAACTTAATTTGAATTTTAAATATAGAGTACTTTAGTCATTTTAAATTGTCGAAACATGACCAAAATACTCTTATATTTAAAAATCCAAAAAAAAAATATATATTTTTACATTCTGTAAAAAAATTGAAAAAATATATTTTTGGACTAATCTAAAATGAGGTCATTTCAAACCAATCTAAAATGATCGTTTTGTTTTTTTTTTTTTACTCTCTTACATGCATTTAAGCAATTAAATAATTATTTAAGGCCCATGAACTAAATGGCCTGACATGTTTCATTAAATGCAAAAAATGAAAACTATCAAGTTAAAGTTTTTCATTCTTCATAATTATCATATTTTTCAATCATTTTTTATTTCTTTTTATGCAACCACTATAGTTTTCAATCATTTGTACATAACTACCCTACATAACTAACATATTTATTTTAACTTTATTTTATTTACTTCACATCAGTACCCTTATTATATCACATCATTTTCTTACAATTCAAAAACTTTTATTCCAAAAAATTTTCATTCGAAAGTTTTATCGTTTCTCAAGATACGCTAACAATATCATGTTTATGATTTAATTTCAATTTTTTGAGCATAACATTTTAAATGACATACATATATACAATATTTGCATAATGTAATGTGATTTAAATTTTTGCCTATCTTAATATTCTTTGATGGAAAAATGTATGTACTAAATAGTTCAATCATGTTAAACTTATTTAATACCAATTTAACTTGAAATTAATATTCTACAATTAAACATGATACCTTATAATTTGCTAATTAATTGCAAATCTTTTAAAATTTCTTGCGTTTTCTTTGAATAATTTTAGGCTTTTAATTTAATATTTAATTTTTAAATTAAATGGCCTAAAATTCTCCATATACTATTACAACATGAACATGAAATTCTGGGCTTTACAATCATCTATTTTTGGTATAGTAGAGTTGACTCAAAATAAGAGTCAACTAATATATAAAGACATTCATCTTATATAAAGATAGTATTTTTGTCTTTTTCATTTAGATACCATCCATTAGTTGGGAGTTATTTGTATTTTGGTCTTTTTAACTATATATATTTGATTTTTAAACTTTATAAGTTTGACTCATTTACGTTTTAAACCCTATCATTAATGCACTTTACCGAATGATAAGAAAGTTTGTCCCTTACAATTTTTTTTAAATAATAATATCACTCTTAAAGGAGTCGACTCATGAAATGAGTCAACTCAACTTGGTGATAACAAAAATCGCAATGTCTACAAATTTAAGTTGGTTCATGTTTACAAGACAGCTCAATTAGGTCATATAAAATCGTCCTATATGTATACATGAGTTGACTTATAAAAGTGAGTCAACTAAGCTATAAATTCTTTTTAAAATTGTCATTTATAAATAATAGTCGTTAGTTGATGTTTTGAAGGCAGGATTTAAAATGTAAAGAGAGCAAACTTATTGGGGGTGATTTTAGTTGGGGGTAAAATTTTTTGAGATAGAAGTTGTTAGATTGATAAACAATAATGTGATATGATACGGATAATGACGATGGATAAAAAGAATAAGGATAAAATAAATAAGTTAGTTATATTAGTAGTTGTGTAAAAATGATTGAAGAGTATGATAATTGCTATAAGAAAAATATGAAAAATAACTAAAAATAGGATAATGATGAACAGTAAAAAGTTTTTAATTAAAAAGTTTTAATTGATAATTTTTTAGTCCAATCAAACGATATGAAAAGTTTTGTTGGTTAACAAGCACTCACTTAGGGTGTGTTTGGTAATAAGTAAAAATCGTCAACTTAAAACTTTTCAATCTAAAACTTTCCACTCTTCACAACTACCATATTTTTTTAATTATTTCTTCACATTTTTCTACACAATTACCTTACTTTTCAATCATTTTTACACAACTAACAACACAACTAACCTATCTATTTCAACTTTATCCTATTTATTCTTCATTATTACTCCTATCATATCACATCATTTGACAACTTTTACTCTCTACAACTTTTCATCAAAAATTTTATACATTTCCAAACACACCGTTAAGTTGGTAGGAACAAAATGCAAACGGAGGGCCGTTCCCCCTTCTCGTACCGAAAAATAAGAAAAAAAAGGTAGAAAGTAATTTCCACGTCATTTCGTGGTCTTATTGGTCTGATAGTCTCTTTTAGCTTCTCGGTGCGTTTACTCCTCTTTTCTTCGCAGCAGCAGTCGGGGAAGAAGAAGCCGGTGGCGCACCACGCCGTCCCGCTCACGTTAGCCTTCAGCTCATCTCTCTGCCGCCTTCGACGATTCCCATCTGCACTCTCTCTCGTGAGATCTTCCATCCCTCCTTCGCATTTCTTGATACGTCTTTCAGTTTCTGAGGCCTCTAATCATTTGGCTTACCCATCTGCTCGAGGGTTTTTGTAAAAACTCCTCCTTCGTTTAGATCTGTGACAATTTCAGTCACTTTTATCAGTGAATTTGGCTGGTCTTTTAGTTCCCCTGCCTCGTTCTGTATTCAATTAATCGTGTGAGAACGTAAAATCTTTTATGTGGATATTTTGCTGCTTCTTCAGGCATATGACTGAATTTGTCCTAGATCTATTTTTTTTGTTTGTTTGTTGATGTCGTCTCTTTTTTCTATTTTAGCGGCAGTTTTGGTTGCTTCAGATCTGATGGTTATTCTTTCTCTGTTTCTTGCTTGTGTCCTTTTTGAATTTTTATCCAGTGGCCGTTACGCATGCCGTTTTGTTTAGAGCGTTTTCAAGATTCATTTTCTTGTAGATGAACTTATATGATTCAAATCAATCTTTCGTACTTGGACATTTCATGCAAAAGGTGAGATTAAAGAGAGGTGATTAATGGGCAATGTGAAAGATGTGGCTGCTCATTTCATTGTGTGGGCTATGATCCACTGCTGATCTGCTAATTCTGCTTTCATGGACCAATTCTCATGCTGTTCTTGCTGGACATGTTCGGGCAAGACCGACATGAAAAGACTTCCATATCCTGCGATGTGTTCGCAATCAGACAGTTGCTGCAGCTTGCCTGCGCTGTCCATCCATGGCATGTGTCATTGTTCTCTAATTGGATTTAAAGCTGCACTTTGTTTCTTTGTCTATTTACTTTAATGTTTTGAGTTTGCGTCAAATTTATGGTGGGGTATTGCTTAGTCACTACATCTGCATGTAGTATATGACATTATTGCATTTTGAATTTGTCTTGTAGGTGCTATCAATTCATTGCATTCTGGAAATTTCTTTGTCTAAAAAGAGATGTCCAACAGTGATACTGTTCCCCTCCACCCCTCATCCCAGTCAGATATTGATGAGATTGAGAACCTCATAAATTCCAGTGTGCAGTCTGCCCCTGCCACTGTACTTCCTGCTAGACCCCCGAGCCCTCCAAGAGCTTCAATTCCTGTATCCACATCACCTTTCATACAGTCAAACATTCCCAACTCATATCAGAAGCCAACACCAGCAACTGCTCCTGTTTTGCCTGCAGTTCCAGCTCCGACTGAATCAGGTTCTCGTCCGAGTATTGCACCCACAGGATTTGGTCCAGCCCCCAATACTTTGACTGAGCCAGTATGGGACACAGTGAAGAGAGACTTGTCTCGGATTGTTAGCAATTTGAAACTTGTTGTGTTTCCAAATCCATTTCGGGAAGACCCTGGGAAGGCTCTCAGAGATTGGGATCTGTGGGGACCATTTTTCTTCATAGTCTTCCTTGGCCTTGTTCTTTCATGGTCAGCTTCAGTGAAAAAGGCAAGTAATAGATGTTTCCGTAGTTCTTAGTTTATTTATTTGTTACTGTTAACGTTTAGCTACTTATCTTGGATGCTTTTATGTGTTTACAGTAAAGTGACTTAACATTTGCTTTATCCTCTTTATCTTTCCGGAATGGAATCTATTTTTTCCCCCCCTTTATATTGGTTTTTTTTAGCTTTGCACTTTCTGTGTTTGCCTAGACCAAGGTCAGTTGTCAAATTCCGATGAAGGAAAGACAAAGGTTGATGTCTAATAGAGAGTCGATCATGAAATGTTGATGAACTGATCTTTCAAAAGCTATTATCTGAAAGATGCTAAGATTGTGAAATGTTTAATTGTTGGGTTGGATTGGTTAGACTATTGTAATCCCTTCATATTGTAAACTCAAATAATTTAAATGAGGTTAAGTAATGTTTCTTATGTAAAATATAATAGTTGATTATGCATTATATTAATTGTTCTTCATTATGCATAATCAAGATGATGCACATGCTGCTGCCACATAATTCCTATTTATTATGTTAATAGTGCATAAAAATATATTAGGAGTATCTAAAAATAGGCGATGTACATTGAGAAACATGATGATGGTATAGAGATGTCCAAAAACTTATAAATGATAAGCTGGTAAAACTTAAAAGAGTGACAAAACAAAGAGCAAAACAAGACTAATTTAAAACAATATAAATATAATGAAAGGTAGACTAGGAAGGTTATAAGTGAAGCTAGGCACAAAGTTTATGATCTTCTTATAATAGATTAGAAACTAGGGAAGGTGAAGAAGAGATATTTAAATTGGCTAATTAAGGGAAAGAAAGATTAAACACATAACTCATGTTGAATGCATCCAAGATGATGATTAGAATGGTGATAAGGTATAACGAAATTTAAAAAATGCGGAATGTTATTTCCATTAATTTAATAATTGGCGATCCATTAGAAACTGTAAGAAATAAAAGTAATAATTTCACTTATACCCATAGATTTAAATTTCTAAAATATAAGAAAACCCAAAGAAAAATGAAAACGGAAAAAGTTAAGCTCCAAATGATATAACACTTGAAGCAGGGAAATGCATGAATAATATAAGGTCAATTTGGTTGACGAACTTATTTAATAAGATTGTAAGATCAAAGAAAATCCCAAATGAATGGAGTCAAATTATTGTGGTGCGAATTTATACTAATAAGCATATATCTGCACTGTACTAATTATTGTGAAATAAAACTTATGAAAATGCATAATAAAAAATAAAAAAAAAACTTATGAAAATGCTTTGATTTATTGGAGACAAACAAGACTGACACAACATAATCAATATAGCTGCCTCAAGTTAGATGAGGAACAACTTTGAATGCTGCTGCTCATTCTATGACCATAATATGCCTTGTGAAGTTACTGTGATGATTATCATTGTGCAGCCTTTGCTGATGATGGACGGAATGTGGGTTAAGAATTATTTCTTTTTTGGTTTTTTTATTAATTTTTTGTGATTATTAGAGGAACTTCAAATTATTCTCCTTTTAATGGTAAATGTTAGCTTTACAAGCTAAAATGAAAATGGTGATTGACCCTGATGATTGTGCTCGGTTGTTGTATGCTTTTGCTCATGGTGTCTCATGTCATGTCAAAGGACTGTTGCCTGCATTTGCTGTTATCTAACTATAAGTGATATGCATCTCATAAAATGCATCAAGCCATGCTTGGGCATACTCAGGAGAATTTAGGGGCTTTTGCAGAATTATCCCTCTACTTTAGAAATTGCTTCTTTACCCAACATTTTGAATATGTGCAAAAACAACCTTCTAATTTTAAGGGTTTTGCAAACCTAAAAAGATGGCTGTTATAATTTTTTATTTGATGAAATTGCCCTTATCCTCATTTTTTGTGATTTTTGCAGAATTATAAAAATAATCCTCGAAGTTCAAAAAATTTGCAAGTCTAATCCTGATTTTTGTTTGTTGAAATTGCCCTCACTTCTCTTAAAGTTAGAGGGTTCATTTTAAGGGATTTTTGCAATATGCCACAATATTGGACTAATATTGCATCTGTGTTCCTAAGTTTGCCAATATTGCAAATATGTTGACAAAGTTTATATAAAATTGCAAATGCACTTGCAATTTTGTAAAGAGACACGCTCGCAATTTTATGCAAACTTTATGAACATATTTATAATTTCGGCAAACTTAAGGACATGGATGCAATATTAGTCAAACTTTGTAGGCATATTTGTAAAAGTCCCTAATTTTAATAACTAGTTTTCATGTATTATCAAAGAAAGTGCTAGAAATTTCATTTAGAATATCAAACACGCTCCTAAATAATTATTTTATTAATTTAATATGAAAATACATAATTTTTTAATTTCTTGGTTATTTTCAAAATTTTGATATATTGAATTTATGAAATTTTTTATGAGTCATTTTAGTTTTTCGATGATAACGTAATAACGTTAACAGTATTTTTTTATTAAGGTATTTTATTGTATTTTTCTTTTATTCTATATATCATCAATTATGGACATTTGCAAATTTTTAAAGAGAATCTATTTACTTAATATGTTAAATATTTATTTTAAAATATGCAAAAAATTAACCTCTAATTTCAAGACTAAGTAAGTGGATGTAATTTCATCAAACAAAAATCTGGGTTATATTTGCAAAATTCTTTAACTTAGAGAGTTATTTTGTAATTTCACAAAGTAAGAGGTTTAATTCTTCAAGAAACATGAAAAAGTGAGTCATGAAATTAATTTCTTCAATAAAAATTATAACAGCTGATTTTTGACAGAGTTAGATTTGCAAAGCTTTTAAACTTGGAGGATTGTTTTTTGCAAATATTCAAATGTTTCATTGATCTTTTTTCTGAGTCATTTATTTTACTTTTGCCCTGTTCTGAAGTTTGTCTGTTTGTTTCATTTTTTTCATTTTTTTATTTATAGATAGTCACAGCTGGTTGCAGTGCTATGTCAATAAGATGCATCTAATCCAAAGAAAGTTGCAGAACTGGATTTTTATTGCTGAGATCCATCAGTTAGGATATGCCCTTATATTTGATTGAGTTGTTCAGTTGCATACTTTATGTGCAGCACGAAAATATGTATCTGAATATGTTGTAAAATGCTAGATTTCCAGTGATACATATTATTAATGGTATTTTAAAGGGAAAATTCCTTTCATACCCATAACATTTGTTACTAATTTCTTATATACCTATAATGTTTCATAAATTCCTCTTATATCTATAACATTTCTTCTTAAATTCCTCTCATGCCTATGCCATCAATACAATCGGTATCTACCCTATTAAAAAGGCGATTTTGCCCATTTGAAATGTCCTAATTGAGATAATTTAAACTTAACATAATTTAATCGATGATAGTAAATCATTAATACATGATATTAAAGAATTTAAGAGTCATATTAAGGTTGAATTATTTGAATTTAAAAAATTTTAAAATGGCAAAATTGTCCTTTCAATGGGTTAGATGACGGTTGTGTTAACAATACAGGTATAATAGGAATTTAGGATAAAATGTTATGGTAGTAGGAGGAATTTGTGAAACGTTGTGGGTATATTAGGAATTAGGTGCAATTGTTATGAGTATAAAAAGAATTTTCCTGTATTTTAAATATTGTTTTGCACATGGCATTTGGTCTATGCTTGAAATAAAAATGTATGATTAACATGGGATACAGCACTTATAGTAGTGATGATTTATTTTTTTTGATGAAGTAGGGATGATTTATTAGTTGAGAAAGAAATTTTAAAAAGAACCTTTAATGGATCTTCACAAAATTCCAAAGAAGACACAACTACACACTTTGTCTAGGGATGATTTATTAGTTGTGAAAGAAATTTTAAAAAGGAACCTTTGATGGATCTTCACAAAACTTCAAAGAAGACACGACTACACACTTTGCTTAACTGCAGAGAATATAGGCACAGAAGTATGTCCTTTTTGCCTCTCTTTTTCCATTTGATGATACAGTTATTTCTTAAATTGGTAATTATCTCAATGTGAAATCAAAACTTCGGATTTTTTTTTAAAGGGTGCTGTTGATGCCCTTTGAAGTCTTAATGATGCAAAAATTATAATCGTGGAGACGAACAACTCTTGCATCCAAGAAATTGTGTTTTTATTTGTCCTTCTCCACATGGCTAACAATGGAGGATTGAATGGATGGGGCATACCCTAATATTGGAATTTTTGTTTCTTGAGACTGATATTGCTATTCATGGCCTGGGGTTCTGCTGTATACTAGATATGGACTAATTTACAATTAAATGCTTTCACATGAAGATCTCATTAGGAAAGGGAAAGCGAATTCCTCATTGATGCATTAGTAAAACTGTTGTACCCCAGATTTGGACTAGTTTACAATTAAATGCTTTTGCGTGAATATCTCATTAAGAAAGGGAAAACGAATTCCTCGTTGATGCATTAGAAAAGCTATAGACTTTTAGCTTACAGCATTTATTTTTTTCCCAAAATTTCCTTTCATCCTTGGGGCTGCTCTTATGGGTGGTACTGGGGCTATAGGACCAGGAGAGGAAAACATTCATCATGGATGCAGTTCGCTGATTATGTATGATTGACGACGCTTTTTTTTTCTTTTTGTTCTTTTCCTGCTTCTTGCTGCCTCAATCTGATAGTTGTGCACTGTTTGGTTTGACATTTCAATGTTACATCTCTTGTAGCTTTAAAGATTTGGTCCAACCTTCAAAGATTATGTTCCTGATATTACAAAGTAAAAGAGCAATCTATCGTATCTTTATTTATAGTTCCTTTTATTTTATTTTTTTTCTCTCTCTCTTTTTCTCAATATAGATGGGATTAAATGATTCTGTCTGAAGCCGTGAGTTTCCATGGGATAGCTTTTATTGCTGTTGATTTTACGGGGAACCCAACGCATGTATATTGGTGATGATAGAGATGAACACTTTGATTATTTCCATTCCACTTCATTTCGCTGAAGTGCCATTAAATTCTAGATCTTTAAGAGTTTATGCATCAAACATGCAACTAATCTCCTTTTTCTCTGGATCTGACAGTCTGAGGTTTTCGCTGTTGCCTTCGCTGTTCTCGCAGCTGGTGCTATAATCCTTACATTGAATGTACTGCTCTTGGTAAGTAGCTAACATCTTAAATACTGGTTGTTTCACTCTCTCATAGAGTAGGTTTACCACCCACATGCAATATATGATACCTACCCTGGTTTTTGAACTGTTTTAGGGTGGGCACATAATCTTCTTCCAGAGTCTCAGCCTACTTGGCTACTGCTTATTTCCACTGGATGTTGGAGCTCTGATCTGCATGCTCAAAGACAATGTCATCATCAAAGTTATTGTGGTGGCAATTGCACTGGCTTGGAGTTCTTGGGCTGCCTATCCATTCATGAGTGCAGCCGTATCCCCTGGGCGAAAAGCCCTTGCCCTTTACCCAGTTTTCCTCATGTACATATCTGTTGGGTTCCTTATCATTGCGATAGATTAAGGGATTCGTTTGTTACGCAGACTCTTCAGTATCACACACATACAGATATATAGACAACTCAAATGTGATTCACAGATTTGTCTCGAGGAAGCAATTCTTGCATTCTGGGCATTGTTTTGTCATGATATGACGCTTTTGAGATGATTTTAATTGGCATTCTTTCACTCTTTGTATGTTGGTATTTCACGCAAAGCATATCAATGATGCTCAGTTCTCTGATCTACATCAATGTATTTTGGTTCTTCGCATGCCTTGAATCTTTTTCAAAACCACATCATGTACTGTTGTTGAACGTCCTCTTTTGTATAGCTTGATGCACCGATCAAGAATGCAATCTCTAGATACTAATACAGGATAGTAGAAGGCTAGAAGCTTGCAATCCGTGTAGTTTATGTTAGCAGAGCACCTGCATCTACTGGGGGCATCAAATCCTTGTGGTTTGGGCTCTACTGCGCATTTGCAAATGCAACTGAAGAGCTTTTGCTCTTTTTTGAATTTCAATTCTTTACTTCAATACAAGGAAGAAAACAGTGTGGCCAGAAAATTTGAATGGTCCTTATTTTGTTACTGGTTCCAAAACACGAATCTGAAAAAAAAATAATAATAATAAAAAATGAAAAATGAAAATATGAGAAGTTTTCCACTTCCGAGCAAAAGTGCGAAGAATGTGCTGTTGCTGGACACTTTTATCACCACCACCACCATCCGTTGTCCTCATCGCTGCCACCGCCGCCCAACAATCGTTACGTGGGAGATAATAACAAGCTCACACTTATGTACGCGGGAAACCAAGCTCCCATGGACTCCCTATGGGGATCGAACGCAACCTGCTGGCCTTTTGCCATACTTTGTGACCAACCGGGCATTAGTTGGACATTTTTGTGTTCTGTTAGAGGCAGCGTCAGGGGTTAACCCTGCTTCTGAACCTCAGGAGCAATGTTACGAGATTGACATTGCTTTGAAAAATCGCTGCATTATTAGTCATGACTTGTACTCATTCTTGCCTCATTGACTAGTTTCATTTGTTATTATTATTATTATTTTTTTAAAAAAACTTGTTTCCTTTGCAGATTTTGCTTCATTTCAGTGTGCTAGAGATGAATTTACCAAAGTTTTGCATGATTTTACATTTTAAATTTAATGAAACAACTCAGCAGACAACATTAATGCATATACGTGGTTTTGCAATTACATTTTGTTAATTATCGAAACTTGAGAGATTTGCTCAAGCTCAATCGAACGGAGTAGTGTCCACGCATAGGAAGTCAGAGATCATGAATTCGATTTCTTCTACCAGCTTACTCAATAATGTGTTATTGGACTAAATATATGAAACTGATGGACGGATGATGTATGGACAAGGGGATAGTTGACTGACTCAGTTCACTACATTTGAGCGAGTGAATAAATAGACCAAAAATTTTTGACCCCTTAAAATTTGTCATTTGGTACTCGAGAGGGGTGCTTTAGAAGATGAAATGGTGAAGTTGAGCCAACCCAATGTACCTGTCCAGGTTTTCATGTAATTTTTTCCCCTCTTTTTTGGGGATAATTTTTCATGTACATCTTTGAGCAGAACATTTGGAAAAAAAACTTCATCTGGCCAGTACTTCTTAACATTAAAAAGTACCTTGTGCCAAGTACATACAAGCCAAGCAACGATTCCATACTTTTTGAAAGTTGAAAGTGTTTCGATATTTTTACAAATTACGAAGTACTTATAAACCAAACACTAACTTCATTCCGGTGATGGACAGTGCTTGTTCGCACCCCGAACGCGCGGGTGAAATGAAGGCTATTTCTTTTTTTGGACTTTTTAAAATATACCTATTCCGTTTCACCCTAATTCCGAATATATTTATAACATTTTTAAATTTCAAATATATCCACTACATTTTCGTTTAATATAAAAAATGCTTGTTCTGTGAAAAACTGTCATTTAAATTTTTGTAAATACCCAAAATACCCATGCTATAAAATATTAAATGATGAAATGAAATAAAAAAGAAATCCAATTAGGGCTCTCTAAATTTAGAATTCACGTGCAATAGGGCATCAATGAGTTATGACATTTAATTTTTCCAATTGTATCCAAAATTTGAAGGGCTTATTAGTAATTTCATATATTTACTAACGACGATAACTCACAAAAATGAACATTTTTAGGATTAAATGCAAACATAGTGAGTATATTTAGAAAAAACCCATTTTTTATATAGAGACTCAATGGAAGTATATTTTAGGGGTGGGATAATGAAACCACTGTTTATATTTAACATTTAAATAATGGGCCTTTTTCTCATACTATTTTATATACACTTATATTCGCAACTTGGATCAAGCAGTGGCAAGACTTTGTTTACCTTGATAAGACTTGGAAAGGAGGAAAAATGAAACAGGAATAAAACCGAGGAAGGTTGAAGAAGTTTCTAATTCTTTTACTGTGGAAATTGTATACGGACTAGGGAGCTTAGGATGTGTCTTTGGGGTTTAAAAATACAAGAATGGCCAAATGCACCCGGGCACGTATTTAACTCATTTTTATATTTTTTTGAAATTTTTTATAAAACTGTTAATCTAGGTGTGTATATATATGCTTAGGTTAACGGTTGTATAAAAAAAATTAAAAATAAGTTAAATACATCTCAGTGCACTATATCACAGCCCTTGAAAATAGGGATATTGGCGGGTGAAGGTGGATTTGTAGTAAAGTATTTTTGAAATTATGGGAAAAAATTAACAAATATAGGTCTAGGTAGATGTGCATATAGTTCAGTGGGGGCATAAATGGTATAATTTTTCTCAACTTTTTAAGCTAGAAGATTTTCACAATCTCTTCATTTGGTGTGACTTTATTCAAAGGGAAGGGTGAAAAGCTCCGTCACGACAAATTCTCATGGGTGGGCCTCACGTCCGTACTAGACATTCTCAAGAGTATGGCTGCAGACAAGACCAGTAACAAACTTGCAACTTTTTCTCCTCTTCTATTGGCACGTGTGTACATGCGCAATCAAATTCGCGAAGAAGGCATTCCACAAGATTTCCAAGCTATATATGAGTGGTGTGTCTCATATTTGGATCAGCAAATAAAATCCATCATGGATTTAGGCTCTTTAGACCGCATTTTGGTCACTAAATGGACTAAACCAGCGAAGGGTCAATTCAAAGTAAATGTTGATAGCAAGAGAAATGCAGAAAAAGCTTGTAATAAAAATTGATTTTTGGAGGATACAAATATGGCTAATAAATAACGTGATTTGACCCATCCCAAAATTGATATTTCTGTCCAGCAGAGTAAAAATACATAAATAAATATAAATACTTAATATTTTATACCGGAATTAATTATTTTGTTTCATTCATGTAGTTATTAATGCATGATAAAAATTTTAGATTTAAATTCCTTGATTTTATTATAATTCAAAATTAAGAGAGATCAGTATGTTTGATTTAGCAAATGTGGACAAACTGAGGAATAATCAAAATGAAATTTGAAACATAAAGACTAATGATCAAAATTGATATGATGAGTTAAAATGTATAAAATAATTCATTGTATGTGATTAGGAAAAAAAAGAAAAAGAAATGAATGGTAGAGCTCTTGAAGTCAAGAGTTGTTGATTGGTAGCCACACATATATACATAAAAGTGCAAATTGTGGAAATGATACTTGATGAATGAATGTATGGAGTTGCTTTAAAAATGGTTGATTATTTCAGAAATTTGGAGAGGGATTTGGCTTATTATGAACTATAAATAAGTACTTAATATGACTATAAGAGTTGAGATTTGATATTTTTCATGCATATATGTAGATGACTAAGAAGGGTAGATGTGAATTTTGGAAATCTGACTTGAACTTAGCTTGTTATAATTTCAAGTAAGTATCTTAAGTGATTAAAGAGATTAAATGCCCTAAAATAAGGATATTGAACTAAAGAAAATGACTGACTATAGAAAAAAATGGATATATGTGACTTAAGGAAATGTAAGGGTTCATCTCAAAGGAAGAATTGAATAAAATCATAAAAAGGGTTGGGAATAAGTTAATAAAAAAATAAGGTATGCAAGCATATGATGCTATACATGTATATAAGATGATTGTTTTCACTTGTCTAGGAAGAGGCAAGGAAAAGATTGAAAGTGTAAGTTGATCGCCACAGGCGAGCAAGCAAACTTTTGAAAATATTGATTTTACCTCGAATATTGAAATGATTGAAAGTATTTTATAATAATGATCCTAAGAATTGTTTTCAAGTAAGCAAGCACAAATCTTGAAAATATGACTTTAATGAAATGCCTTAGATTTGCTTCATTGTAAGCAAGCTCTTTAAGATGCTATTTCTAAAGGATTTTATAGGAAAAAAAAGAAAAAGAGGTTTTGACTCTTTCACTAAATAATATTTGCAACAAGTCTTTCGGAATTTTACTTCCATAGGATTTTATAAAAAGAAAGTTGGGTTCATGAAAAGAAGGTTGATTTCTCCCTAACACTATACTTGAAAACAAACGATGTTTCTGGAAATTGTTCATTTGTTTTGAAATGGTTTATTAGAAAAAAATTTAAAATTCTTTAAATATAAAATACCTTGAAAATATTTTATACGGATGTTTTCAAAAAGGATTTAAGGATGACCAACATGATAAGTTAATTGTACAAAATAATTGATTTTTGTTTCCTAAAATACTATTCAAAGACTTATGCAAACTCTTACTTACATAAAAATGATAAAAATAACATGTGAACAAAGTATATGATGCCAGGGTGGATAAATGAAGATGATGCACTTGTATATCCTTTGTATACGAAAAGCCCAGAAATGGGAAGATTAGCAGTAGCACAATAATAAGAATTTTTTTAAAAATGGATCAGTTAGTTATATAGAAATATAACATGTATGGAAAAATAAGGGAATTTTTTAAAAACTTCGCTAGCCAAACATGGTTCTAAGAGTGGTTTAAGATAAATTTGATGGCTAAAAATTTAATGAGATCTTGGATACCTTAATCTTTGATCTTTTGCTAACAGTTTGAAAAGCTTGGAGTCACTAGAATATCGCCCTTTGTGGAATGAATATAGATAATAGTTTTAATTGACTTTCCATCTTAGCTTGTAGCTGGAGTTTTAAATTTGTCAATCTTCACATGCAACGTGTTTTAAGCTTCCCATTTGGGTGCCGTCATAATTCCTGTCAGTAAGGCTTGGATCCTTCATGAGTATAGCTTAGTGTTGATGACTTTGTACATTTAATGCATCAGGCAATTGACGACATAGTTTTGTTGCTAATATTGAATTTGGTTCACCATTTTATGATTGAGATTAGGGTAACTTGTCAGCGTTTCCTATTTGCATGATTCAAAAGGTATAGGAAAGTGAATGTGGTTTCTGATAGCATATTTTCCATATTGTGCATTTTCGGTCAGCTTCATTGGCATGATATTAATACGTTTTAGCCACTTCCAACCAAAATTAAACCTCTTATTCATCTAAATTGAGAATTGAAATTTCAATAAATCTACCATAAGCAGAATTATTGTGGAGATTGGATTGCTAAGTTTGGACACCCATACCTTTGGGTTTTCGAGAGCTCACATCTTTCACAATTATCTTTCTTTGTTTGCTTCTTAATGATCACGAGGATCCTCATATTCTCACTTTTATAGCTTTTAAACTTTAATTTCCTTTGTTATAAATATTATAAATGAAAATTAGTTGAAATGATTTTAATTTTATGATATACTATCTTTATTAAAGGATAATTTAGTACAATCAGTTGCATGGAGTTTCTCTTTAAACCATTTATCATGATTATTCTATTTATAATTTAAAAAATCACATGTTGATTATATAATATGCAAAAATTTAAAATAGAAAATTTTGATATATGAACTAAATATGCATAAGATATATGTGAATTGTTAGTTTTTTTTTAGTCCACTATCAAAATGGACTCCATACATTTGTATAAAAAAAATGGACCCCATGCATGTGATCACACTGTAAACTTTGGTATCACTTAAATTACACCGAAGCAAAAACCTTATACGTAATAAATAATTGATTGGAAACATTATCCCATTGATCAGTGGTGTGTGAGACACATTTCTTAAAATTGCATATCATTTTATTCATTTACCTTTATAGGAATAATGTTTTAGACAGTTTTGACGTTGAGAATAGAATTTTAAAATCGACGTATAAACGAAATCATTTTATTATATTTATTTCACACAGTTTTAAATAATGTCCACGCACATTTTTAATTTGGATAAAACTTAAGTCTTTTACTATCAAACAGATTTTACATCATCATCAAGGAATGCCAAAATGGATGAGATTACACGATTATTTCAAATTTCTGTATAAAGAATATATTGATTTTTTTTCTATTGCTTCATTTCCTGTGAAACAGCTATCTTCATTCCTCATCATTTTTTAACATATTTTTGCCTTCCTATGTAGCCAACAATCGGAAATTAATTCCTAAATATTCTTAAAATCCATAGACTATAGAAATCGAATAAAAGAATAAGATCTATACAAATATATATATATATATATATATATATATATATATATATATATATATATATATATATATATCTATAATGTCTGAATTTTACGACTCAAACACCACCTTTCATGCTCTGTACTGCTGGAGCAGCTGTATCGGATCTTTCTTTCCCAGTATTCGCCTCCGCCCGCATCTGAGTATTGCTAACCGCTGCCTGCTTGTGCTTGAAAGCCACGCCGGCCTTGATGGCCAGCTCGCAGAGGTCGGCGAAGGACAGCACGTCTTGGGAAGTAGCCGACGGCAGCAGAAAGTACATGTGATCGGGCTGCAGCGCTTCGTCGTCCGCTACCCACGGCGCCGGCACGTCTACCCCCATATGCTCCGAGCTGCAGAGGAAGCAATCGGGGTTCTTGGCCACCACTTGGCCCGCCATCACCGGCAGCCGGAATTCTTGAAGCCGACCGTCGGCTGCGTGGATCACCTTCACCACACCTTCCGAATTCGTGCTCGCCTTCACTACCCCTTCGGAGTTGCTGCTCGCCGCTGGCATGATGGCCAGCGTCTTCGCGGGCACCATCTTTGAAGTTGCAAGTGCTAAGCAGTTTCCCATGAGATGTGGCAGCTGGAATCAAGGAAGCATCGTCAGCCATTTGTAGTAACGACTGAAAGAAAGAGATGGAGGAAGGGATCAGAAATACGGTAGGACGGCAGATTCTAGAGCCTATCGCCAGTGCAGAAATAGACAGCTACGCGAATGTTAATTAAACTTGAATTCGATGTTTGGTGATTTTAAAGAAATTGCGAGTGGATTTTCCTCTTGTCGAGTGAACGGTTGCTCTCGGAATTATTTGTAGATGGGCACTACCGTACATGGGAGGGATGTTGCTCCTACCGAGGAATATGTTTTTGTTTGATTATGATAGAGATGGATATGATATTTAGGGCTGGGATGGAAGTTGGGTCATTCTAATGATCAGGTTGAACCTAAACCTAAAGCAAGCTCTGAATTAATCATAAACTTGAGCTTTATATATCCAATGACTTAAGCTTCATCTGATTGGATTAAGTTTATAAAACTAATATACACTACATTAATATACTGTAAATAAACGAAGAATTATTCTTGTTACAAAGAGGGTTTATTCCTAATATACCAATTGTGTTTGACAAATGTTGAAATGGATAGGTTGTATGCCAAAATGACTAGACAGGTTAGGATGCCTATCTCACATATTAACAACAAATTCGTGCATGCCTTTAAACATCAATGTGCTTCTTTATATACCATATCAACTAGGGGTGTAACTTGAGTTGGGCGGACCTCCTGACTAACCAATTTTGACTGAGTTGGATGGTGGTTTGGCAACCCTAGGTGGGATCAGTTGAAAAACAAAACTTGAACTCAAAAATATTGCTGGGATGTTTTTCCCTATCTCGAATCCACATGAATTCATTTATTAAAGAAAAGATTAATACTGTTGATTCCTTTCTTGTTTTCCTTAAAATTTTTATATTATTTTGATGAATTATGCTCTAGTTAATTGACATGTGTTTGATATAGATGGTATTTTAGACTAAATAAGTGCAAAAGAGATTGAACTTTTTAAATTTGATCTGAATTTTCAACCCACAATATTAACCTGATTCTAAAATGGTTAGGGTTGGTTTTGGCAAAATATCTAGTGTTGGGTATGGGGTTTTCCCAAATAGGTTTTAGGATCGAGGACAGTTTGACTCAACATGATATAATTTCTTTTCTATTACCAACAGTTTTTTTTTTTTCTACTAGCATAGATAAACACTTACGAATGACTCTTATGTAACTGTCCAAGCACCTGATTAGATGTGTTGTTGCCAACAAGCTGCTAGATTGCCTAAGTTGTTGTTCATGAG
This sequence comes from Annona cherimola, assembly GCA_030490835.1. Lineage (NCBI taxonomy): Eukaryota > Viridiplantae > Streptophyta > Magnoliopsida > Magnoliales > Annonaceae > Annona > Annona cherimola. The sequence goes on from CM059977.1 coordinate 65,919,686, forward strand.
AATCTTAGCCATCCAAACAATTGTTCCGCATACAATGATCTTGTGTTTCCTAGTAACACCTCTATAGATCGTGTTGCTCTCAACCACAGCTCACCTCCATAGCTTCAACCCTTTCTCTACATGTCATTAGGATTTCAACACCCTGAAATCCCTTTAACCTTATAGCTTCCATGCCTAGCTACAATCTTTCAGTGATGAACTCATGGTGGGGAATTTGTGATGTAGAGTGGTGGAGTCTATGTTAAAAAGAGGAAGAAAGGAAACATCAACTGCTCCACGGGGACAGTTCACCACCCTGTGTCAGCAGCTGGGTGGTGAATGTCTCCTTGGAGCACTTGCCACCTTGCTCCAATCGGTTTCCATGAAGAAGGGTTTAAAAAGCGAAAATGTAATGCCTACGTGGAAACAATTTATTAACTGAAAGTCTGAAACATGCCTGTACGTAGTTGGTTATGACCTCTGTACTAGTGTGGGTATTTAGGATCTTTTCAAAAATCTTATAGGCTGTGTGGATTTTTTGATAGGATTTAGATATATTTGGGACATTGGTAAAACAGTGGTATATTTGGAATATACCAGGAACAATAATAATATCATATTGTAAATAAATAATTTCATTGCTAAAAATTACATATTATTACGAGAAAATTGTTGCAACAAAAATCATTACTCCTTCATTATTATCGCCCAAAAAATTGTCTTCGACAACAAATTAGAAAGCCTTGCTAAAAGCCACATTTTTAACAATAAAATTGTCTTCATTGACAGAATTCTCTACTAAAGTACAATTTCCTTACATTTGTATGTTGAATATCAAGAGGCCACAATTTTTTCAAGATAAGTTTCTAATAATGCACAGATAATTAGTAAATCTAAAAATTTCCTTGTGTAGCTTTTGAGATTATTTTATGGCGGTGGATGTTGCCTTGAGCACGTTTGTGGCGAGTAACCTTTCCATAGCTCATTCCTTGGAGGTTGTGGGGCACACTATTTTTGGTGGTGGTGGAGCCACACTCGTGTTGAACAAGAGGAATGACTAGTAAAGTCCGTCTCCGTGTGTCCTTGGAAGTCACGATTCCACACTAACGGCGTGTTTGAAAATATATAAAACTTTTGTTGAAAAATTTTGGAAAGTAAAAGTTGTTAAATGATGTGATATGATATGGGTAATGATGAAAATTAAAGAGGATAAAGTTAAAATAGATAGGTTAATTATATAGAAAATTATGTAGAAATGATTGAAAAATAGAGTAGTTGTATTGGAAAATGTAAAAAATAATTAAAAAATATAGTAATTATGAAGAGTGAAAAATTTTAGATTGAAAAATTTTAACTTCATTTTATATCCATTGCCAAACACACCCGAAAATTGGCTATTGATTCATATATATATATATATATATATTATATGTTAAGGTGGTGGTGTGATGCGATGGTGGATACGATATGATGTAATTTGGGCATTAAAAATACTGTTAAAATCATACGACTTAACAAACTAGTTAAGAAACTAGCTTGGTTTAGATTGATTTAACCATTTGCCAAAATCTAATTGAATTGGTGTGTGAGTAATTTATAATTTTTATGTATGTTTAACAATTTATAATTTTATATAAGATGTACATTAGAAAAGAAAATAAAATAAAAAGAAATTAAAAATATTAAATATACATTGTTCTTAATTTTCGCACAGCATCTTATATCTAATATTAAAAAAACAAAAAAAAGAATATATGTCATGCATTATGCAAAAATAAGGACTCTTAAGACACCACCATATATTCAGACGTAGATTAAAATGATGTTGACATTATCCGTATATAACAATCGTTGCTATTGAATAATAAACTATACTAGTTTGCATGTACTTTCTCTTCCTTCTGGCCAATTCTCAAACACTTGCCTCTTCCCTCTCTTGTCTTGTCAATTCTCGAACTCCACCCTCGCTTTCCTGTCTTCTTCCTCGAATGACTTCCACTCCTCTCTCCCCCTATTCCCGGAGCGTAATCCTATGCACCCGGGTGCATTGAGCCTCAATGCACCCGGGTGCACTGCACCTTTTTTTTTTGTTTTTTTTTTAAAAATTTTCTTACACAAAAGTTAATCTAAGCATATTTAACATACCTGTCAATTTTTAATATTTTTGGATATTTTTAGATATTTTTTTTAGATTTTTAAAAATCAGTGGCATTTTTAGTAATCCACTGATTTTTAAAAATCTAAAAAAAATACCTAAAAGTCTCTAAAAATTGTAAAAATTGATACATATGTTAAATAACCCTAGATTAACAACTTCATAAAAAATTTAAAAAAAAAACAAAAAAAAAGGTGCAGTGCACCCGGGTGCATTGAGGCTCAATACACCCGGGTGCATAGGATCACGCTCCGAAGACGAGGAGCGTAATCCTATGCACCCGGGTGCATTGAAGTTTTTTTTTTTATTTTTTTTTAAAATTTTTTCTTACAAAACAGTTAATATAAGCATATTTAACATATCTGTCAATTTTTAATATTTTTGGATATTTTTAGATATTTTTTTTATATTTTTAAAAATCATTGGCATTTTCAGTAAAATTACTGAAAATGCCACTGATTTTTAAAAATCTAAAAAAAATACATAAAAATATCCAAAATTTTTAAAAATTGATACATATATTAAATAATCCTAGATTAACAACTTAATAAAATTTTTTTAAAAAAAAAATAAAAAAAAAATAGGTGCAGTGCACCCGGGTGCATTGAGGCTCAATGCACCCGGGTGCATAGGATTACGCTCCCCATCTTCTCCCTCTACGTCTCTAGTAGGCAATAGGTTTTTCGGGGATGCAGTGACAACAAGAAGACAACGGAGGCAGGTAGCAGTTCCCTCTCTTTCTCTTCCCATCTTCTTCCTCTCCCTTTGTACCAACATTAGTAATCGGTTTTTAGGGATGGAGTGGTGATGAGAAGACAACGAAGGGAAGTAGCAATTTCCGAAGAACTAGATTAATCGGTCGATCATGAATTTGATTAAATCGACGATTTATCCTGTTTTCACTAGCTAGATTGTTCCACCGAAAATTGGGGTGGATTGGACCAACATGGTGGCCAGTTTATGGTCGAACTGATCTGATGTGCTAGTCCGATCTTGCTTTTGTAACGCTAGGCATTCATACATGATGCATGGGTTATATTCTAATCAAATCAGTTTGAAATGGTTTAGTCGGTTGGATACTTGCTGATCTTTCGAGCTCATTGTGTTGGTTTGGACAATAGACAGGTGGACCTCGTGTGCTCTCCAACTCATGGGGAAAGTAGTGGAGGTAGCCTTGAGGGGCCACAGTTTTGGGATGTCGATGGTTGAGAATAAGAGACTTTTGTAGTGAGGATATCGATTTATATTTTTTTGTCTTCTTACTTTTATTTTTGAGATTAGTACTTTGAGCTAACTTTTTCAGTAACTGTTGTTATTTCCTGTTGTATATGTGTAACAGAGGTTGTCTAGAGTTGGCTACGTACTATGTTTAGATGATGATGATTGGATGATCATTTACAGCTTTTGTTCCATCTTTTGATATTTTACATGGATATCTTTGATATTCTTATTATTTACCATTACTGGAATGTCATGTATTGCCCTTTTAGTGTAGGTCCATTATAAGCCATGATCTTGGGTTTTCGTGGATGGGAAAACCCTCTTGTTCATATTGCTGACACCTGAGCTAGGCCAGGCGGCAACACCACTAGCGAACACCACTAGCGAATGGAGACGGGAATGATTCTGGTGGGTGTCATTTCATGGAAAGCCTCGTAACTTTTTTCCCTGTATTTTCTTAAGATTATAGCATTTGTAGAGCAGAATTTACATTGCAATTCATAGATTAGGAGGTACACAATCAACACTTAGGTTGTTCAGTTGCCTCAACGGCCCCCTCTTTTAGGAACGATCCTACTTAACAGCGAGGCAATGTGATTACAAGAGGCATATGCAGACATATATTTACTCGTTGGAGACCCCAGGTCCAATCCTATGGAACAGGTTCCATGAATTCAAATTCAATGGAACCTCTCCATTTGGGCCTACTTTGATGATGAAATGAAACTGTTTCACTTATTACATTTAAAATTATTTGTTTAACTATTAAAATAAGTTTCATCCCAAGTAAGGTGTTGATGGGTCCCATCTAATGAAAGCATAATACACCAATATTTGAAGCTGTTAATTTAATATCCAAACATTCTAAACAACTCTTTCCTTGTAGATAAATGACTTCATAAATTATGATAATGATGTAGTGCATTTATGAATGGATCTAAGTGTCTTTAATAAATTACATGTGATTACATAAAATTTAAAGTGGGTAAAATCCACTCTAAGTTAGAATTAAAATGATTTTGGTATCATGTTCATGATAAACCAAATGATTTTACACAATGTGACTGGTTGGATTCCCATTTCACCAGCAAAGTGGAACCCAAATGGAGAAGTTCCACAAAATCAAATTCGTGGAACCGGTTCCATTAGAGTGGGACCCTTATTATTCTGGACTTCGTAAATGTTTTGTATTTATTTGAAAAGGTTGAAGAACTTTGTAAACATTCATGAGGACTTTGTGAATATTCTGAACAAGGTTGAAAGATTTAACCATGAAGATGGTATTAAAAACAAACTTCACACTATGGGTGTGTTTGATTATAAGGAAAATATACGAGGGAAATTTTTAGGGAATTTTGGAAAAAGATTGGAAGAATTTTATTTTATTTTGTTACTTTTCTTCAATCCCAAACACACTGTAAATATAAAAATCTTGGAGAAATTTTAAAAATTAGTTATGATTACACAAGTTCACACTAGTGCTGGAGTCAATCACAAAGTAATAGGTTATTACTTCAATATTATTAAAATTAAAGAGTTACCTTGTTCTTACTTTATTTTTATGCCTTATGTGGTACATCTCTTAAGAAGGGTAATGTCAGGCATTGATTGGCCACTATATATGCATTTTCAAGACTTGAAATGGGATTCTGGACAATGGACAACAACATTTGAACAGGGCAAATTTGTTTAGGCTTAGAATAGTTTATTCAAGTTCTATGCAACCCGGACTCGGAGGAGAAAAATAAAACAAACAAATTACAAACACAAAACGAGTGCTGTACTAAAGTAGATCTTATTTTTGTCATTTAATTATAAAAAAGATCATCAACACTGAAGTGAACAAGACATTAAAAAATAAAATCATAACTCAGAAATGATCTTGCAGGTTATAAGCAAAGTTATTATTAATTTTTGAATAATAATAACTCACAGAATGATGCATTCTGCTCTTGCTTTTGAGCAATGTACATACTTTAGCTTTTTCTTCTTAAGAGTCCATGTTGCTTTTTGAAATTCACAATCATTATTTAGGTTCTGTTATCATGGTGTTCTCAGTTATGAACTCATTTCTACAGAGCTGGTTTGTGAACTTGAATTTGAGTTCTACCTGAAGTTAAATAATTTCTATATTAATTTTTGCCTATTGATATCAAGCAAGAAGCGAAACAACCTTAGGCTTCATTTTCTTTTTGAGTTCTCATATCTTTTTTCTGCTTGTCAAGTTTTTTAGAGTTCTACTTGTAGTTATGCATTTCAACTGAAACATTCTTATCCTTAACTTTCTTTTTGTGGTCTTGTATTTTTTCACCGCAATTGTCAATTTTTCGAAGTGTTTAAAATGAATAACGTGTTTTGGCAGAGAGATATTAAAAAGCTATTGGTTAAAGAAAATAAATTACGCAATTTTGTTAGAGATAGATTGAAGAAAATCTATTTAGTGGGAAAGATCATCACATTCGACCCATGTCTAGTGCACTGTTTTGAAAACCGGACCGAACCGGGCGGTCGGACCGGTCGGACCGTGAACCGGTCACGTCCCGGTTCGGTACTGTTACCGGTCCAACCGCGGTTCGACCACCGGTTCGATCCGGTTGAACCGGAAAAAACCGGGAACCGGTCACAAAACCGGTTCAGTGACCGGTCCGGTTTTAAAAACATTGGTCTAGTGTTGATTGTATAATTCCAAATAAAAATAGATGAGTTTAATCTGAAAATTTCCGATGGCCTCTCTATCATCCATTACGTGATTGATTTCAAAGACTTGAGCTGTAAGGTGCGAGGCTTAGATGCTTATTCACGTCTGCATGTTTACAGGTTTGATTGATTTTTATCATGGTTGTCTTCTTTCCAATCAAATGTTGACTAGAGTATGATTATTACATTATGATGTATTTTAAACTAAATTATAACATTAATTTATTTTTATAATTACTTATATTTTTTGATTTTTTCTTCATAAACATGTTTTCCTAGGTGTATTTAATCTATATACTAAGTTTTGCCATTTTACAATACTTTTACATATTTATTTTTGATTTTTTAAAATTAAGTTTTTTAAGGGGCGAGAAATGACTTAAATGCTCCTTGAAATTGATATTTTTTTTTTAAAAAAAAATAAAATTTTAAAAGTATTATAAAATGGAAAAAACTTGGTATGTGTATTAAATACACTTAGAAAAACATGTGTATGAAGAAAAAATCAAATAAAAATAAAATAAAATATAATAAATGAATGGTGTATTTTAACCTAAAATACATTATGATGTATGTAATTGGGCTCCATGTTTACTGCCAACGTGAAAGTTCCAAAACCTGATTTGGAATAGCAAACGTTGCATTAGGTGGAGTTATTACTAATTTTGAAGGTTTGGTTATTAAAACAAGTATTTCTCCTTTGCTTGGTTCTTCTTTTTGTTTGCTTTATTGCTTCTAAGTTGTGCCTTGCAGGGGATAGTGAAATAACTCATCAAAAATGTATTTATGTCTTCTTCAGAATGAAATAATTAAAATTTGATCTTTGGATTGGACTAAATTTGACCTGAATCGTACACAAGATCAGGTGGGCAATTGTGAAGGGTCGAAATTTGATTCTTTTCTTTTTTTTGGATTTTTTTTTGGACCAAAAAAATTGATTCTTGGTTGGGAAGTCATGCTCGAAATTCTCCAACACTGCAAGTTGCTGATGTCCTCCAAGACTTGCCTCCCTTGGTGCAAATTTTGAGCCAAAGTCTAACCAATTGAAGTGGACCAAGCTAAATCCCTGCAATGACAACGTTCGAACGGGGCCAATCTGTTAAAGGCTCAGAATAATTTAGAAAGTTGTGTGAAGATCAACCAAATGTTCTAGATCCATACTATTGTTTCACAGTTCGCATTGCTGCTTAATTCTATTCAACAAGTGGATGGCCCATGTGACCGATGTAGACATTCAAAACATTTTGTACTTATAAGGCCTCTTCCATATTCCATGTAAAATTAAAGTGCCTACACTTGAAGCATTTTAGTTCATGCATCTATTCTTGAATTCATCTTTACCATCTAATGAGAAATGACATGATGTTGGATGTTGTAGTTAGTGTGTGATAAATGCTGTGAAGCATGTTACAATGATATTTTGCCTGTTTATGTCAAGGAACATAGTTTAGAAATTGATCGATATAAGAGGGAAGCTTGGTCACTTGATTATCATCGTTGATAGCTAAGTCCACCTTCCACTTTTTGGCGGTATTGGCCAATGAAAGTAATGGAGGAGGTTCAGGTAACATACTCACATTGATGCCATAGCTCCTTTAGAAGACTCTACACCTGTAACTGATAAGTAGCTAACAAAGGTGCATATGCTTACTTTTCTTTTCCTCTGATGCTTGGTCTTTATTGTTATTTTTTTTTTTCATGTCCTTTCCTTCTGTTTGTATAGAAAATTAAAAAATATATATTAAAATACAAAAGAACAAAGGTCAAATTTGCAAGCCAAATTAGGTCAAATGGTTGACGTTGTTGGCGATCTCTTGCACCTCACCAATGCACAGTAGTTTGCAGGACAATTTTTAGTTCTTAAATAAATTATTTTTTTGGCCTAAAATAAAGAACAAAAAATTACCCGTAATCAAGCGTTGGAAGATTTATAAATACCTCAATTTTCAGTTCATTCGAGCACATTAACCTTCCAATGAAAATTTAGGGAAAAAAAATGCAAAAATGGAAAGTCTCCCCCGCTCCAATTTTCTCAATTATTTTGCGTTTTTCTCACTCCATGGCTTGTTAAGAGATAAGCCAAGCTATCCGAGGTAATGCTCTTGATCCACCAAATCATTGAATTCGTTCAACAACTCAGTCCTTCAATCTCACCAAACTACCATACTCATGTAGTTGCAATAGTTATTAATTCAAACCCACCAAATCAAAACTCATGCCACAGACAATCTAGAAAGCTATGGCCAGTTCTGTTTTACTTAGTCCGACAAATTCAGTCTATTAGGTTTCATTATTTCTGATTTTCTCATCTCAAGAAAACAATGTCATTTTTACTTATCGAGTCAAGTGGTTTCATTGTAAATCAAACTCAATTAACCTAATCCTGCTCTTTCTAAACTTCTTATGAGCAATTAAGAAAACTATTTTAATTCAATTGCCAAGTCACCTGAGTTCGATTCATTAGGTCAGCCAACTTAATCAGTTTGGTTGGCTTTTTTCGGGCTTCTCACGGCGTTCACTCAAACCTAAATTCAACGCGGTCATGATCTTTTTGAGTCTAACAAGTAATTGATGGAATTATGTCATTTTCACGTACTGAGTCATCCAGTCATGATTCATTAAATCAGCCAAGTCTATTCATGGTACCGTCTTTCAGATTTATTTATGGGCAGCTAAAGAAAACCAAGTCAATCTAGCACATTGCGTCAGCCTATTCATGAGTCATTGAGTTGACTCATTGTGAAAACCAAGTCAATCTAATTCATTGAGTTAGTCTATTCAATCATTGAGTCAGCTCATTAGGTTAAAACTTATTAGTCTGGTCTTGCTCTTTAGGGTGAATGTTTTTCTCAGCCAAATGAAAAGCTTATATCACTTTTTCTTGTGGAGTCATCTGGTTTAGATTCACTAAGTGAATGAAACTCATTTTACATGGTCCAAGAAGCACATACAAGTACTTGTCATCAGCGATAACAATAAAGGAGAAATCATCAACGTTGAGAAGTTTTCGAAGTCCTCAAAACCCTACCCTACAGGAAGTTCAAGATCATGAAAAGGTACAATTTAAGTCTAGTAGGTTTGATTTGAAGTCAATTTTATTTTACCATATTTTCAAAAACTCCCATTCTACTTTATTTTAGGTTAAGTTGGTTTGAAAGTCTATCTTACTTTATTTTTTTTAAGGTTGGATAGGTTCTGATTTTGGTTCCAAATTGATTCTTTAAGATAGTTTTCATATTATATTTAAAAAGTATAATTCCATTGTAAATCTTACTTAAAAATCTATAATCAATATGATAATAATATTATTAAAATAAATTTATTAAATATACTAAATAGTAGGTAAATTAAACAAGTTTCTATATATTTTATATCTTTAAATACATAGCATATTTCATAAAAGATATATTAAATATATACATTAGTAATTCGAGTTAGTTTTGAAAACTTAGACCTTGGAACTTATCTTACCTTAATTGAATCGGATATATATATTTTTTTACTTAAAATCTATCCTATCTTATAAGTAAGAAAATAAGAATATATTCTGCTTATTTTAGAGTACCGGATGAGTCGATCTATAAGTACTGTACCCAGGTTGTACCCTTAGGATCTAACTATGTTAAAGAAAAATTACCTATGACATAAAGACCACAGTGACTCGCTTTATTGTTTAGTAAGAGCATTCATTTGCATAAAAATTCTAAAAATAAAAATACAAAAGGTAAAAAGGGAAATAAAATTTTTAAAAATTCAACTTGCAAGCAAAATTAGCCCAAAATAGACCACATTTTTAAAATCAAAGGACCAAAAAGCCCTAACATAGACCTTTTGGCTGCCACTGTGTGGGTCATTCAACAGTATTGTCGCCATCGACTTGAATCACTTGCACTATTTGGTAGCCGTTCGCACACTACTTGTGGTGTGCCCACCAACAGCTTAAGTGGGCATCTTCGCTATGCATGTATATGGCAGCTAGCGACGTGAGAAATTTATAGTTTCAGCCCAAAATGGAAAACAAAAGTTATCCTATAATTAAAGCCCAACAAGGTCTAGAAATAATTCAATTTTCAACTCATTTGAGCATACTTCTTTTGCACAAAAATCTTGAAAAGAATTAGCAATAATAAAAATACCTATTTTCCTATTTTTATCAAGTATTTTGCATTTTTTTCACTCTAAAGCTTTTCTAGGGAACATTCAAGCCATCCCAGGGAGCGTACCAATCCACTACAGCCCCTAGAATGGTCGAATTGGTGCTCAAGCATCATCTTATCATTAGGTCACACTAGATCGCAAATAATCACTCAATCCAACTGTTGAGATTCCTTTATTTTTTTTACATCCAATTATTGTAAGCATATGAATCACTTGATTAGCATGAGCTGATTACTATCCGGACTTGTTATAATCAAGAGATCAGGACCGTTCATTTATTTTTTTTATTGTAAACGCTTTTCTTCTTTTCTTTTATGTTATCAGTATTTAGATCTCATGTTTACCTGAAGATATAATGGAAGCCTATAACTCCCCAACAATCCATGTTATCAATAATGCATGAGTTATGTGAAACCCCAACCTAAGGAGGATTTAATGTGTGCATTGAACATGTACATGTGATTTATATATGATTAAATGAAAATTTTGGATGATTTTAGAATTTTATGATATTTTGAATTAGGGTTTCCATTGGAAACGATGATTAAAAATTTAATCGCCAGAGCCCAAAGTGAGTCGGTATGACCCGATGGGCTTAATGAGAATTTAATGGTGAAAATATGTCATGAATAATCATGTTAATTACCATGATTTAATTTATGGAGATTAAAGTGTAATTTAGAATTAAGATGAAAATTGATGGAAAATTCATAACTCAACGCCTACAAGGCGGATTTCGATGAAATTTGAAAGGTAAGCTCACAACGGTGAGCCCAATCTTATGAATGGATTGGATTAAGGGAATCATGATGGGATTAAGGTGATAATTAATTATTTTTATTCCCAAATCCAAAAGATAAATTCAAGTGGCCATAACTTGACGTAGAAACGTCGGTTTGAGATGAAATTTGAAACGATGGAATAAAATTATGAAATCTATGAGATGAATGGAATGAATTAAGCTAATTATGATGGAAAATTAGTTTCTTGGAGAGCAAGTAACAAGTTGCTTAAGGGCTAAGTAAAGAAGGGCAATTGTAGACAAGTGGACAGTCAAGATGTGAGCTGATTTTTGGATTTTCAAAAATGGTGAAAAAGTATTTTACTTGGCTGTAAATGTGCCACCACATATGGTAGATAAGGGAGCATTTAAGGAGTGTGGAATTGCAGCACCAAGTGTACCCCACAGCTGGAAATTCCAGCTCTATAAAAGGGAATGCACGTTCAAGTGATATGGGTGTTATGATATTTTCTAAGTGCTGAAACTTGCACCCCAAGGCAGCAGCTCACGTCCCAGCTCTAGACCACCAAGGAGGAAGAAAAGAGAAGAAAAAAAAGAAGGAGAAAAAGAGGGATTATCATTTAATCAAGTAAGTATATGATTATCTTGATTTTATGCCTCAAATCTGGAAGTTATTTGATGTTGTAAACTAAAATATGACCACCAGGGACGCGCCCTGGTGGTCAGCGTCATCGCCTCGTGTCTGTGCGGGCGCTGGTTCGAGTCTCCTCTGGAGCATAGTGGGAGCAAAAGTGTGGTCTCCCGTTTAATTTGTGGGAGCAATGTGGTCTCCCGTTAAATTGTTGGAATCTGTGTCTTCCTGTATACTTAGTGGAGCGGTGTCTCCAAATTTGTTAGAATGTCTCTGATCTTCAGTGTAATATGTGTTGAGATGTATGTAAATATCTCCCCATCAAAAAAAAAAAAAAAAAAAAAAAAAAAAAAAAAAAAAAATATGGACGGAACAGTACATGGATGAATTTTAGCATGAAAATTTTTGGGAAGAATCCTTATGAGGTGATTAAGGAAAAAAACAATTTTCAGCTTAAAAGGATAATTAATTTTCAAATTAAAAATCGGAGAAGATTGACCCAAACAGAGTAAAACGGTTGACGGGATCATCTGTAGAAAAATATTTTTAATAATTTTTTTACAAGGAATTATGGGATGAAAATTTTACAGGATACATAAGACATAATGAGGATCATACGAAAAAATTAAAAATTAGGTTTTTATGGGTATAAATATACCCCATAATTAACGTAATTTAGGCTGTCTGAAAATGGATGTTGCTGTCCAGCAAGGTAAAAATACCAAAATAAATAGAAATATTAAATATTTCGTGCTGGAAATATTTATTTTGGTTAATTAATGTAGTTATTGAGGTATGGTATAAATTTCAGATCAAAAATACTTGATTTGATATTAATTCAATATTTTGAGATTTCAGTACGTCTAATTTCAGCATATGTGGATAGTTTGAGGAAAAAATAAAAAAGAAATATGAAACCTCTGTAGAAATGATCCAAATTGATATATATGTTAATAACCTAAATTTGGATTAATAAAAGTGGGATTATTTGCTGAAAATTCGGATTTATTGAACTGCTTAGGGTTATGTGTCAAGAGATACGTTAAATGGGTGAAAAATGGGTTCCAAAGTTGCTGTTTTGGAAACCTATGAATAGTGGATTTAAATTCTTTAAAAATACCCTAAGTAAAGTGATAATTAAGGATAATTATCATGCTGAAATGTGGATTAAATTTCTGACTTGGAAAATTTTATGAAAGACCTCATATATGTGAAAGGATAGACATGCATGAGTGGTAAATGACCTAAGAAAATTAGTTTTGTGCAAAAATGCATGAAAATATGATAAATTTTGTGAATATATTTCTGTTTAGAGTTGCATGATGTTAATCTCAAATTTTGGGATTAATTAATGAGGCATAAGGCAACGACATGTGCTTAAAATGAGCACCGATATGTGAATTTTGGAAAGGAGTGAAAAGTGGCTTAAGAAAAGTAATGAGCCATTAAATAATAATTATTGGATGATTATTATGTGATTGGATGATTACCCTATTTATGAAATTTAATGTGATGTGTAATAGCCCATATAGTGCACAAGTATGTGCTATACGGACATAACGACTTGAGAAGTCGAAGGAATTATGTATGTTAATGCAAATGGGTTGGAAAAATGAGTTGAATGCAATCAAAGAAAATATATGAATGTTATATCATTCTTATATGTATAGGCAAAGGCAAAGGGATAAGCGAAACGGAAAGGTAAGCAAGCAAGGTAAGCAAGCAGCTTTCTAAATGATTTTGGTTTTCATTACAATGTATTTAAGGATGGTCATTCCTTGTTTATATGTGTATTGAAATGTTTATTTCTATTGAAATAAATGATTGCTTATGGTTTCGCAATTATGCATGAAATGTGTTGAAACATGAGTTTATACGATGTTTCATTGAAATAGTGTTTAAAGAGGGATGATGCAAAGAATTCTTTACATGAGAATGACAAGTTTCATGTGTAAGGGGTATATAATGCCGGGGTGACTAAAAGTCATGCATAGAATGGAAATCAAGTAGGCTAGTCAAGGTAGTAAGTGGACAAGGAATCCCTCTTGACGTCGCCAAGTCGGAAAGGACCGGCGAGGTAGGCTAGTCGAGGTAGTAAGTGGACAAGGAGTCCCCCTTGACGTTGCCAAGTCGGTAGGTCCGGCGCCAAGGATGGAAAGGATCATGCTATGAAAGAGTGTTCCCCGTGCTAGCGTACCGTTAAATGAAGGATAACGTCATCAATGGAAATGATGAATTTGCACATCCAATGTTTATGAAATGCCCAAAAACTGGGTTTTACGAATGGTTTACGTGAATGATTTTTCATGAATGATTTTCATGAAATGTTTATGAAAGGTTTATGAAATTTTTTTTGCTCCGCAGGTAGTTGATCATTTGCTAAGTGTCTCTACTGAATGGAGGGAAATATTTTTAAAGAATGTTGCTTTCAAAATGAATTGCATGAAAATCCTAAGCTTTCTTATTGAGTTGAATTTCAACTCACGTTTTGTTTTCCAAACCCATAGACAGGGGAAAGGAAGGAGGCAAGGAGCACAGGTGGAGATTCAAGGATGAAAGAATTCCATGAGTACCTGTATATGAACTTATGAATGTTAACAATTAAATTGTTATTCAATGTTGTAGAAGGATTATGTTATGTTTTATGCCTATGGATTGGCGAAAATTTTTTTATGGGTAAATGCTAAGGCATGAAATATCATGATATGGTTAAGTATGAAGATTATGAGATGACATGTGTAACTCTCAAATGATATAATGGCCTAAAATGGCATTTGATGGAAATAGAATGTATAAATGATATAAGCTCCTAAGGAGTTAGGGTTAAGTGGATAAATATCCAATAAGAATCTGCCACGTGATCAGGGCAACAATCCTGATTCACATTTACCAATCGATAGATCCTGAGATAAGGATGTGACACTTGGGCTGGGGCACCACAAGTTATTCCTAGATATACCCATTACGTTTGATACTAATTCCAAATATACCCATTATGTTTCAAAAAATCTCATATATACCTTACAATTTGTATAAAATTCTAGGTATGCCCATTCCGTCACCGACGTGAGAAAATGGCATTAGAAAGTATGTGAAATCACCTAAATATCCATGAGCTCGGCAAAACCAAGAGGGGGCAAAATCTCAACTGATGCTATGATAATCCATTTCCTAATAACCCCTACGACAGCCATCGTCGTCTTCATCTCTGGCACTGGTCTTCTTTGTGCGTAGCAACCATGCCATGTTCGGCACTTTTCCTCTGTCGATATGTTGTTGTCCATAGCGTCTTCCACATCGTCATCTTCCATAGTGCCATAGCCGAAGATGATCTTCTCATCTCTGCATTGTCCACTAGCGTCCGACTTTATTTCCGAACGACCATCGTCGGCGGCTCTGTTTTGGAGAGTTGAGATCTTGGATGCGCTGAACAAGAACTTGTTCATCTCTAGATTTCCGCAAAACTGGAATTCATTCTTGGAATCCAATTACGGAAAGCTTAGCTACTTTGAAAATTTTACTGCTACATCAAAGTTGGGCCAGAGGATTTCTTATTGGTCTCAATGTGTTGTTGTTGCCCACTCATTGAGGATCCACTCATTGAGGAAGCTGTAAAAGGAAGCTACATATGAAATCCCACATCGGTTAGGACGAGGGAGGGAGCCTGAGCTATAAGTAGAGGCACTGGTTGTCCTGTCGAGGCGCCTTTTGGGGAAGGACGGGCACGTGAATCCAGAAGGACAAAACCATACGGGCGAGGCCCAAAGCGGAAAATACCGAGACAGTGAGGCCAGTGCATGACATAAAATAAAATTTTGGAATTAAGTATTGATTGAGGGTTTTGCATATGTATTGAAAAGAGATGCAAATATGGGAGCAAAACTTAGAAGAAATGAGGCAGAAATCTAAAATATAGAAGAAATATCTAATGAACGATTTTTAGCATAAAAATTTGTGGAAAGACTCATTATGGGGTGATTAAGGAATGAACCCATTTTTAGCATAAAATAATAAGTACGTTGCAAATTAAAAATCCGGGAAAATCAAACTGGACAGGATTGAACGGGTAGCAGGATCAACTGCACTAAATGATTTTTAATAATTTTATACAAATAATTTTGGGCTGAAAATTTTACAGGATATATAAGAAATATTGAGGATCATACGAATAAAATAAAAAATTAGGTTTTTGTGGGTATAAATATGCCCCATATTTTACGTGATTAAGGCTGTCTAAAAATGGATGTTGCTGTTTAGCAAGGTAAAAATACCAAAATAAATATAAATTCTTAATTTTTGTGCTGAAAATATTTATTTTGGTTAATTAAGGTAGTTATTAAGGTATGGTAGAAATTTGAGATCAAAAATACTTGATTTGATATTAATTCAAGATTTTGAGAATTCAGTATGCCTGAATTCAGCATTATGGACAACTTAAGGAATAAATTAAGATAAATGTTAAATTCTAGGTTTTTGTAATGAAATTTGAATTATAATGGGATATAAATCACGATTTAATATAATTCATATGATGATTTATGAATAAACTACTGATTTTATAAGATATGGAACTTAGGGTTGCATATATGACCCGATTTTTTCATTTTTATGTTAAAAATGGTATGGAAATGAGATTAAATGATTTATAGAAGTTATGTAGGGTAAAATACCCTAGGATTATGATAATTTGGATGCCCAAGAGGATTTGGGAAGATAAGCCCCAAATCTGATTTTTATGAATTTTATGAATAGGTGTCCAAATGGGGTGAAAACGGTACCCGCAATAGGAAAATAAGTTGCTGTTGTGAGAGGAGTTAATATATGAATTTTAAATATGTGTTAACACCCTAAATTTGGGTTAAGAAAAGCATGATTTAAGGTTGAAAATTTTTGATTAAAAATCTGTTTAGACCATGCTGCTAAAGGGAGCATTGAAACGATGAAAAACGGGTTCTAAAGTTGCTGTTTTGGGAACCCTATGACAAATGGATTTATATAGGGTGGAAAACCTAAGGAATATAAGTATTTGAAGATGAAGCAAATAAATAAAATGTTGTTTTCATTTATTTAGGCAAAGACAAGGAAAAGAATGAAAGGAAATGGATTATGGCGATCTCAGGTAAGCAAGCAAACTTTCTAAAATGATATTTTCTTTCTATGTGATGATGTGTGATTGAAATGTTTATGTTTATGTTTTAACGAATGGGCAAGCAGAAGTTTTGAAAATGATGGCTTTAATGAAAAGCCACAAGTTTTGGAAATGACAACTTTAATGAAAAGTCATAAGTTTTGGAAAAGAATGACTTTAAGGAAAAGCCTCAAGGTTTGCTTCATGGGAAGCAAGCAATGTTTTTAAGATAAAGAAATTATCACAAGTATTGCCTTGGACTGGCAATGCTTTATGTTAATGGAATTGAGAAATTTGCTTATAAGTAAAAGCAAGTTCTCCACGATAATGTTTTTAAAGGATTTCATGTTTGATGCCGATGGTTTTAAGAATTTGCTTTTAAGTAAACAAGTTCTTTATGATGTTGTTTCAAAAGTATTTTATAAAAAAAGGGAATTTTGCCCTTTTTCACAAAACAACAAATGTAAATAAGTTTTGAATTTCTCTTACGATGTTTAATGATAAATAGTCATGTTATAAAAAAAGAGATTTAATTTATGAAAAAGATTTATTTTGCTAGGTCATGATAATTAAATAATAAATGATGATTTCAACATAGTTCATATGTTTTGAAATAATATTCGAAAAGTTTTGATTTCCTTTAGATAAGAAAATCTATGTTGAAAATATCTTAAAAAATGTTTATACGGATGTGTTGAAAGGGATTTAAGGATGACCAACCTCCTATGTTGATTTCATAAAATGGATTGATTTCGGGTTGCTAAATGGTATGCAAAAGATTATGCAAGCCCTTTATGTAAAAATGACAAAATTGATATGTGGACAAGAAATTAATTTTAAGGTGGTTGAGAAGGGGTTAGCACAATTGCATAACTTTTGTGAGCAAAAGGCCCCGAAATGGAAACCAAGAAAATGTTAGAAAATATATAGTTTAATTTTGAAAATTCAAAGGTTTTGAAATTCTTTTATAAGGATTTTAAGATGTATTATTTTTCAAACATTTCAAATGTTTATCAAAATGTTTTACTCGAAATGTTTCTAACAGAATTTAAGGAAAGTCATCCTAAAATTAGATTTCAAATAACAACTTGTTAAAGTTGTTGGTCCCGAGTTAATGACAATTACCCAAGAGGGGAGGGGTGAATTGGGTATTTAAAAATTTATAACTTAAATAGAAACTTTACCCCGGATTAATCTATTCCCCTTTATGAAGAAACGAAATGGAAAGCAATAGAATGTAGAGAGTAGAAATATAAATCAAACACACAAGATTTTATAGTGGTTCGGGCAACCTCCCTACTCCACTCTTCCAAGCTCACACTCCTTGTGACTTGGGTTCCATTATTGTATTTCACAAATACAACTAGAGTCACTGCTCTCTTCTAGATTCCAGCTCTAGGGGGCATCAACAAATCACATCAACAGTACGTGATGAGTTCTACTCTAATCACACACTACTTTGCTTACACTTGATCTTAGTTACCCAAACTAAATCAAGTTCAATACAACAAAAAATAACAAAAGAAAATTTCTACACGTTACTGTTGTGTAGAAGCAGTTTTGGCGCAGAGAAGAACTTGTATAGTTGGCTTTGAAGGATCAGCAGTTGAGCTCTTGCAGTTTGAAGCAAAGTTCTTCTTCTAAGGATTGGCTTGATCACTTAATGCTCTTGAGGAATAAGAGTTATGAACAGTTAATGAATCTCAGCTACCTCCCTCGTTCACATTGAATGCCTTTTATAATTGTGGAGGAGGTGGGTGGCGCGCATTTAATGTGCTAACGTTCGAATATTTTCCGACCGTTGCGACCCAAGTCGCAGGTGGAGTCGACTTCGGGTGTGATTTCGCCCAAGTCGCAGATGGAGTCGACTTCGGGTGCGACTTCGCCTGTCCGCAGCAACTTCAAGTTCCTAACTGGGTCGACTTGGTCATCGACTTGACCCAAGTCACAGGTGGAGTCGACTTCGGGTGCGACTTCACCTCGGCAGTTTGCTTGACGAACTTGAAATCTTTGGAATGCTTTTATTTTGCTTGGGTTTCCTTGTCTTTGTTGTTCTTCCCTGATTTAGTTCTCTTTGAATCATTGTGTCTTCACTTTAGCTTGTTTCCTTTAGCTTCATGATTTGCAAGCCTTGAGTCCTCGAGTCTTGAATCTTATATTCATGAGCAAGTTCAGTATATCTTGATTAGAACAGTTGAGTTTATGCAACTTGCTTTCTTTGGATTTGGATTTGGATTAGTCTTCATATGTTCCAATTTGAACATCTGAGTTGACTTGCTCTTCATCTTTACTTAGTTCTGCCTTGAAGTCGATCTAATCCCAATTTATCTTCTGAAATTTCTCCTCTGTCTGATCGAAGTCGATGCCGGAGTCGACTTGGTCTGCGACTTCGCCTAAGTCGCATGCTGAGTCGACTTGGGATGCGACTTTGGCACCCCCTGTTCTCGGTTTCAACTCTGGACAGAAACGACGCCTCCAAGTCGCTATTGGAGTCGACTTGTCCTGCGACTTCACCTCAAGTCGCAAGTGGAGTCGACTTGGGATGCGACTTCGGTACCTCTCAGCCTTGGCTTCAACTCTGGAATGAATTGATATTTTGAAGTCGATGCTGGAGTCGACTTGGTCTGCGACTTCGCTCAAGTCGCATGCGGAGTCGACTTCGTTTGCGACTTCGGCAGCTCTACTCCCCGTTTTCAACTCTGGAAGGAAACGACGCCTCGAAGTCGATGATGGAGTCGACTTGGGGATCGACTTGGCCTGAAGTCGATGCCTGAGTCGACTTGGAAATCGACTTATCCTGCCATGCTTCATTTTCTTCAAATGTATAGCCTTTATTCACTTCCACAAACATGTTAGTAGCCAAGACTTACTCAAATTGATTTGTTAATCATCAAAACATAGATTTAACTTATTTTCCATATATTTCCAACAATCTCCTTTTTGATGATTGAAAAAATTGATTTGAGTGTATACCGTTCAATTGCTTAAAAGCATGCTAATATTCATGCAATCAATCAAGTTGAAACATTTATCCAGAAAACTTTAAAAACAATCATAGAAGTTTGTACTCATAAAAGCTTATACTCAAAAATCCCGATCTCTTGAACCATTTAGACTCAAATCATTTAGACTCAAATCCCGATCTCTTCTCCCTCTTTTTGTCAATATATCAAAAATTAGAGGGTAAAGTTAGAGACAGGTGGGGTTGCTCCCCCTAATCAAGTGCTCCCCCTTAGGTTGTGCTAAGTTAATTCAAGCATTCCCATATCATTTCTAATTTTATAAAATAGTTCTTTTGCTAGAGGTTTGGTGAATATATCTGCAATTGGGCACAACAGCTCCCGGCGGCAATGTATTCGGCTTCCGCCGTAGATAGAGCAACACTAATTTGTTTTCTTGAAAACCATAAAACCAACATGTTCCCAAGAAATTGACATGTTCCACTAGTGCTTTTTCTATCTACTTTGTAACCGGCAAAATACGCATCCGAGTAGCCGATTAGATCAAAATTGGAGCCCTTTGGATACCAAAGTCCTATATTGGTAGTGTCTACTAAATATCTGAAGATTCTTTTCACAGCTATCAAGTGTGATTCTTTTGGACATGACTGAAATCTAGAGCACATATACACACTAAACAATATATCAGGCCTAGAAGCAGTTAAATACAATAAAGAACCTATCATGCTTCTATACAATTTTAAATCAATTATTTTTCCTTTCTCATCTTTGTCGATTTTGATTGTTGAGCTCATAGGTGTGTTTGCCCCTTTCCTATTCTCCATGCCAAACTTTTTCAACATTTCTTTGATATACTTGGACTGATTGATGAAAATTCTTTCATTTAGTTGCTTGATTTGCAGTCCAAGGAAGAAATTCAGCTCCCCCATCATACTCATCTCAAATTCCTTCTGCATAAGCTCAGAAAATTCTTGACAAAGAAACTCATTAGTAGCACCGAAAATGATATCATCAACATAAATTTGAATGATCAATATATCATTTTCTTTATACTTGATAAACAAAGTGGTGTCTACCTTTCCTTTTTGAAAATCAAGATCAATCAGAAATTTGCTTAATCTATCATACCAAGCCCTTGGAGTTTGTTTTAATCCATATAATGCTTTGGTTAATTTATATACAAATTTAGATTGATCTTTCTCCTCAAATCCAGGTGGTTGTTCAACATACACCTCTTCATTTATATATCCAATCAAAAATGCACTTTTAACATCTATTTGAAACAATTTAAAGTTCATGTGAGATGCAAAAGCTAGTAAGATGCGAATAGCTTCTAATCTAGCAACCAGGGCATAGGATTCTTCAAAATCTATTCCTTCTTCTTGTGAGTATCCTTTTGCCACAAGTCTAGCTTTGTTTCTCACTACAAGTCCACTTTCATCTAATTTGTTCCTAAAGACCCATTTGGTACCAATAATTGTATGACCATTTGGTCTAGGAACTAAATGCCATACATTGTTCCTTTCAAATTGATTTAGCTCTTCTTGCATTGCTATAATCCAGTTTTCATCATTGAGAGCTTGTTCAATGGTAGTTGGTTCGATTTTTGACACAAATGCATATTGTCCACAAATGTTTTGCTTTGAACTCCTAGTTTTCACTCATTCATAAACATTTCCAATGACTTGCTCAATTGGATGTGCATTTTTGAACTTTAAGTCAATTGGAGATTTGTAGGAATCATTACCTTCACTTACCTCTTCCTCCATGGAGTTTTCTGGCTTGAGATCGATTTTCTTTGGTTGTTCTTGTTGTTTTCCTTTTGTATCATCTGCATCACTTAATTCATCATCCTTTCTCGGAGTTTGGTAAAATTTATCAAAGACAACATGTATTGACTCTTCTATTGTTTGATGTCTTTTGTTGAAAATTCTATATACTTTGCTATTTGATGAATAACCCAAGAAAATAGCTTCATTGCTTTTGGCATCTAATTTCCCCAGATTTGTTTTTCCATTATTTAGCACATAACAAATACATCCAAAAGTATGGAAATATGATATGTTTGGTTTCCTGCCTTTTCAAAGTTCATATGGGGTCTTTTTCATTATTGCTCTAATGGTAACTCGGTTTAATACATGACAAGCTGTACTTACAGCTTCACCCCAAAATCTCTTGGACAATTTACTCTCATTTAGCATGGTCCTAGCCATTTCTTGAATTGTCTGGTTTTTCCTTTCAACAACTCCATTTTGTTGAGGAGTTCTTGGTGCAGAAAACGTATGGTGAATTCCCTTTTCATTGCAAAATTCTATGAATCGAGTATTTTCAAATTCACCACCATGGTCACTTCTAATGGAAATGATTGAACTTTGTTTTTCATTTTGCACCAAATTTGAAAACGAGACAAACATTGAAAATGCTTCATCTTTGCTAGCTAAGAGTATAATCCAAGTAAATCTAGAAAAGTCATCCACGATTATATATACATACTTTTTCCACAAAGAGTTAAAATGTCTGATGGCCCATAAAGATCAATATGTAGTAATTCAAGTGGTCTAGTTGTTGAGATTTCCTGTTTGGTCAAAAATGGCATTTTCGGTTGTTTAGATAGTTTGCAGGCTTTACAAATCTTATCTTTATCATATTTGAGCTTTGGTAAGCCTTGTACCAAATTCTTTTTCCATAAGGTTTTAATATTTGACATATTTATATGTCCAAGCCTTGCATGCCATTTTCATGGATCATTTTCTATGACTATTAGATATTTTCCTTCTAAGTCATCAAGACAAACCAAATATACATTTTCATGTCTTTTGCCACTAAAAATTATGCGTTCGTCATCATCAATAACATTACATATAAAGGATTCAAATACAACTTTATATCCTTTATCACACAGTTGACTAATACTCATTAGGTTGTGTTTGAGTCCTTCAACAAATAGAACATTTTCAATACATGCATTTGAAATACCATAGACATTTCCTTTACCTTTTATTTTACCTTTTTTATTATTTTCAAAAGCTACCGTTCCTTCATTGCATGGGTTGATCTTGTGAAATAATCCTTTTTCTCCTGTCATATGTCTTGAGCAACCGCTATCCATAAACCATACGTTATTGGCCTTAGCTTTAAGACATACCTGCAAAAATTAATTTGAGTGGAGCTCATCCTTTTGGTACCCATTTTATGGGTCCGTTTGGGTTAGTTATCCTTTGGAGTTTATGTTGATCTATCTTTGAAACCATAAATCCAATGCTTTTCGGCATCCAAACCAATTTAGCACCAAGGTTTTGCAGTTTTCTTAATTTACATTGATAGACCTTATGTCCTAACTTGTTGCAAAAGTTACAAGCTCCCGGAAGTCTAGAAATAGGAAGCCACTTGGTAATTTGTTCCTCAGTTGGTCTTTTGGTCCAAGCTACTCGATTTATCTTTGGTTTAGTATAAATGGGTTTGACATTATTTCTTGGAGCGTTAGACTTTGTTTGTTCAAATGTATTGTATCCAAGTCCCTTTTTGCAAGTTTGGGTTGTTATTTTTAAGAATATTTTTACATTTTCTCCTGGATTAGAGAACTTGGCAAGGGATTCATTTAATGATTCATTTTCATTTTTAAATTTTTCTAACTCATTTTCTAATGTATTCTTTTCATTTTTTAATTTATCTAATTTTTCAGCAAGTTTACCATTTACAATTATTACTGCATCACATTGTTTCTTTATTGTAAACTTGTTTCCTAATTTCTTTATTTCTTCATATAGTGAATCATAAGCTTGTTGAAGTTCTTCTAATTCAGCACATTTAAGACATTCATTTGTAGAAAAGATTTCTGTTTGGAGGTTACCTCTTGACTACTTGTGCAGTCCGTTGAAGTAGCTTGATCCTCCAAGGTTTCCGTGGCTGCAAAGCATATGTCGGTATTTGCTATGCAACAAATTCTCGCGCAATCTGCTTCGCATTCTTCACTTGAGGAGCTATTTGTTGTAGATTCTTCTTCATTCATGTACATGCCTCTTCCTTTGTTTCTTTGAACCGCCGCATCTTTTCTTTATTCATTCTCGCGCAATCTGCTTCGCCTCGATCTTTTCTTTGCTCCTTTGCCTTGTTTTCTTCGGGCGTTGGACATTGGGCTTGCATATGTCCTGAACCGCCGCATCGATAACATTTTGTTGTTTCTTTCTTTTTCTCTTTGAAATTTCTTTCTTTAAAATTTCTGAAATTTCTGCCTTTCCTTACAAATTTTCTGAATCATTTTGTGAGTAAGGCAATTTCATCGTCATTTTGTGAAGATGAGGTATCGTCCGAGTCTTGTGCGGCTCTCAAGGCAATGACTCTTTTGCCTTTGTGATGATCTTCGTTTCTTTTCTTGATCAGCTTATGTGACATTAAGGAGCTAATAAGATTTTCCAACTTCAACGTGTTAAGATCCTTGGCTTCTTCTATTGCCGTGATTTTTGGAGTCTATGATTCGGGTAGTGCCCTTAGAATCTTCATGACCTGCTTAGATTCAGAAATTGCTTTTCCTAGCCCTTTCAAGGCATTAGTAATCTTGAAAAATCTAGCAAACATTTCAGAAATATTTTCAGTTTCTATCATCCTAAAATTTTTCAATTCTCCAATCAAAATGTTTCTCCTCGTCCCTTGGACTTGAGAGGTTCCTTCATAGATAGAAGTTAGTGTATCCCATATTTCTTTGGCGGTTAAACAAGAGGATACTCTATCATATTCGGAGGCCGTAAGAGTACAAAATAATGAATTCATAGCCTTGACATTGCTCTTTACAATTTTCACTTCCTCATCGGTTCATTTGGAAGTTCTTTCATCAATAGGCAAAGTCACACCGTCTTGGATTGCGATCCAAGAGTCCATATCTATAGCCATGATGAGTTGTTTCATACGTAGCTTCGAATATCCAAAATTGTTCATATCAAACAATGGTGGCCTAGTAAATGATTGGCCTTCGGTAAATGCGGGGAACGAAAGTCGATTGGGATGCCATGTCAATAAATCTCTTTGGTTTAACTCAAAGACCTGCTCTGGTACCACTTGTTGGTCCCGAGTTAATGACAATTACCCAAGAGGGGAGGGGTGAATTGGGTATTTAAAAATTTATAACTTAAATAGAAACTTTACCCCGGATTAATCTATTCCCCTTTATGAAGAAACAAAATGGAAAGCAATATAATGTAGAGAGCAGAAATATAAATCAAACACACAAGATTTTATAGTGGTTCGGGTAACCTCCCTACTCCACTCTTCCAAGCTCACACTCCTTGTGACTTGGGTTCCACTATTGTATTTCACAAATACAACTAGAGCCACTGCTCTCTTCTAGATTCCAGCTCTAGGGGGCATTAACAAATCACAGCAACAGTAGGTGATGAGTTCCACTCCAATCACACACTACTTTGCTTACACTTGATCTTAGTTACCCAAACTAAATCAAGTTCAATACAACAAAAAATAACAAAAGAAAGTTTCTACACGTTACTGTTGTGTAGAAGCAGTTTTGGCGCAGAGAAGAACTTGTAGAGTTGGCTTTGAAGGATCAGCAGTTGAGCTCTTGCCGTTTGAAGCAAAGTTCTTCTTCTAAGGATTGACTTGATCACTTAATGCTCTTGAGGAATAGGAGTTATGAA
Source organism: Annona cherimola (assembly GCA_030490835.1). Taxonomy (NCBI): domain Eukaryota; kingdom Viridiplantae; phylum Streptophyta; class Magnoliopsida; order Magnoliales; family Annonaceae; genus Annona; species Annona cherimola. Next base: position 65,945,002 of record CM059977.1, read on the forward strand.
CAGTTAATGAATCTCAGCTACCTCCCTCGTTCACATTGAATGCATTTTATAATTATGGAGGGAATCCGAACGTTTGAAGGTAGGTGGCGCGCATTTAATGCGCCAACGTTCGAATATTTTCCGACCGTTGCGACCCAAGTCGCAGGTGGATTCGACTTCGGGTGCAACTTCGCCTGTCCGCAGCAACTTCAAGTTCCTAACTGGGTCGACTTGGTCATCGACTTGACCCAAGTCGCAGGTGGAGTCGACTTCGGGTGCGACTTCACCTAGGCAGTTTGCTTGACGAACTTGAAATCTTTGGAATGCTTTTGTTTTGCTTGGGTTTCCTTATGTCTTTGTTGTTCTTCCCTGATTTAGTTCTCTTTGAATCATTGTATCTTCACTTTAGCTTGTTTCCTTTAGCTTCATGATTTGCAAGCCTTGAGTCCTTGAGTCTTGAATCTTATATTCATGAGAAAGTTCAGTATATCTTGATTAGAACAGTTGAGTTTATGCAACTTGCTTTCTTTGGACTTGGATTAGTCTTCATATGTTCCAATTTGAACATCTGAGTTGACTTGCTCTTCATCTTTACTTAGTTCTGCCTTGAAGTCGATCTAATCCCAATTTATCTTCTGAAATTTCTCCTCTGTCTGATCGAAGTCGATGCCGGAGTCGACTTGGTCTGCGACTTCGCTTAAGTCGCATGCTGAGTCGACTTGGGATGCGACTTTGGCACCCCCTGTTCTCGGTTTCAACTCTGGATAGAAAACGACGCCTCCAAGTCGCTATTGGAGTCGACTTGTCCTGCGACTTCACCTCAAGTCGCAAGTGGAGTCGACTTGGGATGCGACTTCGGTACCTCTCAGCCTTGGCTTCAACTCTGGAAGGAATTGATATTTTGAAGTCGATGCTGGAGTCGACTTGGTCTGCGACTTCGCCCAAGTTGCATGCGGAGTTGACTTCGTTTACGACTTCGGTAGCTCTGCTCCCCGTTTTCAACTCTGGAAGGAAACGACGCCTCGAAGTCGATGATGGAGTCGACTTGGGGATCGACTTGGCCTTAAGTCAATGCCTGAGTCGACTTGGAAATCGACTTATCCTGCCATGCTTCATTTTCTTCAAATGTATAGCCTTTACTCACTTCCACAAACATGTTAGTAGCCAAGATTTACTCAAATTGATTTGTTAATCATCAAAACATAGATTTAGCTTATTTTCCACATATTTCCAACAAAAGTGGGTGCGCTCGCTTACAAGTTGACACAGACCGCGGCCTGTGATGTATTTTTAAAAATAATTTTTAAAGATATAGACTTCGGTATAAGATTTTTGTGTGGTTATGGATGCAGACAGAGGTCTGTGATCCCGGTTTAAAAGGACATAAGCTGCGATCTGTGGTTCTTCAAACCGAATGGACTGCGGTCCGTCATAATAATGTACGGTGCACCAGTATAAGGATCAGGCAAGTTGTAGAGCAAGGTTGGGATGACTGGGGCCCATTCTACATAAGGCCAAGTCGCTAAGGGATGACAGAAGTGCCAGCGGCGCCTTCCTTGAGATGGGAACAGGATAAATAAATAGCCGCCTGGCTAGCGTGCTGTTAAAGATTCTCTTTCAAAAGGTAGCATGATCACTTTTTAAGTGTCGCTACTGGATGGGGAGAAATGTGTTTGCATACGTTTTGCTTTTCAAAAGCCCAAAGATTGGGATATAAAAGCATTTATATGAAAAATTATCCTAACTTGAATTTTTATGAGCCATTATGCATAAGTTACCCTCAAAGCAGGGTGTTTTACACAAAATGTGTAAATATTAAGAATAAAAAATAGTTTTTATGCAAAAGTTTTCATGAAAAGGATTTACGACTTGTTTGCTATAAACAAGCCCTAAGATAGGGATCATGAAAAAAGGTTTATGTTGGAAAATGTTTTGGACATAAGAATGTCCATTTCTAAAAGGTTTATGTTGAAAAATGGTTGGACATGAAAATGTCCATTTCCTAAAGAGATTTATGTTGGAACATGTGTGGACATAAAAATGTGCGTTTCTAAAAGAGTTTAAGGGATAAAGGTGTTTGTGGACATATGAATGTCTACTGCCAAAAAGGCTTATGGGAAATGTGTTTTGGACATAAAAATGACCGTTATCAAAGTGTTTATGTGTAAAACGTTTTAGGACGTGTAAACGTCCGATTCCAACAAGGTTTACATGGAAAAACATTTTATGATGTATAAACGTCCGATTCCAACAAGGTTTAAGTGGATAAATATTTTAGGACGTATGAACCTCCAATGCCAAAATGATTTATGTGGAAAAACATCTTTTCGTGAACATGAGAATGTCCATTGTCAAATATGGTTTATGTCAAGATGTTTTGGAACATAAAATGCCCCTTGGCCAAAATGATTTACGAGAAAAATATTTTAGGAAATGATTTTCAAGGAAAGTCTTGCCTCGAAATGCTTGCTTACTGCGTTATCACTCATATTTTGTTTTCCAAAGTTCAGACAGGTACTAAGAGACTCAAGAGGTCGAGGACCTAAGAAATGGAGATAAGGTACGAGATAGTACCATGTCGGCTAAAAGGATTAGCCATGGTGAGTGGAATGCTATGAATGGATGTTTTTAGGTATATTGATATAATACGTGACTTGTTTAAAGTTTTGAGTTCTAGATGAACTAATGATTGAACATATGTAGGTATGCAATGGAAATGTCATGATTAGATCAAGAGAACTTTTAATGTATAAGTGCATGTTGAGAAGTTAGAAAGGATATATACAAGTGTACCATTGCTTATGTTATAAATAAAATGATGACGAATGAAGAAACGAAAAAAACTTTTGGACGAGTTCCAATTAAAATCCCGCCATGTGATCAGGGCAACAATCCTGATTTACATTTACCAATCGATAAGATCTTGAGATAAGAAAGTGACGTCTCGGTTTGGGGTGTTACACTACATTTACTGCCTAGTGAGAAATGGCTACGCTTAGTGTCATCCTGCCGCAGTTGAAGAAGGTGGCCTGAGTGGACAGAAGAATATCTGTGCCAGAGGAAAATAGTGGAGATGCTCACGATTGTCGAGCTTGATGGTGGTGGTGGAACAGAGAAGATGGAGTTTCCAGATTTCTACATTAAGGGTTAGCGCTGGATATAGATGATGATGCCATTGATTTGAGATCTCTGGGATTTCGTAGTGGCTACCATGCTCGGATTGCTCATCGAATTTGAAGAGGGAAGTTCCGTTGATATTATCGGTGTAGAGGCTTGCCGGAATCCACGTACATTCCCTTCTTTTCTGCACGCACATAACACCGCAGTCGCCATTGCTACTTGTTAGCACCTGCTGTTGTCGGTCGGAGAATAAGTCCATCGACCTCCATGTTGATTTGTTCTTCAATGCCTCAAAATCTAGCTATCCATATCTGTCCTAGATCTGCCCAAATCATTGTTGCCTAGTTCCTTTCTCACCGGCTATCTACACAATTTCTTCTAGATCTAAAATGCCAGCCATTGCCCATGTGACGTGCCAAAATCTGCTCCACCATGGTCGTCTGTCTTATGCTCGTCTTCTCTGGTGAATGACCTTCATCATCGTGGTTAGTTATATGTCAAAACGCTAAGGGCACTTCAGGCATTTCAAAAAAATTGACAACGTTATCCCAACGTGTCTGTTACTTGGTATAACGGTGACTTACAGAATGGGCATGTTTGGAATTTTATGCAAACATAGTGGGTATAATTGGTATTTTTGAAACGTAGTGAGTATATTTGGAATTAATGTCAAATTTAATGGGTATTTCTGGGAATATCCCATAATGCATTTACTTCATATATTTACTTTTTTTCCCAATGTAAACATTTTGCTCTCATGCCTACATTGGGTTAATAATGAAAGTCCACGACTCCTCAATGGCCCACCTAAACATGAAATTAGTACTGTCTTGTACGTGATGTATCTATTTCCATGTGATTTGCTTAATTTATATACATTTTTGTAAATGACTTTTAAATCTCATTATTACCTTGGCTAGTAATGGAAGTCCACAACTTCTCAATTGCTCACGTTAACATGAAATAAGTATTAACTACGTGATATATCTATTTCCATGTGATTTACTTGTTTGTAAATGACTAAATTTCATGATTACCTTAGCTGGTAATGGAAGTCCATTACTCTTTAATGATCCATCTAAGCTTTCGAAAAATTCACGCACTTTATTTCAATGAGATTTTAGTAATGTACTCATTCTCTTGAAATTTGTAAGTGTCATGATTATCTATTGATATGAGTCTTCAATGACCCATCTAAGCATGAGATCAAACTCTTAAGTATTTTATTTCCTGCTATGAAAATATTTTTCTTTATGCATTTCATCCCTTATAGCTAAAACTTATGATTAGCTATTTATCAAAAAATTCATAAAAAAAATATGATTAGCTTAAGTTAATGAAATGGTAGGCTGAGCCTCCTCTTAGTGGCTTATCTAATCATGAAACCCAAGTCATACATTTCGTTTCGTTATTTATTTACTCAAAGATAATCATTATCTGAGAAAGAGGAGGACCAAATAACATCCTCTTTGCGCACTAATCATATACTCTAGTACTTGTAGTAAGCCTATCTTGCATACTTAACTGCAAATAGGCCATCGATATCATCCTTAGCATAAGTTAATGGTAACTTGTTATAAACCTGATTATAAGAACTCAATTCCTAAACTGAGTCATTAATGTATATGATAACTCATCTATGTAAAATTGAACCTTCACCATGCATGCATCTCCTTGTGTACGACTAAATAATAATTTTTATATGCATCCAATGCCCACTTCACAAGCTTATTTAAGTATTAGATCTAGATTATCTAATTGACCATGATTCTTTCTCCTTCTTGTGGAGCATTCTTAGTCAAACATATATAGATCTGCATTTCTAAGAACACCTAGGATAACGAAACGCATCAAGTCTCAAGTGATGTAACCCGATTCAACACTTCGTTTGAAGCATCATTTGGATGATTAAGATTTTGTCTCACCAATCGTATTGCGCATGAACATACCTATCCTAATTCATTTATTCATGCAAGGAATTCATAGTCAATTCATTAGCTCTAAACATCATCTTCACCAAGCTGAATGAAGAGATTTGCTCCCATTAAGAATCATGAAGTGTATACAACAAAATTGATGGTTAGAATAGAAACTCACATGCTCTATCATTAACAAACTTGATTTGAATTGTTTATTGTGCAGATCTTAATTACAAGCATTGCGTGTGAGTAAGTGAATTAATTTTACCTTGCTTATAAAGCAAACTGCACAGTTTAATATAAAGATCTACAAAATAGCCATAAAAAAGAATAATAAAACCAAAAACTATTATGCGGTGAATTGCCAATCGAATGGTTTTATATGAACTACCCTTCTTTTAAATATGATGGCCGACATTGTATAAGTGATTAAAGTCTAAATTATCTGTGACAAAAATTACCAACACAATAAAGTAAGCTAGTTGGATCATCTGAAACCAACAAGGGTCATCCTCCTCCTTCATTATCATCCCCATTACTTTTATGATTTGGCCAAAGATTCTAGATCATTCATCCTAAGGCTTTCACCATAACTAATCTGCACATACACATAAACCAGCTAAAAAGATCATCATGAGCATACTAAACAACTTGATGAGCAAGTATTGATTCAACTCAGTAACCTGATGTTGATTTCCATAGTTGACCTAATCCCATCTCTTTCAAGCCCCTTAGAGTGGACAAGAAGCTCCTCACATGGAGCCAAATGACAAAGTCCACCATATGAAATTGTGATTCATAACTTATGAACCTCTAAACGAGAACACAATTGCAAAGTCCATTTGATACTAATGAACTATTCATTATCACTAAAGTACTAGCTCCAAAGAGGGTGTCACACTACTGGTATGGTTATGGCTAGATGATTCCACACTAAGATACATCATTAGAATTTTTTCTCTCCTTAGGATCAAAGGCATTCCAAAAAGTGTCACAATCTTTTTCATATAAAGTTATATCACACACATTACAAACTAATTAATTTTATGATGTCATCAACATTAATTCAAAGCCTCTTTAGAGAGGGTTGATCATCTCCTTCTTCAATGACAAAAACATAATGTCCTTCATGACACTTTTCTTCATCTTAAAAGATTAACAACAACATGAATCTTGTATAATGTGTATGATCTCCTTTTTTTTCTTAAGTAAGATCTTCAAATTCGTCTTTTGATATCTTGCTAGCATAAGCCGCAAAAATTACTTATCTTTTGATCTTTCTCAAGCCTCTAAAAAAGATTACACCACCTCTAAACCTAACTTTTGTTTTCTTATAGTTTTCATGATATGGATTATATGTTTTTGATCCTTCACAAGAAGATTAACAAGATCCACTATCTTTAGAATTGATTATTGATCTCTCACATGCATAAATAATAGACATCACATTTTTTCAATTTTCCATAGAACGACGGTATAGATTACATTTTTTGCATCTTCCTTTATGACTATACTTTTTTTGAATCAAAGATATTATTTTTTCAAAGATACAATTAAATGTCAACACACAATGTGGAATTTTCAAATATGTAATTTTTTGAACAATCAAACTGAATAATAAAATACAATATTTTCTTTTATGAGTGCTCTATAACACAGAGAAACTTGACCAAAATAAGATACTTTTAAAGTTTTCACGTGGCCATTTTTTGTTGAAACTCCACCTTTTTTTAATTCATTAAGACAAAAGGAATAAATTCCTTTAATTTAGATCGGTTTTGTTATTTACATTATTTTAGCGAATGTTGAATAACAGCTGATATATGAACTATAATTAACTAGTAATCATAAATCTACCCAGATTCATTATGCAGTTTGGATTTAGTTTTCTTTTATTTGAGGTACATTGCGATTTGCTTTTGGTTGCATATAAATAAATTTATAGAAACTATTGGATCTTTAGTTTCAGCCCACCTGGATGATTATTTTAAATCCACTTTGTTATTCGCATTTAGAATTATTTGTTCAATTACAATAAGTTTCATCCAAAATAAAACTATTGCATGTGCCTCATGACCTTTTTGAAGTGTAAAACTAATATAATAAAATTATTTAATTTGTATACTGTTAGATTATGTGGTTGTTCCTTTTGATTAGTTTGATGATAATAAAATGAATTTAATTTTATGATCTTGATTTTGAATGTGTTGGTCATGTTAATATGCGATCAAGATTAATTTGTGCTCTTTTACAAAGTGTGATATTGAAATAATCATGTTATCTTTGTGAAAATTATTTTTTGCCTTTGTAGTCTAATAATGCTTTTAAAAGAGGTTGCTTTGAGTTGCAAACTTATGCTTATCTTAAAAATGAAATTTTATGGATGTTTCAAATAGGTGAGAGTTGGGGTTCGAATCTCCTCTCTACTTTAGAAAGGGTTTTACAATTTAGTTCGCCCAAGATGGGAGTTTTTACAATTTCTCCCTGATATGAAGGTTTTTATAATTTCTCCTCATGTAGTAGAGGTTTATAGGAATTTTCTTCCATTGTGTGAGGGCGTGAATCTACTCCATTGTAACATCAAGATGTCACACTGTATAAATTATCAAAAAATTGAAATTTTATTATATATGCTTTGAGTACTTTGAATGATGAATAGAATATGCTATACGATTTTTTTGAAATTGCTTTTTGTAGATAGCATGACTTGAAGTAGGAAATTTTTCTCAAAAGTTAATTTTAGCAAAGCTGGGAAACATCATATGTTTTGACAAAACAAGGCAGAATGTTTTATTGGCAAAATACTTTCTCTCAATAGGGTGCAAAAAGGGGTTGACCTTTTCGGCAGAAAAAATGGCAAAAAAAAAAAATCGGTTTCAAGGAGGTTGGATGAATATAGTCTTTTGGTCCTATCTTTGCACCATCCCGAGGCACCGGATTCTTACACCAGGACCATTATCGATTGACAAACGTGAGTCAGGATTGTCGCCCCGATCACACGACGGACTTTTTTTAAATTCAATCAATTTTCAAAATTTACAAGTATCTATCACTTTTAATCCAATTCAAATCGCTTTCATAACATCATACATGATTTATGACATCAAAGGTCATCATTATACCTCTGGCCACTCGCCTGTATTAGCGACATTGTCACACTAGAGGGAGACATCCGGTTCGCTTATACTTCTACAGTGGAACTAATTCTCATGCTCCATGCACCGTACTCCAAGCACCAGCAGATGACACTTACCAAGTGATCATCCACCCCACTCATCATTCATACACCGCCGGCCTCTGGCCTATATTAGCAACTTGGTCATACTAGAGGGGGACATCCGGTCCGGTTATACCTCTATAGTGGACCTAATTCTCCTGCTCTATGCACCGTGCTCCATGCATCAGCAGATGACACTTACCAAGTGATCATCCGCCCTACTCATAATTCATGCTAGCATGCTTTTTTTTCCAAAAATAATATTTTTCATAATTATTTCAAATACCATTTGCACAAAGCAATTATTCAAATTCATTTGTGAGAACATAAACAAATAATGATGTAGGGATGACAACCCTTAAATAATTTAAAACATTCAAGTAAAATAATTTGCAATAATTTTCCAATATTTAAGGAAAATAATATTTTCAAAGTCTCGCTTGCTTACTTGCGGCTCAACTTGAACCTTCCTCTCTCTTTTTGCCCTTTCTGTATAAATGAAAAAGGTTACTTTTCATACTTTCATCATATTTTATGCTTGCATGTCTTGCCTTTTTATGCATTTATCACTTGTTCCCAATCCTTACATGATCTCAATCTATATGTGACCCTGAGTAATTCAACTTTACTCAATTTTTCTTCGTGATGAACACTTTCATCTCTTAAGTCACATATATTTTCACATTTTTCAATGATGAGTCATTCACCTGACTCAATACCCTAATTTGGGGCATTTAATCTCTTTTTAGTCATTTAAAATACTTGTGTAACACTTACTTGAAACTTTAATAACCAAGTTCAAGCAAGGTTTCTTAACTTCACATATATACATTTTGACTTACTCATAAGTCCCTTGATAACCACATAACTATATAATCTTAGTAAGTGGTTTATTTATTTTACCCCATCCTCATGTCGTAAATGACATAGGTATATATATCATATGATTTTCAACTTGCATTTAATCTTAAGCAAGTTAATTTTAAATACTTTTCTCTATTAATACGTCACATTTTTTAACATCCATATATGCATATTCATATCCATATAACCTTCATGGTTGATAAATCTTTCCATTCAACCCTAAAAGATATCTTTATGCCCCCTAAACATAGCATAAGACACATGCTAAAACTCACTTGTGTGGGGGTCAACGTCGTGGCCGAGTCTCTGGTCGGCTGCTGATTAGGGTTTGTGTTCGCAATCTCACCGCAAGTGCATGAGTCATAGATTATAGTATATAAATTATCGATCCACAGGGAATTCAGGACTATAAACTTTGCTTTTAAACGCTTTCGTGTTGGATATGGAGAGAATATAGCAATAGAAAAGTGGGAAGAAAATATAGTAAATAAAAAGGAAAGGAAATAAACAAAATTGGAGAAAATTGAAAATTAGAACGAGTAGAGAAAATGAGAGTGCGAGTATCTAGGGTCTAGGATTTCACATGCGTTTTTTGCAATGGGTAGGGATATAATTATTTAATTTGGATATTGTTTGTTAAAGGATAACAAACCCTAATTTATCCTTGCACATTCTCTCGAAACCTACAGGGAGTACCTTAATTTTCTTAACCACCTATTCTCATGGGATTAAGTTAATTAGAATCCATTAAGTTCTGTGGTTTGTTCATAGAATTCCTCAAGGTTATCATGCCTATTCTCATGGTATAAGATTTTCAGGTTTAATATCTTGATTATCGTATATTAGGTTTCCACCTCTCGGTTCCATCACCTAATATATGGAATTATACTAAAGTACGGGCCAATGTACAAAGCAAGCATTAAAAATCACAAAATATTAAATTAACAATAATATCCATCATAAATAAACTAAAAACCCATACCACGCTACATTGTACGCATGTTACATCATAAATCCTAAATTTAGAGCTTAGTCGAGCATGTTTAAGTCTAAAATAAAACTAAAATAAAAATCCATCTTAAACAAGACAATTAAAATTAAAAAAAAAGAAAAAGATAGGAAGACTTATTGGTTTAAAGCTCCCAATGGTGTGTCGGCTGCTCTACGTAACTCGCCGGTCCGCCTCTTGCCTGTGCTCTCCACCTCTCTCTCTCTCTAATTTTCTCTATTTTTCTGCCCTTGAAATTCTCACTCAAAAATTCTGCTCTCCAAAATCTGACTGGAAAAATCTGCCGCTGGAATTCCTCTTCTTCTCTCTTTTATAACCGTCCATGACTGCTAATAGGTGGGTCCCATCTTTCTGACGCAATCTGAATTGCGTTGAGAATTTTGTTGCGTTAATAATCCTCCACCTGAACGGATTGATGGCTGAAGATTGCTGTGGAGATTGCCTGGGTGTTGCATGCTTGAAAGTGAACAGCTAGCTTAGACACATCATGATTTGGAGGCGGTGGAAAAAAATCTAAATTTAACGGACGGTGATCAGCCGTTAGTTTTCTAGTGGGTTGCACAGCTGGAATAAATACAATGGATGGTGGAGATCAGCCTGATGAATGGACGGCTGGGATTTTTAGATCTGAATGTTGGTGATGGATTTTCAGATGGGCGAATTTGATTATGGCCTGGACGGTTCAGATTTAGAAGGAACGGCTTGGATTTTTCTGCCTTCAAAGATCGTGATCTGCATATGATTTTTAGATGGCTTGAATTAAATGGCATAGAAATTCTGGACGGTGCAGATCATGGGCATGAATTATATGGACGGTTTGTTGAATGCTTTGGACGGTTGGGATTAATTGAATGGGAAAGGACGGCTAAGGGCGGTGCTTTTTGGCTGAACCAAAGCAAAGGGAAAATGTGGACGGTCCTGATCTGCTGGACGTTGCTGATTTTGTCGCTGCTGATCACATTAATTTGCTGCCTAATTTTAGATACTTAATATATGAATAGCTGGATGATTTATTTGGACGGTGGAGATGAACGTGATGGCTTAATGGCGGCCAGCTGCTTGGCTTGGACGGTGATGATGGGCTGAATGAGATCGACGGTCCAGATTTTCTGGCAGTTTGATCAGATATGAAGGACGGTCCAGATTTAATTAGACAGCTTGGGATTAATTCTGGAAATTCTTTGGACGGTGCAGATTTTTCTGGACGGTGTGGACAGCTTCATGGCCGGTTGGATGAACGGTTGATGTTGCTTTGGATTTAAATGCTGATCACGGGATCCGCATTTGGTGGACAACAGCATTAACAGCCTTGATACATTGCTGCTGATCACGTGATCTAGCTTGTGGGGTCCACTGGAAATTTAAATGGGCAGCTGCTGATCACGTGATCTTCATTTAGCTTGTGGGGTCCACTGCAATGGATGGTGGTGGCATTCTTTGTGCGGTGGACAGCTTGACGGTTGCTGGAATTAATTGCTGGAGTTTGGACGGTGGTAAATTTCTGGCCGTTGATTTCTGGTAGGCCCCACTTGCTGGAATTAAAATGGACGCTGAAATTTCTGGATAATTGAATGGACGGCTTGAGTGCTTGCTGAAAAATGGACGATGATGTGAGCAAATAAAGATGTACGGCTGGATGTTGCTGGATTTTTTAACGGACGTGATCTTATTTTCGTGGTGGGCCCACTTGAAAATTTGCAAACCTGCGTAAAAAAATTTAAATCATTAATTCATCAAAATCATTAGTGGGTTATTATTATAAAAATTTATTCAGCCCGTTTAATTTCATGACAACAATTATAATGTAATTTCAAGCCAAAAGGTTACAAAAATTATTTATATAACCTGAAATTAATATTTAATACTCAACTGTTGCAAAACCACATTTAGAGCAATTTTCACATTAAACTCAATTAATTACCCACCAAATTGGTATAAAATGTCCACGAAATATATTATTAATTTCCACTTATCAGTTTGCTGGAATTTCATGTTCTTTATTCAAAACAACCCTAATTGAGCTCATCTAGTCACTTTTCTACTAAGGTTTGCTCCCTTACTTGCATTTAAACTTAACTTATATGTGAAACCCTAAATCCTTAGTTTCTTAATTCTTAAATTCAACATATATCATTTTAGCATTTAAATTTCAGCAATATATAAACATTAACTTAACCTATTGTTTGGACGTCCCTTCCTCTTATACATACATCATTTTAACATTTAAATTTCAACAACATATAAATGTTAACTTAGCATAGCATAAACTAACTAATTAACAAAACCAAAAATCAAAATTTGAAACCTATTGGGCGTGAACTAGTTGCTGCCTTGGACATCCCCACTTGCTGCCCTTTTTGAGAAATTTTTCTCTCACTTTGATGCTTCTTAAAAATGTTCAAGGGATGCCCCCTTTACCCTCTTATATAGGGCTGAAATTTACCCTTGGTTTGCTCCATTTTAACCATGGTTAAATGCATTTAAGTCCCCCTATATGCTGCTGAAATATGGACCATCCAAGTGTCCATTCATCACCCCCCCCCCTTTCATTTAATTTTGCTGCATCAATCTAAACCATGCATTTGTGTTGAAATTTTGTCATTCAATCTCCTCTATACATATGCACATAGGTTGCCAAATCACCTCTCTAGTTATGCCACATTATCACCTCATTTGCCTTTTGCAAAAAATCAAAAATTGCCTCAATTTCATTGCCCTAATCATGTCCGCATGTAGCTGGATTTACTTGTGATTTTTCACAATTTTTATTTCACGAAAATCAACCCAAATCACCTTATCTTGCCACCTTAGCCTTAAAGCATTCAATTACCTTCCTTTGTTTTACTTTTTATCTCTTGCATTTGTGACTTCTATCCCTTCCATTTATGACTCTCAAGATAGGGTTCATTAATGCAAATCTTTTTTTTTATAATCTACTTACAAATCAAGTGTTTATCATAAGATTTGACATAATCAAAACCATGTATAACCTAGAGAATGTTCTCTTGACTTTCCATAAAAAATTTCATCTTAAATGATCGATATTGGTTAAGATATGATCATTTGAAATAATTCAAGGCATTTCATGAAATTGTAAGTTGTTTAACAACTTTCTAATCAAAATACTCAAAATCCACTCCATTCAACTTGTAGGGTATCCTAACTTTGGTTTACCCTAAAAATTTCACATGAACTTGCCCTATACATCTCAAGATATGAATTTATTAACTAATTAATCAATTGATGACATATAAAGGGGTCATTAATGACTAAATCCCTTCTCAAATTCTCTACAAGTCCTTTGTCTTGTAGTGAGAATCTCCATCCTTGTCATTTAGTGCCACCTCATCTCCTTGTCTTAATGAGTTTTGTCTTTTTGTGCATATCAAAGGTGATTAACTTTAAGCAATTTTCCTAATCAACTCACTTAATCTAATCCATCTAGATCATAGAACATGGGGTTCTACACCTCTCATCAAAATTTCACCTCAATCGGAATTAAACATGCGTAGATCTAATGGAATTAGTCATAGATGGATATAAACCCTCCACTTGGAATCAATCAGGGGTCCAAATTTTTTCATTTATTTTTAATTTCTCATAAGTTGAGAAATTTTAAACCATTCAACATAGTATATCTCAAAATTTGGAATTCTTTTCTAAAATATTCCCAAAAATTCATTTATACTCTGTATCTCATACAAATTGCCCATTATATTTCCTAAGATTAAAAGAAACTGGGGTTTCACAATCTTCTATATGTCTATAAAAGGAGCTTGAGGGGGAACTAAAAGACATCAAGAGAGACACCCAAGTGCAAGTGTGAGAGACTCCGACTTGCTCTCTTGTGAGATTCTTTTTTAGTGGAGAATAAAATGGAAGATGAAGTTGCAGATTCATGAAGGTGTTATTTATGTGATTCAAAGCTACAAGTTACCACTCAAATTGAAGTGTTACTGCTTCTATAGATGTGTTGAATTGGTTTTGTTAATTTAAGTTTTGTTCTTTATATTATCTTATTATTGATGGTGATTAAACTAAAAGGAAAATGAATCAAAGTGTTGATTACTTCACAAGCTCAACTATAGCTTAGTACCAATATAGATTATATTTGAACTAATAATTTGTATGTTGAAGTTGATTAGAGAAACCTAAGCCTATGTGCTTAGAGAGCAGTAGATATGTGGTTGATCAAACCACTATAAGTGCTCTTATCTTTATGATTGTAGTTTGCATTTTAGGTTCTTTGCATGGCCATTACATGAAGCCAAGTATATCAATTTCGAAGTTTTTTTTTTTAGAAGAACAATTTCTAAGTATTAACTCAACATTCAAATTGTCTAAAAATTCTTCGTAAGTACCTGAACGGTTCCATGCATATTATTATAACACTGTAATGCATGTATAAATGACTATAAGTAGTTTTCATAAAGGAGACACGGATATGGATATTTTAAAGCAGTATTGATCACCCAACACTTTGTTTCAGCAATAAAAAGTTGTTGCTAATTTTGTAACATTTGGTTGCTATTCTGGTGTATTCATCTTTTTGGGTATTAAAAATGCAGCAAATTCGTTGCCTAGAGAAAGTGCAATGGAGCAGTGACAGAAAAACTTATTTCAACTTTTGTTGCCGAAAATTGAAATTCCCGCAGTGTGCATCTCTGATTAAAATGATTTTTGGTACCATAAATAACACAAATGATATTAAACAATTTAACTTAACTGATTAGATTTTAATTTCATCATCAAAATAGGCCTGATCTAGCTAAGAGGTTTTTCTTGAATTCATTTTGTACAAGTGACCAGGTTACTATTGGACTTGTTATTTGAACTAGATACTAATCTTTGAATTTTTCGCTCGAGTATTGTTTTAGATGTCTCTGAGTTCTGATAAGCTTTACATGTCTTTCGTATATGGGAATTTGCCGTATTCTGAATCTTGGATTCTCAGTAGTATTGTTTTACATGCAGACGAGTTCAACGTTTTTCAACATAAAGGACAACATTTCCATTATAAATTCCAAATTACAATGCTACGATGACTTGATTGCAAGTGTCGTTTCTATGAGAAATATTCAAGCCCAATAACGATAAACAATGTTTTCTCAATCTTGTTGTCGTGGGCTAACATAAGTGCAATGTTATACCAGGTTAACAGGTGTACTTTTTATTGTTTTCATGAAAATATTTTTGCAAGCGCAATTAAATTATATATTAAATTTTACAATTTTTAAATATGTTTTATGTTTATATTTTTTCAACTCCTAAAAATCAACATTTTTTAAGTGGCCAAAATTAATATTGATTTTCGAAAAGAAAAATATATAGGTATATCAAAAATTATAGAGTTTAATATACAACTTAAATACAATTGATCAAACGTTTTCATAAAAGGGTTGTTTAGGAAGTTATAAAAACTTGTGGATGAAAATGTTTTGTTATAAAAGTTTTAGAAATGGGAGAAAATAAAATGATATAATAAAGATAACGATGAAGAATAAATAGAATAAAATTAAAATAGATAAATTAGTTGCATAAGTAGTTGTGTAGAAATGATTGAAAAGCAAATTATATAAGAATATAGGGAGAACTGATTGAAAATAGGCCGTAATTATAGAGAATGAAAAATTCTATTTTAAAAAAATTTAGTATTAAATAAACACTCCAAAAAATAAATTAAATATCAATTAGCCTATGTTAACATGGGCTAACAATATCATCGTACATTCATACTTGTCATAAAAATTTCTTTTGCGACGACTCACTTTGTACTCATCTTGCCGACTGCTTAGATTGCCGGTCACGCATATTCAGTCAACGGATTCCAAAATCAAGTCGAAGGCAATGACATCTCCAAAGCTAATTGGTAATATTCAATTTGTCCTTGACAATACTGATTCAGAATCCCGCTTTGGTTTCAATGATTTTTTTCCCCACTTTAAGATCTCACCAGTTTTTCCATCGTTATTGTAAAACATGCAATCTCCAATGCAAATATAAAAACAATTTCTGGTCGGCTGACAGAATTAATTAACGGGCCCGAAAGAACTCTTCATGTAATCTCTATCATTTTTATTATATCGATGACTCATAGAAAATCTGCTTCATCTTTTATATTTAACATCATTTATGTTATTATGAAAATTCTCTTGTTTGTTTAGTATTACCGTGTATGGATCTCATCTATAAAAATAAAAAATCAATGTAATAAAATTTTTTAATACTAAAAAATAATTTTTAAGTTGTATTGTAACATCTAAATAATCTAAAATATCACTACTATGCGAACCAATGATTCTGTAAAATATTATGATATTCTAATACATATATGAATAGACAAACATTTTTCCTAATTTATACATAAATAGATTCATTTATGAGCAAATGTGGCCCATGCACATTTTTTATTTCCATTAAACTTGGCCTTTTAAATAAATGTTAAATATAATGAATGGATTGGATATTGCATCAATTATTAACTTTTTAAAAATAAAAAAGATTATACTCGCTTCTATATAGCCTGTTACATAAAGGCGGAGTCCATTAACTAATTAAGCATTTTCATATGCCCTCTCGTAATCTTGTCATTTATCATTTTATAACCTATAACTGTAAAGATATCACTCAGACCCCATTTTATAATTTTATCTTCATTTTACTTCCCTTAGCTTGGGCAACGGACGCTTAGATGTTCATTAGCTGTGGGGAGTAAAATAAAAATAATGTTAGAAGTGTTGGATTATTTGATATATTCATAATATGAGGTACAAAATAATAAGCAAGAAGGTATGTGTAGCATATGAAAAAAAAATCATATTATTTGTAAGGTAGTTTAACCATTTTTCGGATAATCCAAATATTCAATTGAAGGAACTTTTAATATTAAAATAGAGATAAAAATAAATTAATAAATATTTTGATACAATTTCTTAACCTCGAATTTAAATATTTCAATAAAATTCATACTAATTAGTCAATTTGTTTTTATGATATTAAAAATTAATTTGAACGAATATTTTTTTATTGGTATTTGTACACGGTGACATCTAATATTACATATCAAGCAAATTTATTTAGGAGATCATAAGATCTTACCTATTTTTAAAAAAGACTAAATACTCCCATGACTTGGTTGACACTTTGAACGAATATTTAGATGAAAGAAAAATGCAAATTAATAAAACTAGCTATTCAAAATCATTCTTTAACTTTTTCATTTTAAGACTTCAATTAAAAAACTATTTATATATTTTCACTAAATAAAATTTAAGTTTTTTCTTGTACCCCTATATTTTCTCGATATTTAATCATTTTGTACCCCATAACTCGGAAAATAGCATATAGCCCCCCGCTTAATATATTTAGTTTTCATTTTGCCGTTTGGGTGGGGGGCGGCATATTTCGGTAGTTATAGGGTATGAAATGATCAATAGAGAATCTAAGAAAGGCATTTGAAGAAAAAAACCATTAGTTAATGAACAACCAATAAAATATTGTATAAAGGCAGTCTATATATATGTATGTGCACTGCTCCCGCCACTTAAGAGATATATGCAAAAACCAAAAGATATCATAGGAAGGATTGAAGATGATAGTTGCATCATGGAAATTGGTTACATTATTTCTTGCATTCCTACTCTTTTCTCAATCTTGCCTTCAATCCGCACAGGCAGCCGGGACGTTGATGAGAAGGGGCAAGAAACCACCTCATGAAAGGTGCAACAAGGAACTTGATTCTGATGAGTGCTGCAAAAAACACAAGTGCTCTCATCATCCACCTGCTGCATCCCGAGGCACAAAAGCCATCTTGACCATCAACAGCTTCGAGAAGGGTGGAGATGGGGGAGGCCCATCAGCATGCGATGGCAGATACCACAGCGACAACACATTTGTTGTGGCACTCTCCTCCAGGTGGTTCGACCACAGGAAGAGATGCTTCAAAAGCATCAGAATCAATGGGAATGGGAGAAGTGTTGTGGCTAAGGTGGTGGATGAGTGTGATTCTTCCGCGGGCTGCCGAAAAGATATAGTTGATGGCTCAAGAGCAGTTTGGAAAGCTTTGGGGGTGAAACGAAGTCAATGGGGTTCGATGGAAATCACTTGGTCTGATGCTCATTAACCTACCTTACGTTCGTCATATTAGATATTATGATGGATGGCTAGGGGTGCAACTCGGGTCGGGTTATACCGGGTTGGAGCGAACCCAAACCCTAAGCCAACCGGGTTGGAGTAAACCCAAACCCAAACCCTAAGAATGTAACTCGGGTTCGGACCGGGTTCGGGTCGGGTTCGCATTGGTTTTGGTTTGGTTTCGGGTTAGAATTCGGGTTACCAATAAACTATTTTTTTCTAAATTCAGTTGTAATTTAAAAGAAAATTATTGAAATATACATATATGTATTTATGAAGTAAAGTCTCACGCTGAATTCTGCAACATACTTTCAAAGAATTTTGCAACATCATGCTGAATTCTACAATATTCTTTGAATGAACTCTGCAAGCAATTTTTCAGCACCCTATAGACACAAATAAATGACAAATTAGTTAGTTTTATAACTAGTTGGTCATTTCTATTTAATAGCTAATGGAAATGACTCAAGTATACCAAATAGAAAATGAACATATCATACCAACTTTGTAGTTGAAACTAAACATTATCGTACAAATTGATGAAATTAAATTCAAACTGAATATTTATCATACAAATTGCTAAAGTAAAAATTGACCACTTGTCATACCAATAAACTTAAAATATGAATCAAATTTATATTACAATCTGAAATTCAAACTAACAGATTTCTCATGTTAATAGAAAGCATAATATGAAATAGATTTATCATACCGACTTAAATTCAAACATAATCTACATAACAGTTATTCAAAGTAACTAAATCTAAATACATTAAGCGTAATGGTTCAACATTCCAATCTAATTTAAGTGCAATCTAAATTTAAAATGAAAATATAAACAAATCTTAAGTTTAAATAAGTTTACATCTACTTTTAAACAAATTCAAATTTCAAATGAGTTCATGTCTCTAAAGTTTTTAAAAAAACTAAAAAACTATTCGAAGACTTCCAAGTAATTTCTCCCTTGATTTTCATCTGCATTTCTAATGTCAAGTTCTTCCTCCTCGATTTACATATTTGAAAATAATATGCATCAACCTAGACGAAAAAAATGCATGCAACTGTTAACAATAAGAAGATAATAATCATAAAAAATCATCCTAGAAATTAAGTTATCTCAAGCATGCTTTGATAATGAAGAAATAGGTGATTTGTCTAAATTAGAGTTAGTAATGCCTAAAACATGTATATATATAGATTAATATTACAAAAAAACATGTATAATTGATGAAAAAATTATATAAACTACACCGGGTTCGGACCGGGTCGGGTTTTGGTACCGGATTGGTGCGAACCCGGTTTTGGTTTCGGGTTTCTACGGGTCGGGTTGAAACCGGGTCTATTTTGAAAAAAATCTTAAAAATAAAACCCATTTTTGGTTTTGATACCGGGTCGGGTCGGGCGGGTTCGGACCGACCCGGTACCAAGTTGCACCCCTATGGATGGCGCATCATAAATGGGTTTGCATGCATTGCAGCAAGGCATGTGCATGCATCAAACCTTTCTTTGATTTGATGAATAATGTGGATGGCTTCTGGTGGCGCTCCAACCCCAAGTTAGGGGCTCATCTAGTGAGCTGTTAATGCATACTTTCTATTGCGAATGTTCGTAGTTGTAGTGTGTTTCATGAATAGAATTTGTGCTCTGTGATGCCTACTTTGCAACAGCCATGAGCCTATGTTCTAATAACAAAATTTTTTTTATTAATTAAGCATATATGTAAATGATGAAAGAGAAAGGACAACTGATTCGCAGTTGCCAAACTCAATTCTGGTTCTTTGATTGCTTTTCAATTTCTTTATTATTCCCATTATCCAATTTCTACATTTTTCTTTTTCGGGGTTGGGGAGAAGGAACCCCCGTATCATTCAAAAGGCAAAATATATCTTTTTTGAAGTCCAAAAATAATAATAATAATAATAAATAAAATAATACAGCTGGGGAAATTATCCCACAAAGTATACAATCCAACACCCAGCTATAATGCATATTTACCAGAGGTGCAACAAAATTCCCAACATGGGATATATGAGAAACTAGGGGTGTTAATGGTCATGGTCAACCCGTTAACCCGCTCATCCAACCCGTTAATAAATGGGTTTGGGTTGGGATTTTTGAATAAATGGGTTATGATCCGCCAACCCGTTTAACCATTTAATTAAATAAATGGATTAGGGTTGAGGCTTTGCAACCCGTCAACCCGTCCAACTCGTTCAACCCGTATAACTCATATAATATAATATATAATAATATATATGTAATATTTATGCATAAGTCAAAATTTTCGGCCCAGCCTGCTCTTCCCAATTCCCGCTCCCTTATCCCGATTCCCGCCAGTCTCGAGGACCACGAGCCCTGCTACCCTAGCCTCGAATCGCATTCTCAGAGACGAGAGAGAGCGACGCATTCTTAGAGACGGGCTATCCGGCTTCCATCACCTGCAAGGCTACAACTGGAAGCACAGACGGGAGAGATCGACCCTAGCACAGACGGGCTATCCAGATTCCATTGCTTGCAACTGGAAGCACAGACGGGAGACGACAATCACGGCACGGTATGTATTCCTTCCTCCCTTCCTTTCTTGCTTCCTTTGTTTTTCGTTTTTCGTTTTCTTCCTTCCATGGCTGTTTGTTTCGAGCCTTTTGACTTTGATGGTTTTCGCCAGAGAATGCTTGCTCACAGCAAGGGCAGGGGCAGATGTTTGCTCACGACGGGGGCAGGGGCAAGTGCGGCACCATGAGTTCCTCCAAGTCCAACCCATCCAAACATCCGGCAGCACTGGAAGAGAAGAGAAACGCCAACTTCTTGCAGTTGGAACTTGGAAACCTCAATTGATCTTAGGCATCGAAGCCCACCTTGTGGAACCTCCCCCCCAAACAATCTTGTCAAATCCAGCAGCCCATCAATGCACAACCACTCTAGCCTTTCCAATGTTCCTTCTCCAACTTCACCCCATTCTATAACACAATCCATTCCATTAAAATTGTAAACTTGAAGGTGTTTTAAGTTCTTGGCATCTCCCACAAGTTGAGAAACCCATCTCATCCCGCTACATCCAGCCAAAGTCCAAACCCGAACCTTATAGGCTTCCACAAGTTTTATAATGGCCTTGATCCCATCTGGGAAATGGTCACATCCATGAACATGAAGAGAATTATCACAGGTTAAGCGGCCAAAGACCATTCTGAACCAATATGAAAGCCATATTGCTGGATGCCTGGATGGCAGTGATCTTTCTTGCCTAGCACAGCCTGCCCGGTGGCCGCTGCCCTGCCTGCTTTCTCATTTTGGTAATTCTCCTTTGATGGCCCTGTGTTAACATGTGAACAATCAAATAATTGTGAATACTTTAAATTATGGTTGTTTTATATAAATTACATTATCATGTCATGGTGGTATAGTTTATGCTTTGTCTTGTTGCATCTGATATATAATTAGGTATTGCATATGGATAAAGAGTGTATGGAAATTAATCATCCCACACTTGAATCCCAAGTTGCTTTATCATCTATGAATAAATCTAAGGCAAAAAGGGTTAGGAAGTTAACTTCAGCGGTGTGGGAACATTTTACTAAAGATAAAGATGAAAACGGGAAGCTTTTAGGGACATGCAAATGCAACTATTGCAAGAAATTATATGAATGTAACAGTGGTCATGGTACAACGACACTTAAAAGACACTTGGATAGTCAATGCCCCAAGTATCCCCATGGTGATAGAGATAAAAAACAACAATTATTAATATTTTCAACTAGTGCAGGATCAGGAGATGAAAATGTTTTAAGTAACTGGAAATTTGATCAAGAATTCTCTAGGAAGGCAATGACACACATGATCATTGAGGATGAATTACCTTTTAAGTTTGTTGAAAAGAATGACTTTCGTCAATTTTGTAACTCTTTGCAACCAAGATTTAACATTGTCGCAAGAGCTACAATTACTAAAGATTGTGTGGATATTTATATGTCAGAAAGGGAAAAGCTAGAAAGTGTTTTTCAACAATCAGTTAATCGTATTTCCTTGACTATTGATTTATGGACTTCCAACCAAAATCAAGGATACTTGTGTCTCACCACACATTACATTGATGTAAAGTGGAAGATACAAAAGAGGATTATTTGCTTTTGTATTCTCTCATCCCCACACACTGGAGATATTATTGCACAGTCTCTTGAGTTGGGTCTTAAAAGTTGGGGCATTAAGAAAATCTGCACTATCACTGTGGACAATGCTTCTTCCAATGATGTTGCTATAAAGAATTTTGGGAGAAGAATGTTAAAAAAGAATGCTTTGCTATGTGGTGGGGAATTTCTGCATGTTAGATGTGATGCACATATTATAAATTTAATTGTCAAAGATGGTATAGATGAAATCAAAGATTCAATATTTCGAATCCGGTTTGCTGTTAGATATGTGAAAAGTTCTCCAAGTAGGCTTCAAAAATTCAAAATGTGCACAGAAGAGGAAGAAATTACATGTCAACATTCTCTATGCTTGGATGTTCCAACTCGTTGGAACTCTACATATTTAATGTTGGAATCTGCTTTAAAATATCAAAAGGCATTTAATTGCCTTGCTGATAAAGATAATATTTTTAGATCAAACAATCCTCCAACTGATGAAGATTGGGAGAATGCTAGAGTAATTTGTAAATTTTTGAGGAAGTTTTATCACATCGCTACTCGTGTATCTGGTTCTTTGTATTGCACTTCAAATATTTCTTTTGTAGAAGTTTGTAAAATTGAAAGGCTCTTACTCTCTCTTCAAGAGTCACCTGATGTGAACTTGAGGCAAATGTCTATAAAAATGAAAGATAAATTTGATAAGTATTGGGAGACTTTTGAGAAGATGAACATTTTATTAATCATTGTTGTGGTGTTAGATCCACGATACAAATGGAGATATGCTAAATGGTGCTATGAAATGAGTCATGGATTAGAGAAAGCATTAGAAATTGGTCAGAAAGTGAAGGAAAAATTATATGAGTTGTATACCATTTATAAAACTGCGCTTTGTGAGACTGTATTTAAATATGACAATAGTGATGAGGTAGATGAGGTTCATATGAACTTGGATGATGTTGGTGAAGATGATGCATGGTATCAATGTGATTGGTTCTCAAAGCGTGAACACTAAAAAACAGAAGTGGATCAATATCTAGAATAAGCGAGTGTGGGCAGGGCACCTGGGTTTGATATTTTGGCATGGTGGTCTAAAAATAAGGACTACAAAATATTACCTCATCTAGCATGAGATATTTTGGCAATTCCAGTATCTACGATTGCTTCAGAATCAGCTTTTAGCATAGGTGGACGTGTACTTGATCAATTTAGAAGCTCTCTAACACCACAACTTGTGGAGATTTTGGTATGTGCACAGGATTGGATCAAAGCATCACCACAATCTCTAGGAGTTGAGGATAACTTGACAGAAATTGAAGCAACTGAATCAAGTATTTACTTTTTATCTTTTTAAACTGATTTTCATACTTTATACTATACTATTTTATTTCTGTTCACATATTCATTAACGCTTTTCGATAATTTTGCAGCTATAACAACTTTTGTTAATCTTAAGACGAGTATTGATTTTCTCAAACAGTTGGATCTTAATTGAGGTAATAATAAACATCTAGACAACTTATATAGTTCTTTAATCTTTTACAGATTAGTTTTATATGTTTAACTGTGTTCTAATATCTATTTCATTTTACTATATATTTTGAGGACTACAATGATATTGCATAAAATGGAGACAGTGGATGAAGAACTATCAAGTTTGAAGAGCATAAGATAATTATTTGTTGTTTTTCATTTTTAGATCGAAGTTGTTTGAACTTTGAACTCTACTTATTGTTATGTGTTTTAAGACAACAATGTGTAACAATATGTGATATTTGAACTTTTGAAATGTGATTGTTTGAATTTATTATAATGAAAGTCTTACTTTCTTAATGGAAGTCTTACTTGATTCTTCTCAAATGTATATTTATGAGTTCCATATTTATAGCGTTGATTGAATTGTTTGATAGAAATAAAATATATTGTATTTTGAAACAGGAATTGGCATTAAAGAGATGACTTGAGATTGGAGCTGATGTTTTCAAGCCAAAATAAATTAAATTCAGGTATGTTAACTTCGATTTATTTAATTTTATAGACTTTATTGAAGGTTTTCAGCATTAAAATTAGTAGCAAATACAACCCGTTAACAACCCGTTAACCTGTTTATTAAATGGGTTGTAAATGGGTTAGGGTTGAAGTTTTTTAAATGGGTTAATAAACGGATTAGAGTTGAGATATATTAAATGGGTTAGTATTAGGATTAGGCTCCAACCCGTTCAACCCGATCCGTTAACACCCCTATGAGAAACTCGACAGCCCCTGAAATTCCTGCTTAGATCTTTGATCTTATCAATTAGACACCCAAATGTTGATACAACCTTGACATTTCCTGTGAGCATATAAGTTAGGATTAGTGAATCTGTTTTACAGATTACCTCCATGAAATTCATATTCTTTGGCCACTGGATTCCAGTCATCATTGCATGTGCTTCAAGCCATAAAGGCTCGAGACCGGTTTCCCTACAAATGTTTCTACACTGCCTAAACGTGAAAACACCATATCTACCATCCATTTCAAATGTGTGGCTGAGATTGATAGGGGCAAAATGGGAATGTTAATATTTTATACACTCGTATATGTGGATGTTCTGGATGATAAGAACTCAAAGAAGACAACTCCGTATATACGAAATTGTGCACAAATTGTGTACCGGAAATAAAATCTTCTCCTCCATCTGTGTGTGACGAGCATTACTTGCAGTAGTTGTGTGTAACTTCTCTTAACTTCTTCACATCCATCCTCGGGTTGGCCATCGTCGGATCCACCGCCATCCCCTCACCACGTGTCTTCTTCCAGGCTGCTGCCACATCTGGGATAGCCTCCCTCGACTGAGCCAGAAGAGGTGGCTCTAAGAATTTCTCGTCAATATAGCCTAGTAGCATCTCGTATGTGCCCGACACCATCTCCGCCCCGTACTGCAGTAGCACGGGGCGTCTGTCGTGTCGAAGTGGAAGAACTTTAGCACGATGGTTGATTTTCTTTTGCTAACTAGAAATTGTGCACAATTTGAGGCCTTTCATGGAATCGAGATTTGTTGTTCTTCTGGCTGACGAGATCGTGGCTAATCTTGTGTGTTAGAGGCTTAGATTCGAGACAAAAAATGGGGCAAAACGATTAATAAATTCTATTGCTGATTTTGCTAAGATTTGAAAAAGAATCATAGCGGGGCTTCAAGGAATTTTGCTTGAATCTGACGAAGGAATTTAAACCGAACTTCACGATTTCTGATTGCCAGCAATTTGGATGGTTTGGATCTGCTTGTAGGTATTTCTTTTTGCAGAATCTAAGATGGAACATCGGTTGGTGGAGACGGTGGGTTCGTGGCGGCCATGAAAATTCTACTTGGGAGAAGACGCATAATTACGGTACTCTAGCAGTGTACAATTATTAGTGCACATGCAACTTTGTTATGACAATTTAAACTGCTGTCATGTCTTGAAATTTTACCCCACTAATCTCAAAAAAATATTAATCTTTCCCAAATAATGGAATAATAATAATAATAATTAATTTTTCTTAAAAGTTTTCATAAAATCCTCATGAAAATGCAATTTTATTGAAATAAAGGGGTAAAAATGAATTAAATGGGAAATATATAACTTATCAGTGTATTTTATAAAATCTACATTTAACTTACCATAATTTTTAGTGAAATTTAAAATTTAAAATGAATTATCATTATTAAATTATTTTATGAAAAATAATATCAAAATTATTTGTAAAATAAGGTTTATTATTATTAAAATAAACAATAGGAGTTTAATTTGCAAAATTATAATGTGTAGAGCTTATTTCATAAAAGTGCAAAAAAAAATTTACTTAAAATTATGAGGCCTTGAATTCATTATGTAAAAATTCAAAGAATAATAAAATACTATTGTATTTTAATTTTATATAATAAAATTCAAGTAATAAAAAATAAAATATATTTACTTTTGTATTTGTCAATATTCACATTTACCAACGGTTGCCCATTGCATAGGTTGACTCCTCCTAATTAATAAGTTTATTGTACGTGTTTTATAAAATCTACTTTCAATTTTATCATAATTTTTTGTGCATTTTAAGATAAATTATCATTATCGAATATTTTTGTGACAAATAATATTGAATTATTTATGAAATAATTTAAATAAAAAATGAACCATGGGAGTTTAATCTACAAAATTATAGTGTATAGAGACTATTTTGTAATTATTCAATAAGTGATTATGTAAATTAAAGTTATTGAATTCATTAAATATATTAACTAAATTATATGTTCAATAAAAGATTAGTAAAATTTTAAAAAGCTTCCAGAATTTCTTATTTAATATTTTTTTATAATTTTCATTTCACACCTGCAGTTGATACGTTCAATATAGATTATATGAATAAAACGTAAAATCCATCAAGCCAGTACCTTACAATTTGAATAATTTGTAAAAGTCATAAAACATGTATATATAAGTTTATCATTCTCTAATATTAACGTAAAATCTATATTGCACATATAATTTGTGAAAATAGAACATCATAAATCTTATATAAGTTGTCAAAACTATATAACTTGTCTATGTCATTAAACGATTGTATAACAAAATAATATATTCTGTAAAATTTGTAAAACATCCAAAAAACTATCAATTACATATGCACATTTTTCGTTATACTCGAATAACTTGTAAAATACATTTAATGGGAAAAAACAAAAATAGATAACTTATACAACTTATCGTCCCCATGAATTGCATATAAACTGTAAAATCCGTAAAACATGTAAAATTCATAAAATCTGTAAAACGAGCTAAATTACTGCGTTCGTTTAGTTATATTTTTTGATAAATCTGATTTATTGTTTCAAATTTTAAGCATATATTTTCTATTATCATTTATGATGATTATATTACACATTTAACGTTTCAGATCGTTCATTATCTATACTATTTATTAAAAGCATATAGTATACCATAAAAAAAATTTGCACCATGATTTACCATAACGAGCCCATCAACCCATACTCACACCTAAGCTACAAAGATACTCTCAATGCTTGAATTTACCAAAATGCCCCCGTTTGCATTTTAACAAAAAATGCAAACGTTTTCATTGCATCCTTTGCCTAAAGGCTCTGCCTTCCCTTTCCATATACAGCTTCGAACTATCATCGATGTCCCACTTGAATCCCTTAAGACAGCTGAAACGCGACAAATCATCTATACTTCTCGTTCCAGCAACCACATTAAGTTATATTTTGCCTTGAGGTGGAGCTCTCCGCTTGCCTTGAAAAGGTTGGGGGATCAAAGATGCTCTACGTTAACATCCGCACTGCCCTATGCTGATGAATAAATTCCTTGCTCTTATCTGCAATTCCTGTCAGGGAAGGAGGTGCCTCATTTACACTCTGTATTCCTGACATGACAAGTTTTCCAGCACCAAACCACGCAATGGTCAAACAGTTCACACAAATCTGATTTAGTGAACTGATGAAGAAGGTTGCAGAACTATTACAGTTGAAATTGGAAACTTTCCTCAGTAACTGAGGATCAAGGGCCCTCATTGTTAAAGGACACGATTAAAAGATATGAAATAAGTCCTCCCTTACACTATTAAAGAACAAGCAAGTAGGATCCACCTGAATTCCTCTCTTCTGTAGATTTGCTTTTGTCGGCAATCAGTCATTAATCAGCCTCGAACCGAATATGAGTATCTTTGGATGTAGCTTAACCTTCCACAAATAGCTATATGTCTCCATTTGCTGCTGTTTGTCATTGGTCATGCAACTCTGCTCAAACATATCACCATTATGGAATATCTGGCATGCTGGTTTCAACTTGAAATCCCCATCTAGTTCAGCAGTACAATATATGTTGTCCTCTGTTGATTTAGATTGAATTGACACCCATTTGATAATCTCCCACCCATGAGGTTCCGCAACCACTTTTACCCCAGTCGATGAACTGAGCTACATTTGTGTCTTCTGAAATAGATTCAGGGAGAGGGCCTGCTTTAACAGTTGCAGCATCTGTCCATTTGTCCTGGAAGAATTTCACTTGTTCTCCTTTACCAATCCTCCATCTGCAGCCCCTCTTTAGAAGGTTTCTAGCTGTCATTATCATCTTTCAAGTATGGGAGACACCAGACTGAATTTTGCAGCTCCACAAGGGGCAGTCCTTAAAGTATCTTGCTTTTGACAAATTTGTACGTGCCCATACCAAACCTCCGAATTTTCCTTCACTTTCCTACCACGTAAACCCAAATGACTGGGCGTTTTGGCCCACTTCCTATGAAATCGCGTATATTCAGATATGCGAATAACAGCATTAAGAGTCGTCTTATAAAAGGAGACAAAGGAAGATGTGGGAAGGCATCTAAAACAGAGTTAAAAAAGCCTCATCTTCTTACTCAAGCTGCATCCCGTCTCCACAATCTAATTTTCATACTTCCAGAAGGAAACTCTCCACACGTGTGAGGAACCCAAGAAAATCTGATTTCTTTTCCTACCCATTTTTCTCATCCATGGAGCACAACCAGTCTATCTCCAACTTGGAAAGTGCTACACAAAGGTGATAAATCTTCAAAAGTGGGGTTGTCATTGCCTATTTTTCATCGATTTTTGAATACTAGTCAAGGAACAACTTATAGATTTGCACAAAAGTGCATTAGTTTGCATTAATTGCATTCAATAGTTTAGTTTTTATAATTTGCATATTTTGAGCATAATTTACATCATTTAGGACATCTAAAATTCATGCATTCATGTAGGAGCATGTTACTCATCTCACTTTCTATTGCAAGAACAAGGGGCATAAGGAGTTAAAGCTCTAAGAAGGAGGAAAACAAGGGGAATGTTTGAAGGAGTTGAATATATATATATATATATATATATATATATATATATATATATATATACACTTGATTTGGTGGACTGACTTGACTGGCACCTAGCGCCAACAACCGACTTAACGATGCTACAGGAAAATTCTAGATGTAGCAAGTGACTCCAGCAAATTGGCGCCCTGGCGCCAAATGCTTGGAACCATGGCACCAACAACCGACTTAACGATGCTACAGAAAAATTTTAGATGCAGTAGGCGACTCTAGCAGGTTGGCACTGCGGCGCCACTTCACACGTGTGAGGATTTCACACATGTCTCATGCTGGCTTCTTGAGGGGGTATAGATATATAGTTCAGGGTTTAAGCAAAGTAGCTATAGAGCTCATGGAGGAAGCCACAAGTGGAGAAAAAGAGGGATTTCAAGTCAAAGGGTGATTTTGAAGTAAAGATCAAGTTTGGGTGGTAAAAACCAACAAGTTTCATCTCCTCTTTCTTGTTCCCTACTTATTTTCTTTGTCTCCTTTGTTGAGATGTATCTAGACTTAGTTTCTATGGGATTTGATTTTATGTATATGGGCTACAACTCCAATAGATGGGAGAATGAAATGATATGATTTTTGAATCATGTTAATCTGGTTTTTATTGTTTTGAATCTAAATATTTAGTTGTTGGATGCTTGGGTTATGTGGATTTACCTATATATTTGGTATTTAATACTTTTTACAAGCCTAGCTACCTTGTAAAATGATTTAATCACTGAATTCATGCTTGGAAAAGATGATTTCAGCTAAGATTCACATGTAAAGCACAGGTTTCTAAGCTTAATAGGATGATTTGTTGAAATGGATAAGAATATATCATTTAACACTGTGTAATCTTAAGTAAGTTATGGGTAATTCAATCCCATCATACTCGTTTGTATGGGAACATAGCAAGAGGATATGGTGAGATTAGGGTTATACATGTTGGAAAGTATATATAATCATAAATGAACCTAGGTTAGTAAATCTTTGCACAATCAAGTGAAAAAGAACCAAATTAATATGGTTTAAAGTCAAGGATCCTCAATTTTCCCGTCTATCATAACCAACATTAAGAATCCCACCAAACTATGGTTATCTACTAGTCCCTAACTCATTCCATTTATTTTTATGTATACATTCATTCAAATTTTCTATCTTTCCAAGGCAATTGAATTTTAAAGATATAATTAGTTTAGACTAGTACTCGTGGGAACGATACTTGACCGACTCTTTATTACTTCACACGTATACTTGCATTGAAATGAGCAATTTTATTTAGTAATATACGCAGTTCGTCATGTTTTTAGCTCCATTGCTGGGGACTTGGTGCTAAACTCATTATTCTTTAAAGTCATTTGTCTTTTGTACAAATCTGTAAATATATTCAATTTGTATAGTTATTTTAGTTTTATCTTCTCCATTTTAGTGCAGTTCAATTGTTCTTCGCAATGTCCATCTCTTTTGTATGCGATGAGGTCTTGAAGAAAAGGATAATATATTGTTATTTGACCTGAAACCTAAAAGAACACATCTAAGAAGGCGTCAAAAGAGTAGAGAGGCCAGAACTCAAAATATACACATGGAGCACGTAGCAGGTCAAGGTGATAATAACAATGAGAACCAGTAAGTGAATCAGCAAGTTGAAGTTCCTCAAGCCCTACAGCAAGAGGACTTGGACCAGCCTATCTGGGATCTCATTGCAATGGGATAAAATGCAGTGCAGACTAGCATTCAGCCTTTTCCGGTCGACACCAACAACTTTGAGATAAAGCTTGTCGTATTCCAAATGCTACAATCCATAAGGCAGTTTGAGGGCTTGACTTCTGAAGATCCACATTGCCACCTCCATAATTTCTTGCAAATTATGAACACATTCAAGCAAAATGGAGTATCTTATGAGGCTATGAGATTAAGAGCATTTCCATTATCATTGAGAGACAAGGCATCTAGGTGGTTTGGCTATTTGCCGCCTAACTCGGTCAACACTTGGAATGACTTGGTGCAGAAATTCCCTGAAAAATATTTTTCTCCCACCAAGTTAGCCAAACTCAAGATGGACATTTTCTCTTTCAAGCAAAAACATGATGAAACCTTATTAGAGGCATGAGATTGTTTCAAGGACTTGCTCCACATTTGTCCTCATCATGGAATACAGCCATGGTGCAAATTCAAAATTTTTACAATGGTCTCCAGGATTCTACACGCCATGCTTTGCTAGAGAACATAGAGGAAAATACTTACCAATTGCCTTCGAATAGAAGCAGAAGCGGCGACCTACTTCAACTCGATGTGGTCACATCTATCAAGGCCCACTTTAATGCTTTATTAAAGAAAATTCAAAATTTATCAATACCTGCCAATGTTAGTACAGTCGAAGCTTCATCATCTTATTCTTTAGCAGAGTATTGCATATGGTGTGGCGATTATAACCACCTCAACAAGCAGTGCGATTCCAATCTAGAATAGATCACTTATGTGGGCAACTTCCCTCGAAACCAAAGCAATCTACATTCCAAAACTTACAATTTGGAGTGGAGAAATCATCCTAATTTCTCATGGAATAATCAAGCCAGACAAAACCCGCCACCACAACAACCAGTAAGACATGCTCTTCCTTCTCCTCCGTCGAATGAGGAAAAGAAATCTGATTTGAAAGATACATTTATGCAATTCATGCAATCTCCCTTACCACAAACAAAAACTTGGAGGCACAAATAGGACAATTTGCTTCCACCATCAACAGTTGTCCCCAAGGCACACTGCTGGGAGATGCCAAACCCAATCCAAAGGGAAAGGGTAAGAACCAAGTGCAAGTTGTCACTTTACGAAGTGGCAAAGAACTACATGAAACTAGCCCTCCAAAGAAGTCAATTGATGTGACAATTCCCCCAGTCGACTTGGAAGAGAATGCCAAGCCTATAATTGAAGCTCAAAGATGATTAAATCCTATTATGAAGGAAGTAATCAAGAAGGAGATTATTAGATGGCTCAATGCAGGGGTTATTTATCCTATCTCCGACAATTGCTAGGTTAGTCCGGTACAGTGCGTTCCTAAGAAAGATGGAATGAAGATAGTTCCAAACGAAACAACCAATTGATTCTGACTTAGACAATTACAGGTTAGAGAGTATGTGTGGACTACCGAAAGCTAAATAATGCCACAAGGAAGGACCATTTTCTACTTCCATCCATTGATCAGATGCTAAATATACTTGCTAGGCTGGAGTTTTATTACTTTCTTGATGGTTACTCAGGCTACTACCAGATTACGATTGCGCCAAAAGACCAGTAAAAGACATCTTTCATGTGCCCATATGGAACATTTGCATTTAGGCGAATGTCGTTTGGCCTATACAACACTGCAGCGACATTCCGACATTATATGATGGCCATCTTTTCTGATATGGTAAAGGACTTCTTGAAAGTATTTATGGATGACTTCTCTGTAGTTGAAAATTCTTGTGATGAGTGTCTCGCCAACCTATCCAAAGTGCTACAGCATTGGAAGACACTAACCTGGTGTTAAACTAGGAAAAATGTCAGTTCATGGTATAAGAGGATATTGTACTCAAGCACCGGATTTCCAAACAGGGCATTGAAGTTGACAAAGCTAAAATTGAAGCAATAGAGAAAATTCCCCCTCCCACTTCAATCACAGGCATTCGTAGTTTTTTGGACATGCCAAATTTTATTGGCGATTCATAAAGATTTTTCTAAAATCGCCAAACCACTTTGTAGTTTGTTAGAGAAAGATACGCCATTCAACTTCGATAGTGCATGCCTACAAGCATTTCAGGAGCTAAAGAAAAGACTTATCTTAGCGCTGATTGTGGTTACACCTGACTGGAATCTTCCTTTGAGCTTATGTGCAATGCTAGTGACTATGTAATTGGTGCTGCATTGCGGAAGAGGAAAAATAGGGTTTTTCATTCAATTTATTATGTAAGTAATACCCTAAATGAGGCGCAGTTGAATTACACTACTACCGAGAAAGAGTACTAGCGGTGGTGTTTGCATTTGACAAGTCCAAAGCTTATTTGGTTAAGACAAAGGTCATTATATATACTGACCATTCCACCATTAAGTATCTGATTGAAAAAAAAGATGTCAAGCCATGGTTGATTCGATAGGTATTATTATTACAAGAATTCCATTTAGAGATAAAAGATCGAAACGACACAGAGAATCAAGTGGCTGATCACTTATATCGGCTAGAGAAGGTGAAAGAGGAATCTCATGCAAAACAGATCAACGAGGTATTCCCAGATGAGCAATTATTCAATATCAATCATTAATCAGCTCCATGGTATGCAAATATGGTTAACTATCTAGTAAGTGGAATGCTTCATCGGCGCTCACTGCGCATCAAAGAAGAAATTCCTACATGAAGTAAAAAGCTATTATTGGGATGAGCTATTTTTGTTTAAGCAATGCCCTAATAGGATAATTAGACAGTGCATTCCGGAGGAGGAATTTAGGAAAATTTTGCAGCAGTGCCATTCTTCATCTTATGGGGGGCATTATCAGAGTGATCATATTGCAACAAAGGTTTTGCAATCTGATTTCTACTGGCCGTCCTTATTGAAGGATGCATACTATTTTGCAAAGAGTTGTAATAATTGCCAGCGGTCAGGCAACATTTCCAAACGACAAGAAATGCCCAGACAAGCATATTGAAGGTAGAATTATTTGATGTTTGGGGTATTGACTTTATAGGTCTATTTATCCCATCATTTGGTAACCAGTATATCTCAGAAATAATTAATTATGTTTCCAAATGGGTAGAAACTGCTGCCTACCCCACTATTGATGCTAGGGTGGCAACCAAGTTTCTAAAGAAAAATATTTTTACTAGTTTTGGTACACCCACCAAATTATCATAAGTGATGGGGGACTCATTTCTGCAATAGGCTATTTTCTACATTGCTTGCAAAATACGGAATTCGGCACAAGGTCACAACTGCATATCATCCATAGGCCAACAACCTAACTGAATTGGCTAACAGAGAATTGAAGCGGATCTTAGAGAAAATAATATGCCCTTCTAGGAAAGATTGGTCCGTTAAGCTCGATAACTCATTATGGGCTTACCGCATTGCCTTCAAGACATGAATTGGATTGTCACCACATCAGTCGATTTATGGAAAGACTTGTCACCTTCCATTAGGGCTGGAATACAATGCTTACTGGGCTATCAAGAAATTAAACTTGGATTTTCAGCAAGCGGGTGAAAAGCGGCTACTTTAATTGAATAAATTTGACGAATTTCGTCTTCAAGTATACAAAAATGCCAAGCTCTATAAGGAAAGAGTGAAAAATTGGCATGATAAGAAAATTATAAGTCAAAAATTTTGAACCGAGACAGAAAGTATTGCTATACAATTCCAGATTAAAGTTATTCCTAAGAAAACTTAAGTCCCAGTGGTTTGGACCATTTATTATGGTAAAGAATTATGAGAATGTTGCAGTGGAAGTCTTCAATGAGAAGTCAAACAATGAGTTTACGGTAAATGGTCAAAGGCTTAAACACTATATGGGAGAGCAATTGGATTGTCGCAAGGAGACCATTAAGCTAGAAGACCCTTCACATGACGGGATGTTAGGCTGAGAATGATAAACTTAGCGTCGAATGGGAGACAACTCATTGACCTTTTTGATTTTTGTCCCAAGGCATGGATATATGATTTATCAAATGTGTCTTGAAGCAGGATATCATGGGAAGATCATCTCTTTTGGGAGCTTACAGACAGAGAGAACCAACCCATGGGAAGCGCTTCTCGTGCTTTTCTCATGGGAAGTTGCCTATCAATCGTCTATTTTTGTTGGATGATTTGGATTGCATGGGGTATTTTCGAAAATGGAAAAATTAGGGTGGAGGCACTGAAGGGCGGCTGCTCTCACATGCAAGCGAGAATCAGTTTCTTCCCTCTCTCCCGAGTCAGTGCCCTAGCTGTCTCCCTCTCCCTTTCCTGCTCGAGCTCCCCCTTACTCTCTCACCATCTCTAGTTCGCCATATCCCTTTCCCGTTGAATTACTTTTGTGAACAGACATGTCGCTAATAGCATGGATTTTGCAAAAAAAAAATTGATATGGACGAAGTTGAAGATCTTTAGCCGGAGATGCTACTCAGATTGTTGCAAGATGGACCTTGATAGCAAAAGACTACTATTGATTTTCCTTGCTATGTAATCAGGCTGCTGTCCAAGGCTTGGATTTGGGGTGGAAAACATGGTCATTTGGTCTTTTTGCTCAAATATTCACCTAATTGCTTGAATCTAAGGAAGATCTTGTCACCGGACTTCAAGGTTTCTCACTACCAGTAATTTGGACGGCTCTGTATACCAAAATCTACTTGCTGGCACCGTATCTGAGATTGCTATTGAAGGTAGGTTAGCCGTCCATGGAGAAAATGGGAAAGGAAGGTGATGGAACACAAAGTTTGGTGCTCCACTAACGTAATTTTATTTGTGCACATGCGTTCCCTGAAAAATAAAATACAGCCATTAAATCTCTTAAAAACTTAAAAAACTCCCCAAATCTCAAAAGTGTGTTTTTGAAACAATTTTCATATGAAATCTATTATAAATACAATTTTAAATATTTTAAAATATGAAAATATTGGATAAAATGGAAATTATCAGCGGGCTAAGCGCTCACACAATTAGTTAAGTGCATATGATCGCGGCTTTATATCAATTATACTTAGATTAACGGCTTTATAAAAAATTTAAAAAATAAAAAAGAATTTTTGCACCTAAGTGCATTGAAGAAAAATGAAAAATATGATAGTTACGAGTCAACATATGCAATTTTTTAATATTGAGGACCTAAAGGCAAAGCGAAGGCATTTTTCAATATTTTGTAACAAGAAAGCGCCACTTTGAAGATTGATCGACAATTTTATTTAAAATTCAGAATTTTATATTGATTTAATTTAATTTAAATCATTAATACAATATTACAATAAAGATTAATGTAGAAACAAAGTTAATCAAAATAATTATTTTCATCTAATTTAAAAATATTTTCGTAAATTTTAAAATAAAATTCAATGGTTAATATGTTTTAAGTTTTTTACATAAATTATAATAACATTATTTTGTATGTTTATTTAATTCTATATTGATAAAATCTGCAAAAATTCAGCTTGTTTTGAAAGATTTGGACAACCAAAAATAAAAATATGGACTACGTGGATAATTTAGAACTTTTTGATTAAAAATAATTAAAAATAACATAATTAATGTAGATATAAACTCCATTAAAAAGATAATCATTTTTCCAAATTAATTTGAATTATAAAAATTGGATTAATTTGAAAAAGTTTACAATTAGATGTTAGATTTAGGTAGATTCATTAAACTATTTTTTATTAATATAAAAATATTTAATCAATAAATAAGTCCCAAAAATCATATATATTTAGTTTATTTAAATCTAAATTATAGTTTTATATTGAAATTTTTTATTGGACTTTAAATTTGATTGAACTTTATTTAGAGGCGTTCTATAAAATGAAGATTTTTTATAATTTTTTTATTCAATGCAAATATTTATTAAATTGATAATTTTACATTGATTTCATTTGAAGTAAATAAATTTTTATTTTTATTTTAAATTTATTAATTCTAGTAACAATAAATCACAATTAGTATATTAATACGTTAAATTCGTAATATAAACTATAATAATATTATTTTATAATTTTAATAAATTTTATTATAAAATTTCTATTAAATATAGTTATTGACTAAATTGATTATTTAACCAATCCCAAAAAGCAACATATATTTATATATTAAATCTAAATTACAGTTATATAATTTAAATAAATATAATTTATTACAATTTTAGTTTTAAAAAGTCATATATATAATAATTATTACAGTTTTATTTATTTACGTAAATTTCTATTTCATTTAATTTAAATTAGTTAATATTTTTAATTATAACCTTATATATTTATTGAGTTTTAAAATTATTTAAAGATTTATGTAGTTCTGAAATGAATTATTAAGTATATATCTTTTGCAAAATACACAAATTAAGGGTGTGTTTGGCAATCCACAAAAAATGTCAAGTTAAAACTTTTCAATCTAAAACTTTCCACTCTCCATAACTATTATATTTTTTAATCATTTTTTCACAGTTTCCTATACAACTACTCTACTTTTCAATCATTTCTACACAACTATCCACACAACTAACCTATCTATTTTAACTTTATCCTCTTTACTACTCATTATTATCCCTATCATATCACATAATTTGACAACTTTTACTCTCTAAAACTTTTCATCAAAAGTTTTATTCATTACCAAACACACCCTAAGTAAAATATTTATAAAATATCAAAAATTAGAT
The DNA here is from genome assembly GCA_030490835.1 of Annona cherimola. NCBI lineage: Eukaryota > Viridiplantae > Streptophyta > Magnoliopsida > Magnoliales > Annonaceae > Annona > Annona cherimola. Next base: position 65,982,572 of record CM059977.1, read on the forward strand.
GTTATTAGATGCGGTTATATGCAGTTAGATGTTGTTAGATGCTGTTAGATTAAGGTGAATTTTATTAAATCATATTATCTGGGTTTCAAATTCTGTAATTAAGGTATAAATGACTTTATAAGGGGTCTAGGATCATATTACAGGTGTTAAATTAGGATTAATTTATTAATTTCAAAAATTCAATGTTGTTAGATGCGGTTAGACGCTGTTAGATTAAGGTGAATTTCATTAAATCATATTATCTGGGTTTCAAATTCTGTAATTAAGGTATAAATGACCTTCTAAGGGGCCTAGGATCATATTACAGGATTAAATTAGGATTAACTTATTAATTTCAAAAATTAGATGTTGTTAGATGCTATTAGATGCTGTCAGATGTGATTAGATGTTGTCAGATGCAGTCAGATGTGGTTAGATGTGGCGCCCCGAACCGAAGCGTCCACATAGTCCTTACTCCAAGATCTTATCGATTGGTAAACGTGAATCAGGATTGTTGCCCTGATCACACGGCGGGTTCTTAATTGGATCTTGTCCAATTTTTTTTTCTTTTTCTTTTCTTTCATCACATAAATATATACTCATCATCATTCATAATGGACTTATCCATAACATCATAAATCATCAACTTCTCATATTATTCATAACTTTATAATTTCATACAATCTATGTCTTTTCTCATCATATCCCATTAAGGAATCTGTTCATACAAAAATCTACTAACCTTTGTAGATTCTTCTTTTCTTTTAGCAACTCGTGCCCTTCATTTCTTGTCTTTCCCTACACCTGTCTGAGGTTGGGAAAACAAAACATGAGTCGAAACTCAATAAGCAAGCATTTTTCATTTTAAATGCATTCCTTTCCATTTGATAGAAGACACTTACCAAGTGATCAACTACCAATGGAATAGAAACCTTTTCGTAAACCATATTTCGAAACATTTCATAAACCATTCATGAAAACCATTCGTAAATGCATTTCTCTCCATTCGATAGGAGACACTTACCAAGTGATCAACTATCAACGGAATAGAAACCTTTTCATAAACATTGGATGTGCAAATGCTTCCTTTCCACTTCTGACATAAACCTTCGTGTGCGGGTACGCTAGCCCAGGGAACATCTCACATAACATGGTCCAATACGCCGGCTGTCTCCGACTTGGCCTCATCAAGAGGAACATCTCTTCCTCTTGAAGCCTACATGGTTCCTACATGCATGACTTTTGATTTCCCCGGCATTATATACCTCTTACACCAGATGACTTGTCATTCTCATGTAGAGAATTATTTGCATCATCCCTTAAAAATATCTTTTCAAATCCATGTGTGCAAATACTTTCTTTCCATTCTTGACATAAACCTTCGTGTGTGGGTACGCTAGCCAAGGAACATCTCACATAGCATGGTCCAATACGCCGGCTGTCTCCGACTTGGCCTCATCAAGGGGAACCTCTCTTCCTCTTGACGCCTACATGGTTCCTACATGCATGACTTTTGATTATCCCGGCATTATATACCTCTTACACCAGGTGGCTTGTCATTCTCATGTAGAGAATTATTTGCACAATTCATTTAAAAACATCATTTCAAATCCATGCTTTTCTTTTCAATCCATGTATGAAAATGCAATGCATTTCATTCACACATAACATTCATTTGCCTCCACCTCTGGGGAGGACGCCGTCGGCACACAGCCCATACGACTCGGCAATAGTGAAGGGGGACTCTCTGATCCGCTTTCTACCTTCACCAAAGCCTCTTCCTTATACATCATACATGTGCACATGTCCATGAACATCACATGATATCAATATGCCGGCATGACTTTTCATAAAAATTCATAAACATTCATCATTTCAAAACATTATAGGAATGGCCACCCTTAAATACATTTCATAAATACTTGGGAATAAAATCACATTTTCAAAAGGGTTTGCTTGCTTACAATGAAACAATAAAATCATATTTTAAAAAGCTTGCTTGCTTACAGTGAAACAATAAAATCACATTTTAAAAGAAGTTTGCTTGCTTACAAATCATCGATTTCAAAAGAGTAAATCATTTTCAAAAGTTTGCTTGCTTACAAATCATCAATTTCAAAAGAGTAAATCATTTTCAAAAGATAGCTTGCTTACCTCTCCAATCCGTGTCCTCCACCTTTTCCTTTCCTTTTCCTATACATGGAAAAATGATATTTTATTTATATCATTCCATGTCTTAGTTCATTTTCCATACATGCATAATTCATTACCTCTTTTCTCTAGAGGTTAATTTGGTCATTACCACATTATATGAATTTTTATCCATAAATTCTTTAAAAATTCCATCCATATATCCTCATAAAATATAAAAATAAATCTCAATTTTTTTCCTAAAATCACGCTGTTTACTGTTCATGGTACTGTAGCAAATCACTGTAGCAGTACTGTTCATCCGACGTTACTGTTCACAGAGACGCGGTTACTGTTCATGGGTTCCAAAAATTGACATTTTTCCCAAAAATAAAAAATACCATGACATAGCTTATGCTTAGTATATCATGGAAAATTCATGAATTATGAATTTATCATCATTAACTTGGCTAAATAAATCATTTGCTCCATGTACTAAAAATCAACATAAATTCACTTAAGCATAATCCTCAATTCCAAAAATCATGAAATTAATATATCACCATTCCAACATCATATTTATCATAATCATACATCCCAAATCATCATTTATCATTTTTGGAGCATTATTTTCACATATCATATGCTATCTTCCCGATTGCTCCATCTTCGCTCTAAATTTTCGATGTTTCGGCATAATTCCAATTAAGCATTATAACTTTACTTATTTTCTCATGCTTAGGCATTATCTAAGCATGATTTTACCTTATTTAACACCCAAAAGAAATTTGGGAAGAAATTGCTTACCCGAAGTGGAGAACTCCTCATTTCCTTCCCATTTTCTCTCTCCTTCCTTCTCTCCTTCTCTCTTTATAGCCAAAACGTGTTTTGGGGGTGGGAATGCTTGAATTGCTCAAGCTTGGAGTGCCTTTGGACGTCCACCCCTGCCCCCTATTTATACTTTTTGATTTTTCACATATTTGCAATTTACCCCCTCTTGCTTGAGGTCTGAAATTGCAAATGTGTTTTTTTCTAATTTTAAAAGGTGCATGGAGCCTTGTGCAGCCACCCTAGCTACTGTTCACGCACCCCTATGGCAGCCCTATTTTTGCCTATTTTTTTATTTATTAAAATTATTTATTTTAAGCTAATTTAATCCTAGCCATTGATCTTTGATGAGGATGGATTTGAGCCATTGGATTTGGCCCCAAAAGTCCAAGCTTCAGCAGCTTTTCATTAATTACTTATCTCTTTAATTAATTAAAATTAATCAAAAGTCAATTCTAATTAATGAAAAAGTAAAGCTACTTTTTCATTTTCAAATGACGTTGAATCTTGACCCTTGATTTGTGATTTTCATCACATCTTGGACCATTCATCATGTCCATCATCACATCTTAGCCACCCATAAAAAATTTCATCTCAATCCGATGTCCGGATTGCAAGATATGAAATTTTCTTCATTTTCTCTCAAAAATCACCATTAAATCCGAAAATATTAAAAAATCCAAAAAGTGGCTATTTTGTCCTTTTGTGGGAAGCTTCCTTTTTTGTCTTTTATGATTAAGTTAATCCAAAGTGATTAACTTAATATATTCCTTAATCCCACATTTACTATTCACGTTTCACTATTCACGTGCACTATTCATCCGAATTTCATGCATAATTATTCTAACCTTCATTTCCATATATTTCATATCCATTAATATATATTTCTCAAATATATTACCTAGGGTTTACAACCCTAAAGTTTTGTACACGTCTCAAAGATCGGGGTTCCACATTAGATGCGGTTAAAAGCTGTTAAATTAAGGTGAATTTCATTAAATCGTATTGTCTAGATTTCAAATTCCGTTATTAAGGTATAAATTATTGGAAATATGTGGAAAATAAGCTAAGTCTATGTTTTGATGATTAACAAATCAATTTGCGTAAGTCTTGGATACTAATATGTTTGTGGAAATGATTAAAGGATATACATTTGAAGAAAATAAAGCATGGAAGGATAAGTCGATTTCTAAGTCGACTCAGGCATCGACTTAAGGCCAAGTCGATTCCCAAGTCGACTCCAATATCGACTTCAAGGCGTCGATTCCTTCCAGAGTTGAAAACGGGGAGCAGAGCTGACAAAGTCGCAAACGAAGTCGACTCCGTATGCGACTTGGGCGAAGTCGCAGATCAAGTCGACTCCAGCATCGACTTCAAAATGACGATTCCTTCCAGAGTTAAAGTCAAGACTTCGAAGTGCCGAAGTCGCACCCCAAGTCGACTCCACTTGCGACTTAAGGTGAAGTTGCAGATCAAGTCGACTCCAGTAGCGACTTGGAAGCGTCGTTTTCTATCCAGAGTTGAAACCGAGAACTGGGGGCACTGAAGTCGCAGACCAAGTCGACTCAGCATGCGACTTGGGCGAAGTCGCAAACCAAGTCGACTCCGGCATCGACTTCGATCGGACAGAAAAATGTCAGAAGACAAATGGGGAATAAAATGACTTCAAGGAAGACTTAAGTAGAGTTGGAGATCAAGACAACTTAGATGCTCAAATTGGAACATATGAAGACTAATCCAAGTCCAAAAAAAGCAAGTTGCATAAACTCAACTGTTCTAATCAAGAACTTGGTCAAGAAAACAAGATTCAAGACTCAAGGCTTGCAAATCATGGAGCTAAAGGAAACAAGCTAAAGTGAAGACCCAATGATTCAAAGAGAACTAAATCAGGGAAGAACAACAAGGCATGAAGAAATCTAAGCAAAACAAAAGCATCCCAAAGATTTCAAGTTCGTTAAGCTAACTGACGAGGTGAAGTCGCATACCGAAGTCGACTCCACCTGCGACTTGGGTCAAGTCGATGACCAAGTCGACCCAGCAAGGAACTTGAAGTTGCTACGGACAGGCGAAGTCGCACCCGAAGTCGACTCCATCTGCGACTTGGGCGAAGTCGCACCCGAAGTCGACTCCACTTGCGACTTGTGTCGCAACGGTCGGAAAATATTCGAACGTTGGCGCATTAAATGCGTGCCACCTACCTTCAAACGTTCGGATTCCTTCCACAATTATAAAAGGCATTCAATGAGAACGAGGGAGGTAGCTGAAAATCATTAAGTGTGATAACTCCTACCTTCAAGAGCATTAAGTGATCAAGCCAATCCTTAGAAGAAGAACTTTGCTTCAAACTGCAAGATATCAACTGCTGATTCTTCAAAGCCAATACAACGAGTTCTTCTCTGCGCCCAAACTGCTTCTACACAACTGTAACATGTAGATTCTTTTGTTATTATTATTATTGCTGTATTTAACTTGATTTAGTTTGAGGAACTAAGATCAAGTGTAAGCAAAGTAGTGTGTGATTGGAGTGGAACTCATCACCTACTTGTGCAGTGATTTGTTGATGCCCCCTAGAGCTGGAATCTAGAAGAGAGCAGTGACTCTAATTGTATTTGTGAAATACAATAGTAGAACCCAAGTCACAAGGAGTGTGAGCTTGGAAGAGTGGAGTAGGGAGGTTGCCCGAACCACTATAAAATCTTGTGTGTTTGATTTATATTTCTACTATCAATATTATATTGCTCTCCATTTCGTTTTTTCATTAAAGGGGACTAGATTAATCCGGGGTAAAGTTTCTGTTTAAGTTGAAAATTTTTAGATGCCCAATTCACCCCTCCCCTCTTGGGTAATTGTCATTAACTCGGGACCAACAAGTTGTATTAGAGCAGGTCTTTGAGTTAAACCAAAGAGATCTATTGATATGGCATCCCAATCGACTTCCGTTCCCGCATTTGCCGAAGGCCAATCATTTACTAGGCCACCATTGTTTGATGGGAACAATTTCGGCTATTGGAAGCTTCGTATGAAGCAACTCATCATGGCTACAGATATGGACTCTTGGATTGCAATCAAAGATTGTGTAACCTTGCCTATTGATGAAAGAGCTTCCAAATAGACCGAAGAGGAAGTAAGAACTGTTAAGAGCAATGCTAAAGTTATGAACTCACTGTTTTGTGCTCTTACGGCTTCTGAATATGATAGAGTATCCTCTTGTCTAACCGCAAAAGAAATATGGGATACCTTAACATCTATTTATGAAGGAACTTCTCAAGTCCAAGGGACTAGGAGAAACATTTTGATAGGAGAATTGGAAAGCTTCAAAATGTTAGAAACAGAAAATATTTCTAAGATGTTTGCTAGATTTTCTAAAATTACTAACGTTTTGAAAGGTCTTGGAAAGGCTATATCTGAATCTGAACAGGTTATGAAGATTCTAAGGGCGCTACCCAATTCATGGACCCCAAAGATTACTGCAATAGAAGAAGCCAAAGACCTAAATACATTGAAGCTAGAAGTTCTTATTAGCTCATTAATGTCACATGAGTTAATCAAGAAAAAAATAAAGATAACCACAAAGGAAAGAAAGTAATTGCACTAAAGGTCGCCCATAACTCGGATGAGTCCACCTCCTCATCTCACAACGATGATGAAGATATTGCACTACTCACTCGCAAATTTCGAAAGTTTGTGAGAAAAGAAAAGAACTTCAAAGACTTGAAAGAAAGACCACGAAGAGAGAAGAAGAAAGAGGTTACAAAGTGCTATAAATGTGGCGGTATAGGACATATGCAAGCTCAATGTCCCACACCGGAAGAAAAACCAAAGAATTATCAAGAAAGGAAGGATACGAAAGCAGAAAATTTCAAAGGTCAAAAGGAAGAGGAATGTACGTGAATGAAGAAACCTCATCAACGAGTAGCTCCTCAACCGATGATTTTGAAGCGGCAAACTGTGCTAGAATATGCTGCATGGCACGGATTGAGCAAGAAGAAAATCTGTTGTGTTTGAACACAACGGAAGTTTTGGAAGAACAAACCATCTCAACAAAGTGCACAAGCAATGAAGAGGTAACTTCCAAACTTTGTCATTCTCAATCTAGTTATTCTTCTTTTCAAGAATGCCTCAAATGTGCTGAATTAGAAGAACTACAACTTGCATATGATTCATTATATGAGGAAATCAAAAAGCTAGGAAACAAGTTGTCATTGAAGAGACAACAATGTAACTCCGTCATTATTGTAAATGGAAAACCAGCTGAAAGATCATCAAAATTGAAAGATGAAAATGAATTGCTTTTGAAAGAAGTAGAGAAACTGATAAAGGAGAACGAATCCTTAAATGAATCATTAGCTAAGTTCTCTAATCCAGGAGAAAATGTAAAAATATTTCTGAACATGACCGCTCAAACAAATAAAAGAGGTCTTGGATATTATACATTTGAGCAAAAAAAAAGTGGCAAATCGAATGTACTAATACTTGGGAAAAATCAAACCAAAACTGCACCTATCTACAAGCCTAAAAGGAAAAATGTTATGTGGACTAGAAGGCCAACTCTTGAACCATTACATACTTGGAGGCCTACTCCTAGATTACCAATGGCTTGCAATTTTTGCAATAAGATGGGTCATAAAATCTATAAATGTAATTTTAAGAAACTGTATGACCATGGTGCAAAACTAGTTTGGATTCCAAGAAACACAAGATTTGGGCTTTCTAAGTTAGAACAACAAAGATTGAATCGGATTACTAACCCAAATGGACCCATAAAATGGGTACCAAAGAGATAAGATTTACTTGTTTATTTTTCAGATATGTTTCAAGGCAAAGGCAAAGGCAAACAACGTGTGGTTCATGGACAGCGGTTGTTCAAGGCATATGACCGGAGAAATAAGTTTATTTCATAAACTTAAGCCTTGCAACGATGGAACTGTTGCCTTTGGTAATAATGAGAAAGGTAAAATTAAAGGTAAAGGAAACATTTATAGTATTTCAAATGCATGTATGGAAGATGTTTAATTTGTTGAAGGACTCAAGCACAATCTAATGAGCATTAGCCAATTATGTGACAAAGGATATAAAGTTGTGTTTGAATCATCTATATGTAATGTATTTGATGGAAAACATATCATGTTTAGCGGAAGAAGACATGGAAATGTATATTTGGTTTCACTTGATGAACTAGATGGTCAATGTCTAATGGCCATTGATAATGATCCATGAGTTTGACATAAAAGGCTTGGGCATATAAACATGGGAAATATAAAGACCCTATGGAAGAAGAGTTTGGTAAAAAGTTTGCCAAAGTTGAAATATGACAAAGATAAAATTTGCAAGGCATGTCAATTATCAAAACAACCTAAAATGTCTTTCTCTACCAAAAAGGAAATTTCCACCACTAGGCCACTTGAATTACTACACATGGATCTATATGGGTCATCCGACATTTTAACCATTGGTGGAAAGAAATATGTGTTTGTAATAGTTGATGACTTTTCAAGATTCACATGGATAATTCTCTTAGTTAGCAAAGATGAAGCCTTCTCTATGTTTGCAACTTTTGTTAATTTGGTGCAAAATGAAAAACAAAATACTATTATGACCATAAGAAGTGATCATGGTGGTGAATTTGAAAATAAACGATTTATAGAATTATGCAATGAAAAAGGAATTTATCACACATTTTCTGCACCAAGGACTCCACAACAAAATGGAGTGGTTGAAAGGAAAAACAGAACTATACAAGAGATGGCTAGAACAATGCTATATGAGAGCAAATTATCCAATAAATTTTGGGGTGAAGCTGTAAGTACAGCTTGTCATGTTTTAAATCGAGTTACCATTAGAGCAATCTTGAAAAAGACCCCATATGAGCTATGGAAAGGAAGAAAACCAAATATTTCATACTTTCATGCTTTTGGATGCACATGCTATGTTTTGAACAATGGTAAAACCAACTTGGGAAAACTGGATGCCAAAAGTGATGAGATAATATTCCTTGGGTACTCATCAAATAGCAAAGCATATAGAGTATTCAATAAACGAAACCAAGTTGTAGAAGAGTCGATACATGTTGTTTTTGATGAAACTAACTCATGCTTCAAAAGAAAAGATGATTTAAGTGATGCAGATGATATAACAAGTAGTCTTGAAAAACTGCATGTGGAAAAGCAAGAAGACTTCATAGAGGAAAGGGTAAGTGAAGGTAATAACTCCTATAAACCTCCAGCTGATTTAAAGTTCAAACATGCTCATCCAATTGAGCAAGTTATAGGGAATGTATATGAAGGCGTAAAAACTAGAAGATCAAAACAAAATATTTGTGGACAATATGCTTTTGTATCCAAAATTGAACCATCCAATATTGATCAAGCTCTTGATGATGAAAACTGGATTATAGCAATGCAAGAAGAGCTAAATCAATTTGAAAGAAACCAAGTTTGGCATCTTATTCTAAGACCAAAAGATTGTATTGTTATTGGTACCAAATGGGTCTTTAGGAACAAATTAGATGAAAGTGGACTTGTAGTGAAAAACAAAGCTAGACTTGTGGCAAAAGGATACTCACAAGAAAAAGGAATAAATTTTGAAGAATCCTATGCCCCAGTTGCTAGATTAGAAGCTATTCGCATCTTATTAGCTTTTGCATCTCACATGAACTTTAAATTGTTTCAAATGGATGTTAAAAGTGTATTTTTGAACGGATATATAAATGAAGAGGTGTATGTTGAACAACCACCTGGTTTTGAGGAAAAAGATCAATCTAAATTTGTATATAAATTAACCAAAGCATTATATGGATTAAAACAAGCTCCAAGGGCTTGGTATGATAGATTAAGCAAATTTCTGATTGATCATGATTTTCAAAAAGGAAAGGTAGACACTACTTTGTTTATCAAGTATAAAGAAAAGAATATATTGATCATTCAAATTTATGTTGATGATATCATTTTCGGTGCTACTAATGAGATTCTTTGTAAAGAATTTTCTGAGCTTATGCAGAAGGAATTTGAGATGAGTATGATGGGGAGCTAAATTTCTTCCTTGGACTACAAATCAAGCAACTAAATGAAGGAATTTTCATTAACCAGTCTAAGTATATCAAAGAAATGTTGAAGAAGTTTGGCATGGAGAATAGCAAAGGGGCAAACACACCTATGAGCTCAACAATCAAAATCGACAAAGATGAGAAAGGAAAAACAATTGATTTAAAATTGTATAGAAGCATGATAGGTTCTTTATTATATTTAACTGCTTCTAGGCCCGATATACTGTTTAGTGTGTGTATGTGCTCTAGATTTCAGTCATGTCCAAAAGAATCACACTTGGTAGTTGTGAAAAGAATTTTCAGATATTTAGTAGACACTATCAACTTAGGGCTTTGGTATCCAAAAGGCTCTAATTTTGATCTAATAGGCTACTCGGATGCTGATTTTGCCGGTTACAAAGTAGATAGAAAAAGCACTAGTGGAACATGTCAATTTCTTGGGAACATGTTGGTTTCATGGTTTTCAAGAAAACAAACTAGTGTTGCTCTATCTACGGCGGAAGCCGAATACATTGCCGCCGGGAGCTGTTGTGCCCAATTGCTTTGGATGAAACAACAACTTAGGGACTATGGCATGGATTTTAAAGATATACCTATTAAATGTGATAATACAAGTGTCATATGTTTAACTAAAAATCCAGTATTGCATTCTAGGACCAAACATATAGACCTTAGACATCATTTTATTAGAGAACATGTAGAAAATCATGACATATGTTTGGAATATGTAAGAACTGAAGACCAAATTGCAGATATATTCACCAAACCTCTAGCAAAAGAACCATTTTATAAAATTAAAAATGATATGGGAATGCTTGAATTAACTTAGCACAAACTAAGGGGGAGCACCTGTTTAGGGGGAGCACACCCACCTGTCTCTTACTTTACCTTATAATTTTTGATATATTGACAAAAAGGGGGAGAAGAGAGGGATTTGAGTCGGGAATTGAGTCTAAATAGTTTGGAGAAGAGATCGGGATGTAAGTTTAAGTCTTTATGATAGTTTTTAAAGTTTTCTGGTTGAATGTTTTAACTTGATTGTTTGCATGAGTATGATAAAACTTCAAATTGTACAATTAGCATGTTTTTTAAGTCATTGAAAGGTATACACTCAAATCAGTTTTCTCAATCATCAAAAAGGGGGAGATTGTTGGAAATATGTGGAAAATAAGCTAAGTCTATGTTTTGATGATTAACAAATCAATTTGAGTAAGTCTTGGATACTAATATGTTTGTGGAAATGATTAAAGGATATACATTTGAAGAAAATAAAGCATGGAAGGATAAGTCGATTTCTAAGTCAACTCAGGCATCCACTTAAGGCCAAGTCGATTCCCAAGTCGACTCCAATATCGACTTCAAGGCGTCGATTCCTTCCAGAGTTGAAAACGGGGAGCAGAGCTGACGAAGTCGCAAACGAAGTCGACTCCGCATGCGACTTGGGCGAAGTCGCAGATCAAGTCGACTCCAGCATCGACTTCAAAATGACGATTCCTTCCAGAGTTAAAGTCAAGACTTCGAAGTGCCGAAGTCGCACCCCAAGTCAACTCCACTTGCGACTTAAGGTGAAGTCGAAGATCAAGTCGACTCCAGTAGCGACTTGGAGGCGTCGTTTTCTATCCAGAGTTGAAACCGAGAACTGGGGGCACTGATGTCGCAGACCAAGTCGACTCAGCATGTGACTTGGGCGAAGTCGCAGACCAAGTCGACTCCGGCATCGACTTCGATCGGACAAAAAAATGTCAGAAGACAAATGAGGAATAAAATGACTTCAAGGCAGACTTAAGTAGAGTTGGAGATCAAGACAACTTAGATGTTCAAATTGGAACATATGAAGACTAATCCAAGTCCAAAGAAAGCAAGTTGCATAAACTCAACTGTTCTAATCAAGAACTTGGTCAAGAAAACAAGATTCAAGACTCAAGGACTCAAGGCTTGCAAATCATGGAGCTAAAGGAAACAAGCTAAAGTGAAGACCCAATGATTCAAAGAGAACTAAATCAGGAAAGAACAACAAGGCATGAAGAAATCTAAGCAAAAAAAAAATCATCCCAAAGATTTCAAGTTCGTCAAGCTAACTGACGAGGTGAAGTCGCATACCGAAGTCGACTCCACCTGCGACTTGGGTCAAGTCGATGACCAAGTCAACCCAGCAAGGAACTTGAAGTTGCTACGGACAGGCGAAGTCGCACCCGAAGTCGACTCCACCTGCGACTTGGGTCGCAACGGTCGGAAAATATTCGAACGTTGGCGCATTAAATGCGCGCCACCTATCTTCAAACGTTCGGATTCCCTCCACAATTATAAAAGACATTCAATGAGAACGAGGGAGGTAGCTGAAAATCATTAAGTGTGCATAACTCCTACCTTCAAGAGCATTAAGTGATCAATCCAATCCTTAGAAGAAGAACTTTGCTTCAAACTGCAAGAGCTCAACTGCTGATTCTTCAAAGCCAATACAACGAGTTCTTCTCTGCGCCCAAACTGCTTCTACACAACTGTAACATGTAGATTCTTTTGTTATTATTATTATTGCTGTTTTGAACTTGATTTAGTTTGAGGAACTAAGATCAAGTGTAAGCAAAGTAGTGTGTGATTGGAGTGAAACTCATCACCTACTTGTGCAGTGATTTGTTGATGCCCCCTAGAGCTGGAATCTAGAAGAGAGCAGTGACTCTAATTTTATTTGTGAAATACAATAGTAGAACCCAAGTCACAAGGAGTGTGAGCTTGGAAGAGTGGAGTAGGGAGGTTGCCCGAACCACTATAAAATCTTGTGTGTTTGATTTATATTTCTGCTATCAACATTATATTGCTTTCCATTTCGTTTCTTCATTAAAGGAGACTAGATTAATCCGGGGTAAAGTTTCTGTTTAAGTTGAAAATTTTTAAATACCCAATTCACCCCTCCCCTCTTGGGTAATTGCCATTAACTCAGGACCAACATAAATGACCTTATAAGGGGCCTAGGATAATATTATAGGTGTTAAATTAGGATTAACTTATTAATTTAAAAAATTAGATACAATTAGATGCTGTTAGATGCAGTTAGATGTGGTTAGACACTGTTAGATGTGGTTAGACGCTGTTAGATTAAGGTGAATTTTATTAAATCATATTATCTGGGTTTTAAATTCTGTAATTAAGGTATAAATAACCTTATAAGGGGCCTAGAATCATTTTACAGGTGTTAAACTAGGATTAACTTATTAATTTTAAAAATTAGATGTGGTTAGATGCAGTTAGATGTGGTTAGATTAAGGTGATTTTATTAAATCATATTATCTGGGTTTCAAATTCTGTTATTAAGGTATAAATGACTTATAAGGGGCCTAGGATCATATTACAGGTGTTAAATTAGGATTAACTTATTAATTTCAAAAATTAGATGCGGTTAGATGTTGTTAGATGTAGTTAGATGCTGTTAGACGCTGTTAGATTAAGGTCATTTCATTAAATCATATTATCTGGGTTTCAAATTACATTATTAAGGTATAAATGACCTTATAAGGGGCCTAGGATCATATTACAGGTGTTAAATTAGGATTAACTTCTTAATTTCAAAAATTAGATGCTGTTAGATTCTATTATATTTTAAAAATAAAAAAATATTAATAAATTTTCAAAAAAATTAAAAATAATAAATGAAATTGTTATTTTTGAGAGTACTTTAATTACAGTAACTTTAAATAATATAACATAACTCCTAATATAAAATATATTTTTCAACTTTACCAATTATAATGAAATCTTATTAAAAAATAATTTTTTGTACACAAATATTTTTAAAAATTGTCAAATAATGAAAAATTATGTCTACATACGTTTTAGTAGTTGATCCAGCAAATGAATAGAATAGATTGAGATTTTGTATATATATAATACAAATTTTATCAAAAAACCAAACATACTCACCTTTTAAAACAAATATACTCACGCTGTAAAATTACCACAATGCCCCTACTTCCTTTTTTCTCATGGGGAAGGCTTCCCATGGTTTGGAGCTCACAAACAAATGGAAATTCTAAATTTGCACTTAGTGTATTCTCATCAATTACTTAACTGATCTTCACAATTTTAGTATATTTTTAAATCCCAGCAATTTGGAGCAGTAAGAGATCTCTATAATCCTAACTCAGTTATTGCAAGATGCAGCTAAATGAATTCAAGACAATCAAGGGTTGAATCAGTAAACAGTTGTTCAATGGTATGAGCTAATCATAATTACAATATTCTCAATCTTATTGATAAGGAAAGTTTGCTAGTCTCAAAATTAAAACAGGATGAGAAGTTTTCATTTGAGCTAGCTAATCCTCTTGCAAGGGTATGAAAGTAGTATTAAGAGGTATTAATTGCAATTTGCAAAGAGGTTGATGTTCCTTGAGGATTTTATGGAATCATATATAAGCAAGGAAAATCCAATTCAAGCAATATTACAATGCTCAAGGTGGAACCTAGATCATCAGCCAAGTAGGTAATCAAGAAATGAGATAATGATATGTTTTCTATTTGATTGGGAGCAATTCTGAACAAATATTTGAGGCTCTGGCGCCAAAATTATGGCGCCCCAGCATTAAAATTTCATGGCAAGGAGAAAGCGCATGTTGGGCAAGTAGTGAGTTGGTGCTCTGGCGCCCACTGCCTTGGTGCCGCGGTGCCAATACGAGCCACAACCGGCAACCCTTAAAACCCTAATCCCTCTTTTCCCTCCTCATCCCCTTTCTTCATCCAATGCCCCCTCTTTCGAAACCCTAAAAACCCACCTTTTACACCTCTCAAATCTCCTTCCAATCTTCCATTTCTCCACATCCAAACCTTACCCATCTTCTTCCTCTTCATTCCCTCTCCATTTTCCCCCATTTATCTTCTTCCATTTCACTTCTTCTTCCCTAAAATCTCCCTATTTCCTACATTCTAAGCATTTCTTCATCCCCATCTAGTTATTATACAACTCCACCTCTCTTCCCCTCCTTTTCTTCATTTTTCCCCTCTTCCATTCTTCCCCTTTCTTACCGTTCATCCAATCGTCTCCTCAGCACTAGTTGCCTTTGGCGCCATAGCGTCAGAATACCCACCGCTGGAGCGTCACGCATATCCAAAGCTAACTTGAGTGGTAATTTTTTGCTACATTTCGAAGTTGTTTTGAGCATATATACATCTTAGTTTGAATTAATTGATCACTTGAGCTTGCTTGGATGAGGGTTGGTTTGGTTAATATTGTGAATGTGGAATGGAATGTTAAGAGTGGTTAAGCAAGGGTTGTTATATGTCATTGTGCTTACCTTGTTGAAGTTGGTGTTCATTCCTTAGGAGATGGTTGTTGATGGTTGGAAGAGAACAATTGTATTTAATTGAATTAGATTAAATTGTATTGAGATCTGTGGCGCCACTCTTAGGTGCTTTGATCTAAGTCTCTTGTAGACCAGACTTGATTAAGTGTATTACTTAAAAAGGGGATTCTGCTGCTATGTCAGTTGTTTCATCCCATTGGTTATTTTCCAAGTCATATCTCCTTTGGGTGTTCATTTGTTCGAAACAAGTGTTGGAATCAATGTTTTGATGATTAACAATTCAATTTGAGTAAGTTTCGGCTGCTAACATGTCTTGTACAATGTTTAAGGATATAAAAATGAAAAATATGAAGCATGACAGGTCAAGTCGACTCAGGCATCGACTTAGGTCAAGTCGATCCCCAAGTCGACTCCATCATCAACTTCAAATGCATTTTTATGTCCAGCATTGAAATTGAGGAGCAAGAGCTGCCGAAGTCGCACACGAAGTCGACTTCGCATGCGACTTGGGTGAAGTCGCAGACCAAGTCGACTACAGGATCGACTTCAACATGCTAGCACTGAATTTGAAGAATGAAGTCACAGACCAAGTCGACTTGACATACGACTTGAGTGAAGTTGGAAACCAAGTCGACCCAAACATTCGACTTGGATCAAATGAAGATAAATCAAGACCAAAACAAGCAGATTTGCATGAACTCATTAATATAGATTAAGAAATTTTCTTTTGGACATTTCCATGAACTCCAAGATTCAAGTATACAAGACCACAAGACACGGAGCTAAAAGTTTTCAAACTTGAATGATCATACAGAGTTCTAAATGATATAAATAAGTGGAAGAACAATTAATATGAAGAAAATCAAGCGACCAAAGCCATCTCCAATGAATTTAAGTTAATCTAGCAAGACAAGGAAGTGAAGTCGCACCGAAGTCGACTCCAACAGCAACTTGGGTCAAGTTCAAGTCCAAGTCGACCTGAAGTAGAGACTTGAAAAATTACTGAAAACCGAAGTCGCACCTGAAGTCGACTCAACATGCAACTTGGATCGAGTTCAAGACCAAGTCGACCTGAGGAGGAACTTGAGAGCTTGCTTAAACCTAAAGTCGCACCCAAAGTCGACTCCAGCCTGCGACTTGGGTGAAGTCGCACCCGAAGTCTACTCCATCTAAGACTTGGGTCGCAACGTTCGAAAAATTTGAACGTTGGCGCATTTAATACGCGCTACCAACTCTCTAACGTTCAAATCTCTTCTTCCATTATATATATGACACTCAAATGAACGTGAAACACATAAGAAAGAGCAGAAAAAGAAGAAAGAGAAGCTACTAAGGTCTAAATCTCCTTTTCTTCTAGCTTTGAGTGATCTATACATGTTTTGAAGGAAGAACGAGCTTCAAACTTGCTGCATACTCCAACACCGATCAAATCGTCACTTCTACGAGTTCTTCCATGAGCTGAAACTTGCCTACACAATCTATAAAGTGTAGATATCTTTTCTTTTTAATTTATTATTCGATTTTGATACTTGGTTTGATATTAGTGTTTCAAACCAAGTGATAGCAAAGTAGCGTTGTGAATAGAGTGGAACTCGTCACTTACTTGTGCTGTGAGTTGTTATGTCCCCTAGAGTTAGAATCTAGAAGACAGCGGAGGCTCTAGTTGTATTTGTGAAATACATAGTGGAACCCAAGTCACAAGGGGTGTGAGTTTGGAAGAGTGGAGTAGGGAAGGTTGCCCGAACCACTGTAAAATCTTGTCCATTGATTTATATTTTTGCTTTCATTATCTTATTACTTTCCATTTATTTCATTAAAGGGGAATGAACTAAACTGGGGTAAATTTTCTGTTTAAGTAAATTTTTTTTAAAATACCCAATTCACCCCTCCCCTCTTGGGTAATTGCCATAAACTCAGGACCAACAAGTACTATCAGAACAGGTCTTTGAGTTTAAACCAAAGAGATCTTTTGAAATGACATCCCAATCAACTTCCACCCCAGCTTTTGCCGAGGGTCAATCTTTCACTAGACCACCTCTATTTGATGGGACTAACTTCGATTATTGGAAGTTAAGAATGAAACAATTGATCATGGCTACGGACATTGATTCTCGGATTGCTATCCAAGATGGGGTTGTGTTGTCTACCGATGAAAGAGCCTCCACATGGTTCGAGAAGGAAACTAGAGTTGTTAAAAGCAACGCTAAAGCCATGAACTCCCTCTTTTATGCATTAACGGCATCGGAATATGATAGAGTATCATCATGTCAAATCGCCAAAGAAATATGGGATACATTGACATGCATTTATGAGAGAACTTCTCAAATCCAAGGAACAAGGAGAAATATTTTGATTAGAGAATTGAAAAGTTTTAAAATACTAGAAACAAAAAATATTTCTGAAATATTTGCTAGATTTTCTAAGATTACTAACGCCTTGAAAGGACTAGGAAAAACAATTTCTGAATCTGAGCAGGTAATGAAAATTCTAAGGGCGCTACCCGAATCATGGACTCTAAAGATTACAACTATTAAGGAAGCAAAAGACCTCAATACACTACGGCTGGAAAACCTTATAAGCTCACTCATGTCACATGAGTTGATAAAAAGGAGAAATGAGGAGCAACATAGGGGTAAGAGAGTCATCGCCTTGAAAGCTGCACAAGATTCGGACGACTCCACCTCATTATCACAAAACGACGATGAGGAAATTGCCTTACTTACAAAATGATTCAGAAAATTTGTAAGGAAAGGAAGGAATTTCAAAAATTTTAAAGAAAGAAATTCTAAGGAGAAAAAGAAAGAGACAACAAAATATTTTCGGTGTGGAGGTATGGGGCATATGCAAGCCCAATGCCCAACGCCCGAGAAAACTAAAGCAAAGGAGCGAAGAGAAAAGAAAGATCGAGGCGATAACAGAAGATTTCAAAGGATCAAAGGAAGAGACGTGTATGTAAACGATGAAGTATCCACAAAGTGCAGTTCCTCAAGTGAAGAAAACGAGGCAGATTGTGCAAGGATCTGTTGCATGGAAAATATGGAACATTCCAACATATGTCTTGCAGCGATGGAAATTTTGGATGACCAAACCATGTCAACAAACTGTACAAGTAGTGAAGAGGTAACCTCTAAACAAAAATCTTTTTCTATTTTTTCCTCTACAAATGACTACTTCAAATGTGCTGAATTAGAAGAACTTTAACAAGCCTATGATTCATTATATGAGGAAATAAAGAAATTAGGAAAAGTTCACAATAAAGAAAAGACAATTTAACACAGTAACTATTGTGAATGGAAAGCTTGCAGAAAAAGTTGACCATTTGACAAGCGAAAGGGATACCTTGACTAATGAGTTAGAAAAACTAAAAAACAAAAATGAATTATTAAATGAATCGCTTGTTAAGTTTTCTAATCCTGGAGAAAGTGTCAAAATATTTTTAAAAATGACCACCCAAAGTTGTAATAAAGGACTTGGGTATACCACATTTGAGCAGGGTGAAAATAAAAAATCTAATGCTCCAAGGATCCATAGAAACAAAGCAAAACCCATTCATACTAAACCTAAGATGAATCATGTGATTTAGACCAAATGACCAACTGGCCAACCAATTACCAAATGGCTTACCACTCCTAGACTCCCAGGAGCTTGTAATTTTTGCAACAGGATGGGGCATAAAGTATATCAATGCAAAATGAGAAAATTATAAAACCTAGGTGCAAAATTAGTTTGGATGCCCAAGAGCATTGGATTTATGCCTTTAAAGGTAGATCAACGAAGATTCCAATGGATAACTAACCCAAATGGACCCCTAAAATGGGTACCAAAAGGATGAGCTCCACTTGACTTTATTTTTGGAAGTTTGTCTTAGAGCTAAGGCCAATAACATATGGTTTATAGATAGTGGCTACTCAAGACACATGACAGGAGAAAAAGGATTATTCTATAAAATCAACCCGTGCAACGAAGGAACAGTTGCTTTTGGAAATAATGAAAAAGGTAAAATCAAAGGTAAAAGAAATGTTTATGGAATTTCAAATGCATGTATTGAGGACGTACTATTTGTTGAAGGACTCAAACACAACTTAATGAGTATTAGTCAACTATGTGATAAAGGTTATAAAGTTGTATTTGAATCCTCTATCTGCAATGTATTTGATGATGATCACATACTATTTAGTGGCAAAAGATATGGAAATGTATATTTGGTTTTCCTAGATGAACTTGAGGGAAAATGTCTAATAGCCATAGAAAATGATCCATGGATATGACATATAAGACTTGGACATATAAATATGTCAAATATTAAAACATTGTAGAAAAAGAGTCTAGTACAAGGGTTACCAAAGCTTAAATATGATAAGGATAAGATTCGCAAGTCTTGTCAATTATCCAAACAACCCAAAATGTCATTTTCCACCAAAAAAGAAATTTCAACGACTAGACTATTTAAATTATTGCATATGGATCTTTATGGGCCATCGGACGTTTTAACTCTTGGTGGGAAAAAGTATGTATTTGTAATTGTTGATGATTTCTCAAGATTTACTTGGATTATACTCTTAGCTAGCAAAGATTAAGCATTTTCTATGTTTGTCACATTTTCAAATTTGGTGCAAAATGAAAAACAGGGTACAATTATTTCCATTAGAAGTGATCGTGGGGGTGAATTTGAAAATAAATGTTTCATAGAATTTTGCAATGAAAAAGGAATTCACCATACATTTTCTGCACTAAGAACTCCCCAACAAAATGGGGTTGTTGAAAGGAAAAATCGGATAATACAAGAAATGACTAGAACTATGCTAAATGAGAGTAAATTGTCCAAAAGATTTTGGGGTGAAGTTGTAAGTACAGCTTGTCATGTATTAAACCGAGTTACAATTAGAGAAATATTAAAAAAGACCCCATATGGACTTTGGAAAGGCAGAAAACCAAACATATCATATTTTCATACTTTTAGATGTACTTGCTATGTGCTAAACAATGGAAAAATCAATTTGGAAAAATTAGATGCCAAAAGTGACGAGGCAATTTTCCTTGGTTATTCATCAAATAGCAAAGCATATAGAATTTTCAACAAAAGAAATCGAATAGTAGAGGAATCAATACATGTTGTTTTTGATGAATTTAACCAAACTCCGAGAAAGGAGGATGAATTAAGTGATGCAGATGATACATCGAAGAAAGATCAACATGAGAAACAAGAAACCAAGCCTTAGCAAGAAAATTCCACGGAGGAAAGGGTAAGTGAAGGTAACAATTCTGATAAACCTTTAACTGATTTAAAATTCAAAAATGACCATCCAATTGAGCAAGTTATTGACAATATCTATGAAGGAGTAAAGACTAGAAGGTCAAAATAAAATATTTGCGGACAATCTGCTTTTGTGTCAAAAATTGAACCAATAACTATTGATTAAGCTCTTAATGATGAAAATTGGGTTATTGCAATGCAAGAAGAGCTAAATCAATTTGAAAAAAATAATGTATGACATTTAGTTCCTAGACCCAAATGGGTATTTAGGAACAAATTAGACGAAAGTGGACTTGTAATAAGAAATAAAGCCAGACTAGTAGCCAAAGGGTATTCCCAAGAAGAAGGGATTGATTTTGAAGAATCATATACACTTGTGGCTAGATTAGAAGCCATACGTATCTACTAGCATTTGCTTCTCACATGGATTTCAAATTGTTTCAAATGGATGTGAAAAGCGCATTTTTGAATGGATACTTGAATGAAGAAGTTTATGTGGAACAACTTCCGGGTTTTGAAGAAAAGGATCAATCAAAATATGTTTATAAATTAACCAAAGCATTATATGGACTAAAATAAGCTCCACGAGTTTGGTATGAAAGGTTAAATAAATTTTTGATTGATCATGAATTTCAAAGAGGAAAGGTTAATACTACATTATTCATCAAGTATAAGAGTACAAATATTTTAATTGTTCAAATTTACGTAGATGATATAATATTTGGTGCTACTGACGAAACTCTATGTCAATAATTTTCTAAGATTATGCAGAGTGAATTCGAAATGAGCATGATGGGAGAATTGAATTTCTTCCTTGGACTGCAAATTAAGCAACAAGCCGAAGGAATCTTTATAAATCAGTCCAAGTATATCAAAGAAATGTTAAAAAAATTCGGAATGCAGACTAGCAAAGGAGAAAACACTCCAATGAGTTTAACAATCAAGATCGATACCGATGAAAAGGGTAAATCTGTTGAGCAAAAACTATACAGAAGCATGATAGGATCTTTGTTATATTTAACTCCTTCTAGACCTGATATTCTATTAAGTGTTTGCATGTGTTCTAGATTTCAATCATGTCCTAAAGAATCACATTTAAAGATTGTAAAAAGAATTTTTAAATATTTGATAAATACCACTAATCTTGAACTATGGTATCCAAAGGGTTCAACTTTTGATTTAATCGGCTACTCAGATGCGGATTTTGCTGGATACAAAATAGATAGAAAAAGTACTAGTGGAACATGTCAATTTCTTGGAAACATGTTGGTTTCATGGTATTCAAGGAAACAAAATTAGTGTTGCTCTATCTACTGTGGAAGCCGAATATATAGCCGCCGGGAGCTGTCGTGCCCAACTACTTTGGATGAAAAAACAACTTAAAGATTATGGTATTAATTATCATGATATTCCGATTAGATGTGATAATACAAGTGAAATTTGTTTGACTAAAAATCCTGTATTGCATTCTAGAACCAAACATATAGATATAAGAAATCATTTTATTCGTGAACATGTTGAAAATCATGATATCTGTTTGGAATATGTGAAAATTGAGGATCAGATTATAGATATATTCACCAAACCTTTAGCAAAAGAATCATTTTATAAAATTAGAAATGATATAGGGATGATTGAGTTAAATTAGAAACACTAAGATAGGAGAAATGAACTTAGAAAAGTCCAAGTCGATAGGCCAAGTCGACTCCAGAAGTCCCAAGTCTACTTAGGCGAAATCGACTCTGGTAAGGCGAAGTCGACTCCGCATCAAGGGCGAAGTCGACTTCGGTTAGGGCAAGTAGACTTCTGAAGCGACGATCTGCCTTCCCGCGCGATCTCCCTCCTCTTCTTCTTTTTCCTTCTTTCCTTCTTATTTCTTGTTTCTCCCGCGCCATCTCAGGTCTCTGGTCCCTCTCTTCTCTCTCTCAAATCCCCATTTTTCTTCCTCCAGTGCCGTATTCCTCTCTCCATTGCTCTCTCTCTCTCGCCCTCTCTTTCTCTCAGTCTCCCTTTTTCTCTCCGGTCTCCATCTCTCTCACTCGTCTGCTCTCTCTCTCTCATCTCTCCCAGATCTCTATTTTCTCTTTGCTCTCCCATCTCTCTGCTCTCTCTCCCTCGTATGCTCACTCTCTCTCTCTCTCTCTCTCTCTCTCTCGTATGCTCACTCTCTCTCTCAGTCTCTCTCTTTCTCTCGTCTGCTTCATCTCTCTCTCTCTCAATCTCTTTCACTCTCTCTCTCACTGTCATTCTCTCTCTCTCAAACCCTCTATCTTTCTCTCCTTATTCTCTCACAAGTTCCATTTGAAAAATCCACTTTAAAAATCCAAATGGCACCCAAATCTAGATTGCCCAAATTAGCTATCTCTAAACCATCCTTGAGGCCAGTTCCAAGACAATTCGGATCCCAAGCCGAGGAGGAGATACCTAGGAGACAACGGACTCTATCCAAGCGAGCCCGGGAAGAACCATCCACTTCCACCAGCCGTAGAGTCCGATTTCAAACCGGTACTCCATCCACATCAGCGCCAAGGGAAGTGGAACCTCAAACCTCCGGTAGTACTGAAACAGGAGCTAGAAGAAGGGGTACTCCAACTCCCGAAAATGCCAACAACTTACTTCAAGACCGAGCTATAGCACAGCAGGTTCTATATGAGCTTCTATGAGCGTAAGATCTTTGTCCCCAAGATCATAGATTTTAAATTTCTAAGAGATTATGAGTTTGAGATTGAGGAGCTATTGGATTTTCAAGGATGGACAAGGCTGTTGAAAGCTGATGATAGGGTATATCCACATTTGACCCGTCTTTCTTACTATCTGTGGGATCAAGAATACTTTCGTACGTTTGTAAAAGGTATCGAGATTTATTGGGCACAATGGGGGCCCCAAGTCAAGATCAGGCTTTTATGCAGATCGGCAGAATCCTAGGAGTTCCGTTTGAGGATGAACAATTTCCTGTCGACTTATATCTAACCCAGATTACAATCAGCTCACTAGGAGCAACAAATATCACCTTGGGATCAAGTTTCTACACTATATGGATCTTTCCCCTAAGTTGAGGGTCCTCAGGTCGTTGATCGCCCACTGTATATACCCCAAGGGAGGAGGCAGAAATCAGGTGAACCCACAGGAGGCGAAAATTCTATGGAAAGTTGCAAATAGGGTCAAGGTTAGCCTTCCCTGACTTTTCCTTGAAGCCCTAGTGTCCAGAAAGGATAACCCACGAGGGGTATAGCCTTATGGGACATGGATAACTAAGATCCTTGAGCATTTCAAATTGGACATCGACGGAGAGCCATTTGAAGTATTAAAGCTAACAAATGCAATCAACAAGTCTTTACTGCAACGGATGAAAATCAACGTCGATCAATTTAGAGAGGAAAGAATCAGGGAAAGGATGGGTGAACTGGCTCAAGAAGAAGTCGGAGGAGCACAGGCTGAGGGGGAGCAGCCCCTGCCATCACCACAGGCTCAACTCGATCCACCACAGGATGCCTCCAAGGAGCCCGCATCGCCGCATTCCCACGGGTCTTGCTCACCCCGAGGTTCAGAAATCCCAGACCCAATTCCAAGACCACCATCATGGGCTAACTCAGTGAATGAGATTCGGGAACACTTGGAGCAGTTTTAGGATCGGTTAACTTCACAAATCGCTGGGGTCCTAAACGCCGTCATCGATATGCACTCGAGACAAGATCGTATGGATCGTGAACTCTGAACGATCAAGTATCGGCTTGCATTCAGCAGCAGCAAGATTAGACCAATACCCGACCTGGATCCTTTTGAAAACAAATCCGTGCGCCGAGATCCAACACCTCAACCTATCTCATCTTTCTATTCCTCGGCTCACATCCGACCCACTCATCCCATCCAACAGACTTCATATCCAATATCGGCATTTTTATTTGCCAAGTCTCAGCGTTTAGATCCTATAGCCTATTTTTGATCTATTGACAAAAAAGGGGAGAATAGATTAGGATTTGAGTCTTTGAGTCTTGGGTTGGGTAGCTTGTATATAGGTTTGCATTCATTTTTTTTTGCATCTTGAATTCTCTGATTATATATGAAAAAGTTTGTTATGTGCTTTGTTTGTTTATGTTCTGTTTTTAAAATGGTTGAATGAATGATGAAATGCTTGAATGAATAGTTTTAACTTATGATTTATATAAACAATTATTGGAAATGATATGTGCAAATGGTTGAAAATGGAATATGTATGTTAATTTCATTAAGTTTAAAATGCAAATGACCTATGATACCAAAACAAGATAAAATGGGATGTTTTAAAGACATTAAAAGGTATATACTCAAATCGGTTTTATCAATCATCAAAAAGGGGGAGATTGTTGGAAACAAGTATTGGAATCAATGTTTTGATGATTAACAATTCAATTTGAGTAAGTTTTGGCTACTAACATATTTTGTGCAATGTTTAAGGATATAAAAATGAAAAATATGAAGCATGATAGGTCAAGTCGATTCCTAAGTCGACTCAGGCATCGACTTAGGTCAAGTCGATCCCCAAGTCGACTCCAGCATCGACTTCAAATGCATTTTTATGTCCAGCGCTGAAATTGAGGAGCAAGAGCTGCCGAAGTCGCACACGAAGTCGACTTCGCATGCGACTTGGGTGAAGTCGCAGACCAAATCGACTCCAGGATCGACTTCAACATTCTAGCACTGAATTTGAAGAATGAAGTCATAGACCAAGTCGACTTAACATACGACTTGAGTGAAGTTGGAAACCAAGTCGACCCAAACATTCGACTTGGATCAAATGAAGATAAATCAAGACCAAAACAAGCAGATTTGCATGAACTCATTAATATAGATCAAGAAATTTTCATTTGGAAATTTCCATGAACTCCAAGATTCAAGTATACAAGACCACAAGACACGGAGCTAAAAGTTTTCAAACTTGAATGATCATACAGAGTTCTAAATGATATAAATAAGTAGAAGAACAA
The DNA here is from genome assembly GCA_030490835.1 of Annona cherimola. Classification (NCBI taxonomy): domain Eukaryota; kingdom Viridiplantae; phylum Streptophyta; class Magnoliopsida; order Magnoliales; family Annonaceae; genus Annona; species Annona cherimola. The sequence goes on from CM059977.1 coordinate 66,008,060, forward strand.
TTAATATGAAGAAAATCAAGCGACCAAAGTCATCTCCAATGAATTCAATTCATCTAGCAAGACAAGGAAGTGAAGTCGCACCGAAGTCGACTCCAACAGCGACTTGGGTCAAGTTCAAGTTCAAGTCCAAGTCCAAGTCGACTTGAAGTAGGGACTTGAAAAATTGTTGAAAACCGAAGTCGCACCCGAAGTCGACTCCACATGCGACTTGGGTCGAGTTCAAGACCAAGTCAATCTGAGGAGGAACTTGAGAGCTTGCTTAAACCCGAAGTCGCACCTGAAGTTGACTCCAACCTGCGACTTGGGTGAAGTCGCACCCGAAGTCGACTCCATCTGCGACTTGGGTCGCAACGTTCAAAAAATTTGAACGTTGGCGCATTTAATACGCGCCACCAACTCTCTAACGTTCAAATCTCTTCTTCCATTATATATATGACAATCAAATGAACGTGGAACACATAAGAAAGAGTAGAAAAAGAAGAAAGAGAAGTTACTGAGGTCTAAATCTTATTTTCTTCTAACTTTGAGTGATCTATACACGTTTTGAAGCAAGAACGAGCATCAAACTTGCTGCATACTTCAACGTCGATCAAATCGTCACTTCTACGAGTTCTTTCACGAGCTGAAACTTGCCTACACAATCTGTAAAGTGTAGATCTCTTTTCTTTTCAATTTGTTATTCAGTTTTGATACTTGGTTTGATATTGGTGTTTTAAACCAAGTGATAGCAAAGTAACGTTGTGACTGGAGTGGGACTCGTCACTTACTTGTGTTGTGAGTTGTATATGCCCCCTAGAGCTAGAATCTAAAAGAGAACGGAGGCTCTAGTTGTATTTGTGAAATACATTGTAGAACCCAAGTCACAAGGGGTGTGAGCTTAGAAGAGTGGAGTAGAGAAGGTTGCCCGAACCACTATAAAATCTTGTCCATTGATTTATATTTCTTCTTTCATTATCTTATTACTTTCCATTTGTTTCATTAAAGGGGACTGAACTAAACCGGGTTAAATTTTTTGTTTAAGTAATTTTTTTTTAAAATACCCAATTCACCCCTCCCCTCTTGGGTAATTGCCATAAACTCGGGACCAACATCATTAACATTGCTTCCTCCTCATCCCGAAGAAAGAAAATACTCGCATCAGTGGAATTTGATGCCACTAAATTTTATGTCATGAATATGAATTAAATGAGCTTTACTATGATAAAACCTTTGGATTTATGAAGACATATTGATGCAAGTTAGCTAAGTAGTCGAATGTGCAGCTTTTATTCATGCTAGCATGTTCAATTGAAGTGAGTAAGGTGAATTTTTATGTAAATTGCATGCTTGAGCCTAATTATTTATGAATATGATATAGTCGGCATATATTTTTCCAATAAATACCTAAATATAGATATATTTTGGTTTTCAACCCTTAAATTCATTGTCTTAACAATTAGTAGTATTGATTTAATTTTTTACTCGTGACCTAGGGTTGAGATATATGTGTATATAGGTTATTATAATAGTACCCCTATTTGGAATACTACAAAAATAAAAAAAAACGGAGGGTGGCTAACTAAGCTGAGTAACCGAGACTTGGCATCCACAAATATCACTTGTGTAAAAAGGTGAGAGCAAGTCATAGTAATAGTGCTCTATAAAGAAAATTCTCGCAGATACCCTAAAATATGGTAAGGAGAGCCCTGAAAAAAATCTCTCCAGATACTCTAAAATATAGTGAGGAGAGTTCAAGGAATAAGTTTGGGGGAATATCTGTGAAATTTTGTTAACTTTAGGCTGAGTAGTGTAGATGATTTGATGCTATGTTTTGTTGGGACATTGATTCATAGGAGCTTGTTCATCTACACTTTTATACTCGTTTATTAAAGTCCTTTTGATTAAGGGAAGTGTTGGCATGATTAATCAATGGATCTTGATTACTGTTAACTGCATTCGCATGTACTAGGCAGTTTAATGTGAGAATGCATACTTGGCATTATATTAATAGATCTTACATAAAACATTTCACTTAAGGGCTATCTTTGGCATTGTTTAAGTATATGGATAAAGCTGCATTTTATTTACTACATTAGGCTTGATTGTTTCATATTAGGAACATGGCATATGTGTAGTTCTATGTGTTGTTCGAGGACTGGTAACATTTAAGTTTAAAGGAGTGATAAATCTGGAAAAGTGGGGTTATCATTGCCTATTTTTCATCAATTTTTGAATACCAGTCAAGGAACAACGCATAGATTTGCATAAAAGTGCATTAGTTGCATTCCATAGTTTAGTTTTTATAATTTGCACATTTTGAGAAAAATTTGCATCATTTAGGGCATCTAAAATTCATGCATTCATGTAGGAGCATGTTACTCATCTCACTTTCTGTTGCAGAAATAAGGGGTTAAGAAGTTAAAGCTCTAAGGAGGAGGAAAACAAGGGGAATGTTTGAAGGAGTTGAATTTTTTTGACTTGATTTGGTGGACTAACTGTCACCCTAATGTTAGATTTTTGAAGCCCCAGCACCAATAACTGACTTAATGACGCTACAGAAAAATTTTAGGTGTAGTAGGCGACTCCAGCAAGTGCACACGTGTGAGGATTTCGCACGTGCCTCATGCTAGCTTCTTGAGGGGGTATAAATATATAGTTTAGGGTTTAAGCAAAGTAGCTAGAGAGTTCGTGGAGGCAGCCACAAGTGGAAGAAAAGAGGGATTTCAAGCCAAAGGGTGATTTCAAAGTAAAGATCATGTTTAGGTGGTGGAAACCAACAAGTTTCATCTCCTCTTTCTTGTTCCTACTTATTTTCTCTCTCCTTTGTTGATATGTATCTAGACTTAGTTTCTATGGGATTTGATTTCAAGTATATCGGCTAAAACTCCAATAGATGGGAGAATGAGATGATATGACTTTTGATTCATGTTTTTGAATCAAAATATTTAGTTGCTAGATGCTTGGGCTATGTGGATTTACCTATATATGTGGTATTTAATACTTTTTACAAGCCTAGCTACCTTGTAAGATGATTTAATCACTGGATTCATGCTTGGGAAAGATGATTTCTTCTAAGATTCACATGTATGGCACAGGTTTCTAACCTTAATAGGGTGGTTTGCTGAAATGGATAGGAATATACCATTGAACATTGTGTGATCTTAAGTAAGTTATGGGCAATTCAAACCCATCATACTCGTTTGCATGGGAACCTAACAAGAGGGTATGGTGAAATTACGGTTATACATGTTGGAAAGCATATATAATTATAAATGAACCTAGGTTAGTAAATCCCTGCACAATCAAATGAAAACAAACCAAATTAATATGGTTTAAAGTCAAGAATTCCCAATTTTCTCATCTACCATAACCAACCTTAAGAATCCCTATCAAACTTTGCTCATCCACTAGTCCTTAACTCATTCCATTTATTTTTATGCACACATTCATTCAAATTCTCTATCTTTTCAAGATAATTGAATTTTAAAGATAAAATTAATTTAGACTTGTCCTTGTGAGAACGATACTCGACTCACTTTTTATTACTTGTACAGTACGTATACTTGCATTAAAATGAGTAATTTTAATTAGATATATACGCAACTTGTCAAAAGGAGTGATATGCAGCAGAACACACAAGGGCCCTTTGCTAAAACTAGCTCTAGAGAAATGGACTCCAATGTCACCATCACCAAAGGAGACTTCCAAGAGATGATAACAACATTACGGGAGTGTAAAGTATAAAAACAATCAACTCCCTTAACACCTCATTAAACATATGACCCGGGAACACAAATCCTAATGTAAGAGCCCATTAGTAATATTTCTTCTACCCCTTCATCTTGATTCATTAATACCAGTGGGTGTTCATCTTTCTCTCCAAAAATCATCAATGAACCTCTTCCTCAAAAGTTCAAACCCATTGTTATAAAACAATATGATGGAAAATATAACCCTTAAGATCATCTTAACACCTTTTGTATAAATGCCAACATGATGGGTTTGTCAGATAGTATAAAATGTTGGGCATTTATTGGTACCTTAGTAGGCAAAGCAAGAGCATAGTTTCAGAGTCTGTTGCTAATATCAATAACTTCTTTTGATTCTTTGTCTGAAAATATTTTGGTACAGTTCATAAGTTGAGCTGCCCATGCAATGAGGCCCTCAAACCTTTATCATGTTTGACAGGGAAAAAAATCAGCCTTTGTGTGGATATATAAATCGCTTCAACCATGAATGTACTTTAGTTCAAGGCTTAACTCTCGAATTAATCAAAGCTATCTTTATTAGGGGAATGTGCCTAAGCAGATTATATACATAACTTAAGGTACACGAACCTAATACTGCTGGTGAGTTATTCAGGACTGCTAACAAATTGATGAACACTAAAGAATATATAAGATAGAGAAATAAGCACTTCAAATTAATGAAAACATAGGGATTAACAGAAAAGACCTCAAAGTTTCGACCATCAACCTTCTGAAAAATAGGTCGAAAAGAAGGTTAACTTTTGCCACCTAGGTATAAAAAATACACCCCATTGCTCACCTCGCAGGAAATGGTCATTCTTGCCATTAAGGACAAAGGCCTTTTGAAGAAACCAAATCAGATGAGAATGCCTCCAGAAAAGAGAGATATATCTTGTTGGTTTGCATACTAGGAAGAAAATGACCATTTCACAAAAAGATGCATACAATTGAAAAATGCCATAAAGACCTTATCAAAAAAGGTCAACTCACCCAATTTATAAAGAGGAGCAAGGAAAAGACCTTCATTGCCCCTCTTGAGTTAGGTTCAGCCACCAAATATGAATATTCAAACACCCCTACGTATAAAGTCATATCCACTATTCATGGTGGCATAACCTTTGGAGGCAACACCTAATTAAGTAAAAATAGGTATGCATGCTCAGATAAAATATCGAACAATTAAGATCAATATTAATGAGGAAAATTCTTCGCATATGCCTCACGATGATGCCATTGTCATTAAAGCTATTATTGCAAATTGGATAGCACGTCGAATTACGATAGACATTGGATCTAGTGACATATTATTCTTCAAGGCCTTTGATAGAATGAAGATTTTAAAGGAAAAACTACGCCTTTGCATACGTCTGTTGATTGGTTTCATAAGAGATGAAATATATGTAGAAGGTTTAATCACCTTTCCTTTTACAATTGACTCTTTTCCACAAAAAACTACTACTGAAATTGACTTTTTAGTAGTCAACATCCTGTTTGCCTATAATGCTACCATAGGTCGCCAATTCCTTAAAAATTACAAGATGTCGTTTCCACCTACCATTTGTGTGTCAAGTTCCTTACGTCAATAAGAGAAGACACTACACAAAGAGATCAAAAAATGACCCGTCATTGCTATTTAACAACTTGCAAGAGGAAACTACCCATCGATGCCATAGAACCCTTTGATGAAGTTGAACCCACTACTGCCATCAACACCGGGGATACAACACCTCAACATGTCATCGTAGATACATCTAACGACTTGTCTTTCAAACTGTATGACAAACTTTCTACATACTAGTTATGATGTCTTTGCATAGAATACATTTGCATTAACAAGATTATATCCAGCAATACCCAACCATAAGCTAAACATAGACCTAAAAAAAGAAAAAGGAATTTTACACTTGAGAGGCAATGAATAATGGCACGAGAAATAAGTAAACTTTTAACAGCATGCTTCATTAAGGAAGTCTAATATCTTTAATGGTTGTCAAATGTAGTTCTACTGCCTAAGCCAAATGGGAAATGGTACATGTGTATTGATTAGACTAACCTAAATAAAGCCTCCTCAAAAGATAGCTATCCTTTGCCGAATATTAACCAATTGATTAATTCAACTGTAGGATCCAATATCTTTAGTTTTATGGATGCCTTTTTCTGGATATCACCAAATCAAAATGGCTACTGACTTAGTGTTATAGAGTAATGCCCTTTGGCTTTAAAATTGCAAGTGTCACCCATCAAAGGGTGGTGAATAAAATTTATTCATAACAAATTGATAAAAATATGGAAGCATATGTCGACGATATAATAGTTAAAAGCAAAGACTCTATACGGTACATAAAGGATTTAGAAGAAACTTTTTGTAGCGCCCTGACCCGATGGAGCGCATTAACCTTACTCCACGGATCTTTAAGTGGTGAAGCTTTCATCCTTATATGAGCGGAAGCTTTACCTAGTGTGTTGAAAAATTAGTCTGAATTTTTTTCTTTTAACCTACATTGATTCTATTTTTTTTATAACTAAGATCCAACGGCATGCCGTCTATACTTAGGATGTTTAGGTAATATAAAAACTTGATAGTCAATACAACTTCAACATTTTCTACTAAATCATTCACATCTACTTAAATTCATCTAGTACATCCCTAATTTAAAATCATACTTCACACAAGAGGCTATATATTACACTAATCAATCTTAACATAATACAAATTTAATACATATAATTTTAACAATTACATTCTAAAGCTCCAAATACTTCGAAAGTACAAGACATCATATCTTCACTAGGCTCTTCTATTAACCTTGTATCATCTGCATTTACTGATTATTTGAAAACAATGAGTATAAAATACTCAGTAAGGAAGCAATTAAAAGTACCCATAATTCCTCATAACTTGTTGCATTAGTTGGAAATATAAAATTCTTAAATTATTTTCATGAAATGAGTGCGTACATGCATCATGACTTATTCCTCATTTGGCGGATGACACTTACCAAGTGATCATCCACCTATCATAACTTTTCTGATCTTATATACTTAACAATGCAATGCATGAATCATACACATCCTGCTTAACTCCAGAGGGTACTTGAAACGCCTCTGGCACCACCCTTAAGACCCGAAGTCAGGTGACTGGGCTTAGTTTTCTCGAAAACATCACCTCCTGGCTCACCCCGCAAGGCTACTTAATGCATTCAAGCATACCATGAATCATGATCATTATGAGAAAATATGTATGATATTGTAAAACAAACTAGAAATTGTCATTTCAAGGTGCACAATTCAAACACCTAAAAGAAAAATAGTATAATCATCCGTTGGCAAATATCATTTCATAAAATGGAAAGAAACGAATTTTCTTACCATAAAATTCTTTTAAAACATAATTTTGAAAGGCTTGCTTACCTTTCTCCTTTAGCTTTTCTCTATCTTTGCTTTACCCCCTAGCATAACCAATAGAAAATAATATCTAAGCATATCAGTCTCCTTATCAAACATGCCAATTTGCACGCCTACTAATTTCCTCAACCTTTTCTTTTTTCCTAAACAAGTGAGAAGGACTAGCTCATATATTTGCATTATGTTTTATACTTGCATGTCTATTCCTTTATTACACTATACACACCATCAATGTGTTATGGCTTCAACCCGTATCATATTATTCATACGGTTAATAGCAATAGAAAACAGAAATTTTCACTTTATATATTTAACTGTTCACTATTTTGTAATTAACTTAGGCTATGCTTCTCATTTAACACCTATGTTACGCATATTAAATTTTTACAACTATATTATCTAAAGTACAGGTATGTGATCTATAGAAAATAAGTCTAAACAAATTTTTTTGAAATTAACGTCCACAAGTCTTCAAACAATAGTATTATTTTTTAGATCCTTGTTATTTTCCTGACTATATTAATTAATAAAGTTGTGTATAATAAAACATAATTTCAAATTTTATTTCAATGTTAGAGGAAACCCCAAGTACCTGTATATTCTCGTCCTTAGCGGTTTGAGAAGGAAAAAATAAATAAATAAACCTGTTGGACGTCCTTTAATTCCTAGCAAGAACCTTTCCCAATCTAATTTTTTATATCAATTAACAGAATGTATATATCATACAAGGATTAACAATTATTTAAGACATAAAGCTATGAACGACATCAATCAATATATACTAAAAGAGAATGCCTAACCTATTCAGATGTTCGTTGCTTTATTTGCCGCCTTCCTTATTTCCAACCTTCCTTATTTCCAGCGTTTGCTGGTACTTATATACATGTTATCCAGGCCTTGGTGGTCAATCGCATATCAACATGATGCTGCCAGCTGGTTTTCTCATGCACCGTCCAAACTTACTTTGCTGCCAGTGATTTTTACGCCCTTTGTCTCCTAGCTAACCACATTTTGCTGCCTGCTTTCGTTCCATTTTCATTTTCTTTCATTATATATATATTTTTTTCCTTTAAATGGATGTGACTGTCCTCCCGTTCATAATAGTGTATGTATATATTTATATATTGTGTTAAAATTTCTAAAGGTGTTCTTTATAATCCATACCGTCTATATTATACAACACATTAATTTAACCGCTCGTATCAAGCTTCGTGTTAAAGTGATTAAAATTGGCTAAAAGATAAGCATTTTCAATCAATTAATATAATTCATTTAATTTCTAACTTTTATACCTACTTTTAATTATGTTTTGTATAATCTAATCCATTAAATAAGTAGGATACATTAATTTAAGCTTACCCATGAAATTTCACTTCAAATGGAGTTGTATATATAATAATAATTTGATTAATAAAATGTGATACATATGGTAAAACCAATACATATGCATGTTTGAAGGGCAGGGACGTACCTATGCATGAATTCGTCAAGGCACGTTCTTCAATACATGCTTTGAAATTTCATAAATGCTTAATTAAATCATTTTTCCTAATCCACTCCATTCATCTTATAAAGCGTATAAATTTAACCAATTTTCATATCAAAATAATTTATATAGGTTAAGATATTAGCATTCCAAATTAATTCATGAAATTTCATCCAATTTTAGTTGTTTAAAAATCTCCTAAACATAATTTTCATGATCTAGGTCATTCACTATGCAGGGTATGTTAAAATAAGTTTAATCCTAAAATTTCAGATAAAACTGCCTTATGCACATTAATATATTAATTAAGTAAAAAAATTATATAAAAATAACAAAATGCGAAAGGAATGCTTCTGGACGTTACTTGCTACGCATGACTTGGCTTTTGGGCACGTTTTATAATAAAGTTAAGTTAATCACTTTAGTCAATTATTTTTCATAATCTATTCCATCTAGATTAAAAAGTACATAATTTAATATTTTCTATTAAATTTTCTTGTCAATCTGAGTTATATGTTTTAAGATCTAATGAAAACAGTATGGGTAAATATAAGCCCTTCATTAGTACTCCAAATCAGCCCCTTTTTTCATTTTTATTTCCAAAAGGTTTGTGAATTTAAATAATTTCCTCTAGTATTGTTAGGAAATTTTGAAATTCCTCCCGAAAAATTTATAAAAATTTATTTTTACATCTTATCTTTATAAAATCATAATTTACTCTCTTTTTCTTATAATTCTTAAATTTAACCCTTTTTAATCTCAATTATGCCCCTCTTTGTCTCTACTCTTTACAAATTTACCATTCAATCTTTTTTTTTTTAATTTTCAATTTGATCATACTTTCCTAAAATTACAATTTAGTCTTTGTATATATATATATATAGATTTACATATCATGAATCGTAAAATTTAAATTTTATAACTTAAATCCATAGTATGCATTTAAGCCATTAAATCATGACCATTCATTAATTTAAGTAATTTAGGTTAATAAAATATCTAAATAGGAGCACTTGATTGCAATTAACTAATCCAAGAGTAATTAATATACTTTGCTATTTTTTTCTAATTCGATAATTGAATCTTAACTCATCATCGTTTATTATTAATTACTTATTTTATTACTGTATAATTTTAGGCCATTAATTTGTGTTTAATTTCATTAATTCCATGGCCTAAAATCTACACACATATATATATTATATGCTCAAGGGTGCAATTTAAAAATAGTGGTTACTACATTTTGCTACTTTTAAACATTTTAATACGAAACTAAATTCAGAAAAATGCATATTCAAAGTAGCTAAAGAAAAATTTCTAGGTATTATTATTTTTGAAAGGGGTATTGAGTTAACCCCACTAAGATAAAGACCACTATAGTTATGGATAGACCCAAAAATAAAAAGGACATACATAACTCACAAGACATCTTGCTAAATTATATAGATTTATTTCAAAATCTATTGACAAATCTTTGCCTTTTTTAATATCCTGAGGAAAAGTGAAGAATTCAAATTAACAGCAAAATATGAAATTGCCTTCCAAGAGCTTAAGAAGTATCTACTGAAAACGCCACTACTGAACAAACTAGAAGCTTGAGATACTCTTTTTATGTATTTATCAATTTCAAATAATACAATCAGCGCTGTGTTGTTTGAGCGAAATAAGGGGATTCAACACCCCATATATTATATTAGTTAAGTATTGCATAATGCAGAGACTTGCTATTCTTATTGAAAAAACACCTCTTTGCACTTTTCATTGCATCAAAGAAATTATGTCATTATTTTCAAGCACACACTATCACTATTTGTACTAACCACCATTTGCAGCAACTTTTAATATAAGCTCAATATCTTAGTAAGATTGATAAAATGGGCACTCCACTTATCATAATTTGATATATAATTTCAACCACTCAAGTCAATAAAAGGATAGACACTTGTTGATATATTGACCGAGTTTACAAATGACTCCCATTGCTCTGATGATACTAATGATCCTTAATACATTGATGGAGTATCCAACAGATAGGAAGCAAAGCTAGTTTCCTCATACTAACACCTTACAAATCTAAGTTAGAAGTCTCTATTTGATTCGTGTTTAAAGCCTTTAACAACATTTCTAAATATGAAACCCAGTATCAAGTATTATATATTATCTCATCCCTAAGTGAAGAATATTAATGTTTTCTTTGACAATAATTTAGTAGTCAATCAAATTCAGGGAGATTTTGAAGCCAAAGATGACAACATGATGTCTTACTTACGACTTTGCAAAGATCTCATAAAACAAATGCCTCATTTCTTCATTCAAAAAATACTGCAAGAGCAAAATTCCTATGCTGATACCCTAGACAAACTAGCTACTAACACATCATTCAATACACCTATACCCATTTGTCACTTGAAACAACCAAGTATCACCCCAATTCAAGTTCTCAACACAGACACAACCTGTCCGAACTCGAAAGATCCCATCATTCAATACACCCATACCCATTTGTCACTTGAAACAACCAAGTATCACCCCTATTCAAGTTCACAACATAGACACAACCTGTCCGAACTCGAAAGATCCCATCATTCAATACCTTGCTAAAAATTATCTACTCGATTATAATAAAGAATCCAAATGAATAAGAAGATGAGAAATCCACTATACCATAATTAATGGGGAACTTTACCAAAAATCATTACCTACCTCATTGCTCCATTGTGTCTCACGCATAAATGCCCCACCGTTTTGGAGGAATTAACAATCTCCAAGCTTGTCTAGATAATATGGCTAAACTAAAATCCTTTAACTCCCTAAACCTCATTCCACTCGTTGCCTTTGAGGTGCATATTCTTCTCCAGGAAATGCAGCTGATTTGCCTTTATCTTTATTTTTTCTCCCCACCAAAATTTTCTTAGTAATGCATTAATCTCCTTATACAATTTCTTCAGTAGAAAGAATAGGCTCATAGCATAATTTGAAATAGCTAGAGTGACCGCCTTCATTAGCACCTCCTTACCACCTCATGAAAGAAACCTTAATTTCCAACATCGAATTTTCTTCCATACTCTTTCTTGTATACTTTGTAACATCTGAATCTTTGCTCTTACTAACCGAGCAAGTAATCCAAGATAAATTTTGAATTTTCTTACCGTGAACTCCAAACATTATTTCCACACTTTCTCTCATCAACTCCTCTATGTTCTCATTGAGAAAGATTGCAATTGTTTCTATGTACACTCTTTGTCTTGTAAATTCTCCATAGATTTGTAATATTTTCTTTAAGTGATTGATATCCTCTCTTGTAGCTTTCGTAAAAAGTAATGCATCATATGTGAAAAACAAATTAATATACGAGATCCTGTCTTGCTAATTTTGATTTCAGTAATCTGTTTTTGTGATTGCATTACATGGTGATCTTGCAACAAAGATGACAATCCTTTAGCACAAAATGGAAAAAGATATGGTGAAAGTGGTCGCCATGTCGAATTTCTCTGCTTACTATAAAAGTTTGATACTTGAAGTCATTCACTATCACCACCTGATACATGACCTTAAATAGGCATAAGAAGATCCGATTAATCCAAATTTTATTGAATCCCATTCTTCTTATGGCTTAGCATAAGAAATTCCATTCCACCTTCTCATTTGCCTTTTTTCCATAACCAACCCAATGACCACTTCTGGGAATTTCCTAAATGAGTTCCTACGGAGGATATAGAGTGTTTCATATGCTATTAACATATTGTTTGTAATTTTTTTGTCCCGGTACAAACATACTTTCGTTCTCTGATATGATTTTTAGGAGACATCTCTTCAGCTTATTTACTAAGACTTCTCCAAAAATCTTATGTGTAACATTACACATACTTATTGGTTTAAAATCCCTTAACCTTTTTGCTCCTTGCTTCCTTAGGATAATGAAAACATTTGTTTGATTTATAACTTTTATGAACTTCAATTTTATTATTTTATCATTATACTTCGTGAAATTTTTACAAGCCTAAATACTTCATCTCTCACTAGTGCCCAAAATTTTTTATAGCAACTTGCTGGCCAACCATCAAGCTTTGGTGCCTTCCATGGTGCCATTTCCATGATTGCATTTTCTATTTCAGTTTTTGTGAGCAGTGTAGTAAAAAATTTGTTATCTTCTTTTGATATATTGTTATAAAAATTTGAAGTGATTCTCCCTACATCTCTTATCCCTTCAAACTTGAATAAGGATGTGTAGTATTCAATTATCAGTTTCTCCTTCTCTTCTTGTTCCACAAACTAATTGTTTTGATCATCTTTTAAGATATCAATGGTGTTTTGCACCTTCTTTCGGATGTCGCTCGATGAAAAAGTTTTGTATGTCAATCTCCAATGTATAACCAGTTGATCCTATATCTTTGCTACTATATACACTCTTCATCCTCTAATATACTATTAATTTACCACTTTAACACTGATTTTAGCATCTATATTATCCAATTGGTGAGTTTCTTCGAGTTGAGCTAACTTCTTTGCTTCTCCTGGATTATTTTTTGATATTTTCTCTTGATTTGTTACTCCATCTCCACAATGCCACCTCATATTTTGGCAACTTACTTTTTATATTTTCACAAGAGGAGTCATTATTAGCTTGATATATCTCTTAGTTTCTTTTGATGATCTTAGTTGTTGCTCCATCTTTTACCTAGAAAGCTTCATACTTGAAGACCTTTGAATGTCTTTTTGCATGTTGGTTGCTAAGAGAAATAAATAAAGGGAATGTTCAGATGCTGCGACACAATGGTGATTTTTTTTGTAAAAGCAAAAAGTTGTAACTACTTAATTGTAGTAAATGCCTTGTCCAGTCTAACTTTAACTCTTTTCGCACCCCATTTATTATTCCTCCAAATAAAAGGTGATCTAATAAATCACTTATCCCTTAGTTCACAATCATTAATTACCTCTTTAAACATTTTTATTTGGCTCTCTGATCAAATATAATTGCTAATGTATTCCAAAGCTCTTAGCATCTCATTAAAACCACCTACTACAAGGCATGAACTGCTACTAGTATTGCTTAAATACTAAAGTAATCTCCACGGTTCCTCCCTTCTATGTGTTTCTGGAGGCCCATAAAACTTAGTAATTCTCCATCCTCTTTGGTTTGGTAGCTTAACTTCTGAATCAATATAATGATTAGAGTAAGATTTAATGATTACCTCTTGTTTCCACATCACAGCTAGTTCACTCTTTTCAATGCGATTTATTATTACGCAACAATTAAACCTCAATCTTCTTTATTTTCTTTATTTCTGACATAAACATTGACAAATGTCATCTTTTATTTTAACTAAGTTAAGTAGATTTTGAATTTTTTGTGGATTCCCAAGCCTATGACAATTCCATACAAAAATCCTCATTTTGGCTATGGCAAGGTTGGGGGCACCTCTTAGCCTTCGCCAATCTCCATTATTCTTCCTCTAACCCCTTTTATAATTTTTGTCTCTTTACTTTTATGCTAGCTGTTATCTCTTCCTCCCTTCCATCACCTTTTCCATCTTCGACTCTACTAGTTGCACCTTCCATATCCCCTTGAAATTGTATCTTCTTTTGCTAATTTATTGTTCTTGCTAATTTTTTCCACTTTTTACCCTGCACTGCTATTTTGTGGCCAGCTTGGACAGCCTCTCAATAGCTAATGATTCTCCCTTCTACTGCATCTTTTCATTCTTATTATCGTCAGATACATTGTTCTTTTGACTCAAAATGATGTCCCCACTCCCTAAACAGATTTTTGAATTTGTGATTACATCTTGGCTTTCTACACATAGTCCCTTTATTAATGTTCCTTCTTGGTTCCTGTCATTTATCTTATCCCCCAATTTCTCTCTTTTCTCTAAATACCTTTCTTGCATAAAAAAAACCCACAAGGATTTCTGTCTCTCAATTCCGCCAACTATTTTCTCATCCAATCTTGCTCTTAATCCTATTCCATTCTCGGTGTAGATGTGACTCTACTATCAGCTTTCCTCTTGTGCTGAACCACCCTTTATTTTTAGCAAGTCTCCCCCACGTTCTTCTTATATTTGTATAGTTAGATACTTCTTCTTATAATATCTTCCTCCATTAGATCCTCAACCCCTTCATTGACCCTAATACTTCTACTATGCTCGTTGCCATCAACCCTTTCATCTATTTCCTCCAAGAACTTCTTTGGTTCTACTCTCTCTCCCTTCTTTTAGTTACGAATAAATATTATACTGCAATGAAAGTTTTCATTCCTAATTTAAACTTTATCTCAATGAAATTTTTTGTTGCTAGATGAGAATATTTGGAACAACAAATAATTGAAAATTTAAGCCTATTGGAATGCAATTCTTTCTTACTAATATGTGACCAATTGCACAAAAATTCATTTTTATTCCTAAATATTAAATTGCAGGGGCCAAATTGGAATGAATGTGCAAAGAAAATTAATTGAATTTTCGCAATGAATTTTTCAGCAATTGCAACAAAAAAGTTGGTTGCCATTGTTCAACTTTGTTGTAGTGTATTTTCAATGATGTAGTGCAATCCTGACTCTATAGAGGAGATGCCCTTTTGGTAAGACAAGGAAGAATCTACCGACGCAAAAGATAGTAAATTAGAATTTCATTTAAACTTTTTGTCATTATGGTGGAAGTGTGATAATTTATCTTAAACACAACAATTGTAAATTGATCACATCCGAAAAATGTGATGAAGTGCTTAGTTTTATTGGACTAGCTAAATATTATTGCAAATTTGTTACAAAGTTTTCCATAGATATGTACTCTCTTAACAAGGTTGATGAGAAAATTTTGAAGTTTCAATGGTCAAACGATTGTAAAATTAGTTTTCAAGAGCTTAAGCAAAGCTTGTAAATGTACCAATTCATGCTACTCCCTCAAGTAGTGGTGGATTTGTGATATACAGTAATGCCTCACATAAGGTTCTTAGATGTGTGTTAATGTAGGATGGAAGGCAATAGCTTATGCATCTCATCAATTGAAACCCTAAGAGAAAAATTACCGACTCGTGACCTGAAATTAGCAGCAATAGTACTTGCATTGAAAATTTGAAAATAATATGAAGAAAAATGTGATGTGCATGTTGATAATAAGAGTTTAAAGTATAGTTTTCCAAAAAAGAATTGTGTCAATTCCACTAGCATAAATTGCAAATCCATATTTAGATTTTGATTATTAACAACCAATTTGAGATAATTAAGGCTACTAATGAATTTGAATTTGTGTTGAAAGTTAGGATTTCAAGTTTCAAGTGTCATACTGATGAAGTTGCAAAGCTAAGTCAACTCAAGTCACAACCCAAGTCAACTCTATATTGACTTCAAACGTGATTTTGAAGACAAAAAGTTTACTGAGGGAGTTCTACATCAAAAGGCGCATCCTAAATCGACTCAGCATGCGACTTCGGTAAAGTCAATAACCAAAATTGACTCCAATTATGACTTCAAGTTCATTAGGCCCCTAAAAATTCCTGACCACACATTGAAGTTGGAAGCATAGCCCTAAGTCATCTCCATTTGCGACTTGGGTGAAGTTAAATCCACAGTTGATCAGGGCTATGCAACTTGGAGAGATAAGCTTCATTTTAAAGAAAATTTCACAAGTACCAAATATGAAGTCACATCCCAAGTCAACTCTACTTGCGACCTGGGTTAAGTCTAACATGAAGTCGACTAAAGAGTAAGTCTCGAAGGAAGAAAGGCTTAAAAGAAGAAAATTTGAAGGCTTTTGAACTCCAAGATAATAGTGAAGTTGAAGGCAAAGTCGACTTCATATGCAACTTGGGTAAAGTCCCAAGTTCCAAGTGAACTCCACATGAAAATTGGAGATTAAAGCTTGAAGGAAAACTCATTGGAATCATTTAGGACACTGAAATCATAGACTAAGTCAACTCTAGTATACGACTTAGGTGAAGTCGCAAGCCAAGTCAACTCTAGTTGCAACCTGGGTTGTAACGGTTACATATTTTGGAACATTAGCGCATTTAATGTATGCCACCAATCACATTATGTTTAAATTTTCTTCTCATCTATTTAAGGGATGTGGAGTAGCATTTAAGGGGTTAGCTAGAGAATTGATTAAGCTTTAACCTTCCCATCCGAAAGCATTAAAAGGCCTTATTCACTAATTTCCAAAGCAAGTCTTTCAAGATCATTGCAAGTGCTTCAAGTTTCCACATCTTCCTTAACTAAAAAGCTTGTTGTTGCGCCTTAATTGTTTTCTACACTCCTGTAACATGTAGCATTTATTTCTCTTCAATCCTTTATTGTATTTGGCTACATGGTTTGACGTTGAAGACTGATGCAAACCAAGTGCTTATCGTTAAGAGCACTATGATTACCAATTTAATTAAAAATAACCAAAACAAATTAAAGCTAACACTATACAGGAGATAGCGTAGAATAATGGTGAGTCGGGTCGAAACCACAAAGAGGTAATAAGGTTATAAATTGTTTGAAAGTTACTTACAATAAGAAGAGATGAAAGAGAAAGAAGAAAAGAGGATAGAGAGAGAAAGAGAAACTAGAGAAGAGAGTGGAGAAGGTAAAGAGAATAGATAAGTGTAGAGAGAGAACGAAGAGAGAGATTAGAAAGAGAAAGAAATCAAAGAGAAGAGAATGGAGAGTGGAGAAGGTTAAGAGAATGGAAAAGAGGTAGAGAGAGGAAAGAGAGAAGAGGAAAAGAAATTAGAGAAAAGAAGCTAGAAAGAAAGAAATTGCAATTAATTAACAATAACTAAATTAAATCTACTCTAAGAAAGCAATTAAAAATTGTAAAACTTAAACTATAAAAACAAGAAATAAAAATGCATTAAATTTAATCTAAAATTACTAAGCAGAAAATAAAACAGTAAATCTAATCTAAAAATTGAAATTGTAAATTTAAAATCTTCACCTCATGAGAATTTTATTGTTTGGCCCCACCCACTTGATAAGGGTCCCACAATGAGCAGTCCCACCATATGAGGGAGAGGAGTCGTGGTGTGTCTCTTGAAGGCAAGAGGGGCCCTTGTTATATGAGGCCCAACCCATAGGAAGCGTTTCCTACGCTTTTCTCGTGGGAACTCAGATCTCCACCATCAATTTTTGTTGGACGGTTCAGATTCAAAGGGGCATTTTCGGAATCGAAAAATCGGAGTCGACAGATGCCTCTTCACCCGCGGCTCCCTTCTCCCTCTCCCAGCGTCGCCGTAGCCGTCGGTTACCGACTACCATGCCTATCTTCGCAAGCACTCTCCTCTTCCTCCGATGCCGTTCTCTCTTCCCTCTCCAGCGAGTGAACGGCTTCGATTGATGAGCAGTGATGACAACAAGGAAGAAGAAGAAGAAGAAGACGGCAAGAGGCTGGTGGGTTTCTTCTCTCCGAAAATGGAAGAAGCAGCTGGCTAGTAGAGAGAGACCGGCGGAAATAAAGCTGGTGGGTTTGAGCGGCGACCGGCAACGAAGAAGAACACCTGCAACTTTTTTTTGTTTCAGATTCATGCGATTGGAGAATAGATCTGGTCCAACGAGTTGGAAATCGTAGTTAGGATGCCGGCGGTGAGTCATCGACCGGTTCTGATCGGAGATCTAATGGCCGACGGCAAGTGGGTAGAGAAGCTGCGACGGCGGCTGCTGCGGCTAGGGTTCGTTTGCTGTGGAGGGTGATGCATCGAGAAAATCTGTCGCGACGGACCAAAATGCGGATTAAATTTCGGCAGATTTTGTTTAATTTAGATCTAATACTCCGGGTGTCCGATTTGGGTGATTCAAGAGTTATTTTCTATCTTTTGATATGATATGGATCATGTAGAAGGTTTAGATTAGAAAATTTCAGTTAATTAAATTATAAATAGGAATAATTACGTGGATGGTTAAAAGAGTGTAGATATAAATAAAAATAATATAATAATAATAATTATTTATTAAATCTATCCCAAAAAGGTACATATATTTATTTAGATTATCTCAATATAAATTATAATGTCTAGACATATAATTAAACCTTTATTATACTTAATTATTGAATTTAGAACATATAATTAAATAATAATTTAAATTAAGTATTTTCTACCAACCTAAGTTTCCTGACAGTTTAAATGATAATTTAGGACGTATAATTGAACCGTTCCTAAAAGGTCATATATATTTATTTTGTCTAAACTATTATTTTGTTAATTAAACATTTAAAAATACTTAATTATTAAATACACCTATACATGTTTATAAAAAACAACAAAAATAAAAAAAAAGATTTTTTGACCGGCTGAATTTTGACTTTTGCACCAATTCTGATTTCGACTACTTTTTCCGTTCGAAATCAACCTAAACATACAATTTTGACTTTAAATGTTAATAAGGTATTAAATTTTGATTTGGTTTATGGAGTATTGAAAATAATGGAATATAAATATTTACATTGACGTAAAATATCAAATTAATTATTACTATTTATATGAAATACATACGTGTCCCACGGGCTTGGAAAAATAAATATTTTTTTTTCAAAAATATATAAATGGCCCGCGGGTGTCCAAAAAATGCATATTTTGTATTTCTAAAATACATATATGTCCCGCGGGCGTCCAAAAATGAATCAGTTCTTTTATAAAAATTTAAATGTGTCCCGCGGGCCTCAAAAAATGAATGTATTGTTTTTTATAAAATATATAAACGTCCCACGACTCTCGAAAAATGAATATTTTATTTTTATAAAAATATATACGTATCCCGTGAGCGTCCAAAAATGAATATAATGTTTTATAAAAATTTAAATGTGTCCCGCGGGCCTCATAAAATGAATGTATTGTTTTTTATAAAATATATAAACGTCCCACGGCTCTTGAAAAATGAATATTTTATTTTTATAAAAATATATACGTATCCCGTGAGGGTCCAAAAATGAATATAATGTTTTATAAAAATTTAAATGTGTCCCGCGGGCCTCAAAAAATGAATGTATTGTTTTTTATAAAATATATAAACGTCCCACGGCTCTCGAAAAATGAATATTTTATTTTTATAAAAATATATACGTCTCCCGTGGGCGTCCAAAAATGAATATAATGTTTTATAAAAATTTAAATGTGTCCCGCGGGCTTCAAAAAATGAATGTATTATTTTTATAAAATATATAAATGTCCCACGGATCTCAAAAAATGAATATCTTATTTTTATAAAAATGTATACGTGTCCCGTGGGCGTCCAAAAATGAATATAATGTTTTATAAAAATTTAAATGTGTCCCGCGGGCCTCAAAAAATGAATGTATTGTTTTTTATAAAATATATAAACGTCCTACGGCTCTCGAAAAATGAATATTTTATTTTTATAAAAATATATACGTATCTCGTGGGCGTCCAAAAATGAATATAATGTTTTATAAAAATTTAAATGTGTCCCGCGGGCTTCAAAAAATGAATGTATTGTTTTTATAAAATATATAAATGTCCCACGGATCTCAAAAAATGAATATCTTATTTTTATAAAAATGTATACGTGTCCCGTGGGCGTCCAAAAATGAATATAATGTTTTATAAAAATTTAAATGTGTCCCGCGGGTCTCCAAAAATGAATGCATTGTTTTTTTAAAATATATAAATGTCCCACGGGCCTCAAAAAATGAATATTTTGCTTTTATAAAAATATATACGTGTCCTGTGGGCGTCCAAAAATGAATATAATGTTTTATAAAAATATATACGTATCTCGCGGGCGTCCAAAAATGAATATATTATTTTTTTAAAATATATAAATGTCCCACGGGCCTAAAAAAATGAATATTTTGTTTTTATAAAAAATATACGTGTCCCGCGGGCGTCCAAAAATGAATATATTATTTTTTAAAAATATATAAATGTCCCACGGGCCTCAAAAAATGAGTATTTTATTTTTATATAAATATATACGTGTCCCGTGGGCGTCCAAAAATGAATATAATATTTTATAAAAATATCTACGTGTCTCGCGGGCGTCCAAAAATAAATATATTATTTTTTAAAAATATATAAACATCCCACGGGCCTCAAAAAATGAGTATTTTGTTTTTATAAAAATATATACGTGTCCCGCGGGCGTCCAAAATTGAATATAATATTTTATAAAAATTTAAATGTGTCCCACGGGCCTTAAAAAATGAGTATTTTGTTTTTATAAAAATATATACGTGACCCACGGGCGTCCAAAATTGAATATAATGTTTTATAAAAATTTAAATGTGTCCCACGGGCCTCCAAAAATAAATGTATTGTTTTTTAAAAATATATAAATGTCCTACGAGCCTTAACAAATGAATATTTTTTTTTACAAAAATAATCATGTGTCCCGCGGGCATCCAAAATATATATAATATTTTTTACTATTTTATTTCTTTATATAAATTTTTATTTCATTAAATCAAGTGGAGTTAATATTTTTAATTATAATTAAATATATTTATTTGGGTTCCAAATTTGGTTTTGAAGACATATATGATCTTATAAGGGCCTTAAGATTATATTAGAGGTGTTAAATTACAATTAACTTATTAATTTCAAAAATTAGATGTTGTTAGATGCTGTTAGATGATGTTAGATGCGGTTAGATGCTGTTAGATGCGGATAGATGCTGTTAGATTCCGTTAGATGCTGTTAGATGCCGTTAGATGCCGTTAGACGCTGTTAGATTAAGTTGGATTTCTTTAAATCATATTAACTGGGTATCAAATTCAGAAATTAAGGTCTAAATGACCTTATAAGGGGCCTAGGATCATATTACAGGTGTTAAATTAGGATTAACTTATTAATTTCAAAAATTAGATGCTGTTAGATGCAGTTAGATGCCATTAGATGCCGTTAGATGCTGTTAGATGCTGTTAGATGCCATTAGATATCGTTAGACGCTGTTAGATTAAGTTGGATTTCTTTAAATCATATTAACTGGGTTTCAAATTCAGAAATTAAGGTCTAAATGACCTTATAAGGGGCCTAGGATTATATTACAGGTGTTAAATTAGGATTAACTTATTAATTTCAAAAATTAGATGCTGTTAGATGTTGTTAGATGCCGTTAGATGCCGTTAGATGCCGTTAGATGCTGTTAGATGCCATTAGATGCCGTTAGATGCCGTTAGATGCTGTTAGATGCTGTTAGACGCTGTTAGATTAAGTTGGATTTCTTTAAATTATATTATATGGGTTTAAAATTCCGTAATTAAGGTCTAAATGACCTTATAAGGGGCCTAGAATCATATTACAGGTGTTAAATTAGGATTAACTTATTAATTTCAAAAATTAGATGCTGTTAGATGCTGTTAGATGCTGTTAGATTCCGTTAGATGCTGTTAGATGCCGTTAGATGCCGTTAGACGCTGTTAGATTAAGTTGGATTTCTTTAAATCATATTAACTGAGTTTCAAATTCCGTAATTAAGATCTAAATGACCTTATAAGGGGCCTAGGATCATATTACAGGTGTTAAATTAGGATTAACTTATTAATTTCAAAAATTAGATGCTGTTAGATGCTGTTAGATGCTGTTAGATGCTGTTAGATTCCGTTAGATGCTGTTAGATGCTGTTAGATGCCGTTAGATGCCGTTATACGCTGTTAGATTAAGTTGGATTTCTTTAAATCATATTAACTGGGTTTCAAATTCAGAAATTAAGGTCTAAATAACCTTATAAGGGGCCTAGGATCATATTACAGGTGTTAAATTATGATTAACTTATTAATTTCAAAAATTAGATGCTGTTAGATGCTGTTAGATGCTGTTAGACGCTGTTAGATGCTGTTAGACGCTGTTAGACGCTGTTAAACGCTGTTAGATTATGATGATTTTATTAAATCATATAATATGAGTTTCAAATTCTGAATTTATGGTCTAAATGACATTATAAGGGACATAGGATTATATTACAGGTGTTAAATTAGGATTAACTTATTAATTTTAAAAATTAGATGCTGTTAGATGTTGTTAGATGCTGTTAGATGCTGTTAGATGCTATTAGATGCTGTTAGATGCTGTTAGATGCTATTAGATGCCGTTAGATCCGATTTTATTCAGAAAATAATAAAATATTAATAAATTTTCAAAAATTCGAGAAAAATAAAAGAACTTGTTATTTTTTAGAGTACCATGATTACATTAACTTTAAATAATATGAAATAACTTCTAATAAAATTTATATTTTCTAACTTTACTAATTATAATGAAATCTTTTTAAAAAATAATTTTTTGTACAAAAATTTTTTTAGAAATTTTCAAATGATGAGAAATTATGTCCACATACATTTTAATATTTCATCTAGCAAATGAATGGAATAGATTGAGATTTTGTATATATATAATACAAATTTTATCAAAAAACCAAACATACTCACGTTTTTAAGTTATTATACTCTCGCTGTAAAATTACCAAAATACCCAGCTTCTTTTTTTTTACCCAAGGGAAGTGCTTACTATGGGTTGGGACTCCTTGTTATATAGAAGTGAGATGAGTGGGGAAGTGGGTTATCCCAACCGGTGCGATATTGCTTGCACGAAGGCTGCCTTACATAGCCTGCTCATCTTCATATTGCTTCTTCTACCACAATTTCTGCTTGCTATTGATTTTTGGGAGATCCGAATGTTGTTTTGCTATTGGCTTGGGGCGAGCTGGCATATGGAACTGGGCATGTTGCTGCTATGGACTCATCCGATTTGGGAAAATCGAGGTGCTGCTATTGGACGGTTTAATGCAGTGAAGTTGAAAAAAATTGGGGCGACGGTCAGTCGCGGGATGGTGCTTGGATTGGGGAAATCGATGATTGAGGCAAATTGTAATTGACGCCCAGATGAATGAAGCAAGGGCATTTGCTGTGATTAATGGTGCCGGCTGGTTCGATTTTTCGGTGCTGCTCCTGTTGAATGGATTTTTGCAGGAGGATGCTTTCATAGAGGTTGGGAGATCGAGAAGGGGCTGGGAGATGGGTTGCGAATTGCAGAGGATGGAGGCGTCTGTTGTTTGTCGGAAAATGGCTTCCGGTTCTGTTGAAAAGAAAGTGGGCACGGAATGCTGTTTGTGGTGGGTTGATGGCTGACCGCAAGAGCTTGGTCGGTTTCAGGGGAGCTTGGTTTAATCGGTGGCAAAGTGCTCTGTTGTGCCTGGATCAAAGTTGCTTCGGTTCAATTGCAAGTTGCTGAAAATGCCGCTCGAATACTGCTGTTCGTTGGTCTGGTTTGGTGGAAATTTCGAACATTGCTGGAGCTGCCATTTTTGAAGGAGAGGGCGTCGCCGGTTGCAATTTTGATGGCAAGGAGTCTGTGCATGAATGGATTTTTGGAATTTCCATGGCTGCCTCTGCTTGGAAAATGACCAAAGAAGGATGTTTGATTGGCTAAGAAAAGGGCTAAAGGTGACCAGATTTCTGGTTGGGTCTTGCTAGAAAATGGGTGCCGGTTAGATGCAGGCCTGTTGCCGGCGAATTTAGGCGCAAGGATTGGAGGCGAGCTGGTCGGTTTCAGTCTAGTGGAAAGGAGGCAGCGGCTTGGGCATGCGTTGGAGGAGAGTTGCAAAATGGCAGATGTGAGGACAACTTGATGCCGGTTAATGACGGCTGCGTTGTTGGTGATTGGCGGCAGATGGACGACTCAGGTTGCTGGCCAAAATCAAGGCTGGTTTTTTTATTTGGGGAAGATGGAGCACCATATTGGTGCTCTGGCAGTCCATACTCACTCGTACACATGCAACAAAAAAATTGAAAATTAAAACATTACCCAAATAATTTCAACAAGCCACACATATTTCATAATTTTCATCTTGGACCCTTTATAATTTATTTTATTTATTTAATTCTTTTAAGCGTACATAATAATCTACTTTTACCAATGTTTTAAAATACATTTATAATTATACTTTGCTCAATTTAACCATTCTATAAATTTTCAAAATTATATTAATAGGCTAATAATAAAAAAATTTAGTCCATCCAATCTCTTTTAGCATGTGTAATTATTTTCATAATTTTATATTTTCAAAAATATTGCAAAATGATCCATTTTATAACAAAATTAAGGACTTTATGAAAAATATCATTTTCACAAAATTTCATATAAAATCTGCATTTAATAGCAATTTTTATAATAAAATGTGTGAATTTTGCTATCAATTTATATGAAAAATTTGAGACTCGATTGGAGTTGCACTTACTGACTACTTGTGAAATTATTATAAAAGCCCCTTAAAACTAAAATTTAGAAGAGAGTTGAAGCTCTAGTTATATTGTTGTTGAAATAGTGAAACTCGAGACACAAAGGGTGTGTAGCTGAAAGAGTGCAGTATGGGTATTACCTGAATCATTACAATTTATTGTGTTCCTTTATGTGATTGTTTCATCTATCCTGCTCTCCCTCACTAGCTTTGTTTATTCCATTTAATAGGACTTGATCAAAATAGGGGTTAAGTTTTAGTTAACTCAAAGATATTTTTATTGACTCAATTCACTCATTCCCTCTTAGGTTAAGCTTATAACTCGACAGCAACAAGATGAACGTGATCTAAAGAAGATGGTTGAAATTACTAAAAGACTATGATTTGCATATTCATTATCTAAGAAAAACAAATGTGGTAACCGATGCTTTAAGTAAAAAGTCAAATAATAACCTTGCAATCTTAATTACCAAAAGAACTAATTAATAATATACATAAACTATCATTAAAGGATCATTTAAGGGAATTGGTATATCGATTGTATCAATTACAAGTAAAATTTCCTTATTTGAGCAAATTAAGAAAGCATAAAAAACAGATGAATAAACTTAGAAGATTAAGCAAAGAAAAACAGAAAGGTTATAAAAGGATTTATAGTCAATAATGAGGGAGTAGTAAATACAAAGACAAGCTATGCGTGCCTTACATTGTAGGTTACAGAAAGATTTTGAAGGAAGTTCATCATTCGCCTTATACCGTTAAGGTTGTACATGGGTGGAGTTCAACCCGTAACCTGTACAACCTGACTCATTTAAACTAGTTAAGGGTTGGGTTGGGAAAATAGAATTGGGTTCAACTTGTTTTTAACTTGGGTTGAAGTCCGGTTAGCAAAATCGAGTTGCGTCAGCCCATTTTAAAAACCAAACCTAACCCATTTTATCTTTTTGATCGTCCAACCAACCCCACCAAAAACAAAAAAAAAACAGAACTGCGACAATGTGCTCTAGGGAAGAAAATGTCTTGCATTCACCGTCCTAATGCACACCTAGTTGCAGGCTGCTGGAATTTGATAGCAAATGCTTACCCATTTTTGCTCCTAGGGACTAGAAAAAAGTGAGATGGGATCAGCCCTAATTTGTTGAATAGTCTAGTGGAAGATGGCTAGATGGATTGGGAAAAGGGCGTCATGGCTATTTGATTCGTGGAGGAGGAACAACCATGGCTAATTAATTTGCGGCGGAGTGCGTTGGATTTTTTTAGCCATAAATAGAGAGGATGGCTGCAGACAATTGCTGGAGATGTATGACTATTGTCGGATTTTCTGGATGCGTTCCAGAGATGGGCTACTGAAGACCTTGCGCGGGTCATTGATAGGGAAGAAGTAGGCAGTGGAGTTGGGTGTCATCAATTAGCAAGATAATTGCCCAATTGATGGGTTCATATAACTGCCTCTGGAGAAGATGCATCTATTGCCGGTGCAGAAACCATGGCTGTCACAGCTTGGTGCTCAAATCATTCAAAAATTTCAACATATTTTTATATTATAAACCAAACCATTTTGTTTGCTTATCATATGTGTGTTAGTGTTTCCTGTGGCCATTTTGCAGTGTAATTTTTAAAATTACTTTAACTAAATTGTTTTGTGACTTTGTGTACTATTGCTTGCCATTCCTGTAATAGCAATGGTCTTTTGTTTCATTGTTGAGCCTTTTGCTTAATACTTTTCTCTAATAATATAAATCTCAAAAGAATAAAATTTTTTTAGCAAACCCACATAGGTAACAATACCTGTGATTTGATTTTGGTCTTTCACGGCCTTTAATTTTGTATGTTTTATAAAAAAAATTTGTGTATGTTATTTTATTATTTGAGCAACATTGGCATGATTGTAGTTGTAATATAATTTATTGAAAAGAGTCTTATATTTATTTGCAATTGAGAAAATTAATTATGTTGAAAAGTGTGTTCATAGTTGGATTAGGTTGGGCTAGGATGAATTGGGTTACGGTTAGGGTTGTGTTGGGTTGGAGCCTTTTAGAAATGGGATTCTATTGGGTTGGGTTGAGATAAAAATGGTTTGAAACTGGGCTACCAACCCAACCCATATGCATACCTATATACAATACATGCAGGAGGTACGAAGATGTACTAGGATTTTTATTTAAAAAAAAAAACTTGTGTTGGAATGGAATGATGAAAATGATAGCAAAATTTATAGCACAATCTTTAACTCTTCAGCGAACGAAAGTTGAATGTTAGAAGTTGGTAGGATTGCTGCGATAAATCGAATTGCTAGAATAGAAATGGGATGAGATAACTACATATTTTATTAAAGGATTGCCTAGAACTGTTACAGGTAAGGGTGTGTATGATGAATTAGAGTCTAATCCTAATCCTAGTCTATTTAAATAATATCAACCCAAAGCACAAAGAGGGAAAAATAGTAATAGAGATGGAGTAGCAACTGTAGGACTATATTAGAAAGTAAATTAGCTTACAAATGTGTAGCTTGGTTCCACACGAGCACAACAATTGAGAATGCTTATGTTTAAACAACATGAATGTATAACCAAAAATAACATGAGCATACATGAGCATAAATTTACATGAATTCTCTACAGTTGAAACTTGACATTAGATTTGGATAATGTATCATTCCTAAGACAATAGGTGCTTAAAATGAATTTTTTTAAAATTAATAATTTACTAAGCTTCCATCTCACATCGTTTTATTTTCAGTGATGTAGCATAATCCTGACTCAAGAGCGGAGATACACTTTAAATGGGGCAAAGGGGAATCTAGTGACTCAAAAGGTAAAAAATAAAATAAAATTCCATTTAGACTTTTATAATTATGGCAAAAGTGTAAGAATTTATCTGAGATGCAACTTAGATATGAGTTTTGATATATGGATGTGACACTCCGTTGCCTAAATATCCTTAATGACTAGTCAACAGATGTCATATAACTTAAGAAAAATTCGGTAGCATCTCCCCATAATATATAAGAGAGTGATATGGAATACAAGACCTATTATTTATCAACATCTCAATTTCATCTAGTAATATAATTTTCAACCTTATATTTATACATTTATATTCTCATACCATAGAGACATTCGTATAGTAAGTAAATCATTATAATCCCTCATGACACAACAAGCAATCCGAAAGATCATATGCATATGTGTCGACATAGATTGTAATCAAGCTCAAAATACCCAAGTACAATATATTTTGTCATAGTTGGATCTAACTAAGTGTCCATAGACATCAGTATAAAAAAGAAACATAAAGTCCAAAATAACTAGGAACATAAATGCTAATCTAATGGTCTTTAATATTATGTCCTCCCCCGGTGTCATTTTCAGGCTCCTCACCTGGCCTGTGATCTAAAAGAAAATTAATGAATCTTATGAGTTTAAATAGACTCAGTAAGTAGTTAGCAGTAGCACAAAGTAGAAATAAATAAAACTTTGGATCCACATGCCATGACAGTATTGTAAAAAATGATTCTTAAATGACCATATATGACACATGAATCTAACACCCACACCTAAGAACATATGCATATAACCGTATGTTAATAAAAAGGTCACAAATAATTCTCTCGCTTTGTTGACCAAGGTGTTGGTCCCGAGTTAATGGCAAAACCCCAGAGGGGAGGGGTGAATTGGGTTCTTATAAAATTCTTTGGTAAATTAAAAACTTAACCCCTTGAAAGTTTAATCCTCTTAATTGAAACAAATAGAGAGTAATAAGATAATGAAAGCAATAAAGAAAAGCAGTAGACAAGATTTATAGTGGTTCGGGCAATCTTTCCCTACTCCACTCTTCCAAGCTCACACACCGTTGTGACTTGGGTTCCACTATGTATTCCGCGAATACACTTAGAGTCTCCGCTCTTTTCTAGATTCTAGCTCTAGGGGGCATATACAATCAGAGCCTATGCTCTCTTCTAGATTCTAGCTCTAGGGGGCATATACAATTGACACAAGTAGATGATGGGTTACACTCCAATCATACCTCTACTTGCAACGTCTTGGTTTGATACACCAAACTCAAACCAAGCACCAAAAACAAACAATAATGTGAAAATAAAGAAGATCTATACTTTACTGAGTTGTGTAGGCAAGTTTCAGTTTGAGAAAGAATCTGTAGAAGCAACTTGTAATTTTGAAGCTTGTTCTTCCTTTGAAAGTGTATAGATCACTCAAATTTAGAGAAAAGCAAATAAGAATTCTTGCTTGCACTTCTTTCCTCTCTTTAAACTCTTTCTTGTGTGTATTCACGTTTGCTTGAGTGTCTATTTATAGAGAAGGGAAGAATTTGAACGTTATACAAGTGGTTGGCGCGCAATAAATGTTCCAACGTTCGAAAATTCGAACGTTACTTTCCCAAGTCGCAGGTGGAGTCGACTTCGTCATCGACTTTGCCCAAGTCGTATGCTGGAGTCGACTTCGTGTGCAACTTCGGCAGCTCTTCAGATTCCAAGTCTGAGTTTTGGGTCGACTTGGTTTCAGACTTGGCCTCAAGTCGATCTTGGAGTCGACTCGGGATGCGACTTGACCAGTTTTTGTGCCAAAACAGTTTGATCCTTGTTGATTCACCTCTTGTTTGCTTAGCTTCTTTCCTGCAATTATTTTCATTCTGGATTGGCTTCACATTTTGTAAACCTTGTGAATCTTGAAGAGCTTGAAAACTTGTATGGTTAATTTGTCTTTGATTCATGCACCTTGCTTGCTTTAATTTTGTATTAGTCTTCATATCTTGAGTTGTCTTCATCTTGAAATGAGCTTGAACCTGTGTCTTGAACTTTGAGAACCTCAAGTCAATCTTGAGGTCGACTTCGTCTGCGACTTCGCCCAAGTCGCAAGCCGGAGTCGACTTCGACTGCGACTTCAAAATGTTCTGTCCCAAAATCAACACTGGAAGGAACTGTGCATCTTCAAGTCGATACTGGAGTCGACTTCGTCTGCGACTTGGCTTCCAAGTCGCAAGTGGAGTCGACTTGGCCTGCGACTTCAGCTGTTCACCTTCCAAATTCAAATCTGTCCTTCAGGTTCCGTTTGAAGTCGAATGTGGAGTCGACTTCGGGATCGACTTCACCCTAAGTCGAAGTCTGAGTCGACTTGGAAATTGACTTGGCTAATTTCATTCCTTAAGACATTCAACACATTTATTAGTAATCATTTATACTCAAATTTGACTTTGTTAATCATCAAAACTTATGCTTTGGTCAATTTTGTTTTGTTTTAACTATTGTTTTCAACAATCTCCCCATTTTTGATGATTGACAAAACTAATTTGAGTTTGTACATTTCAAGAGAATCACATTCATATAGTTTCCAAAATAGAACATCAAATATCTTTCAAACAGAGCATGAAACAAACATTTGAGCATAAAACATATTTCATATCATCATGATTCATACAGATTACAATGTAAAGCAAAAAAGAAAACCTATATACAAGTTACCCAACCCAAAAATACTCTAAAACCTATGTCATGTCCTAAAACTCACTCAAAACAAACTCTATCCTATCTCCCCCTTTTTGTCAATCACTCAAAAATGAGAATCAATTACTAAGGATTTGGTGAATTGAAATTTGGAAATGGGATATGAAGATTGAGTAGGTTTGACGGGTCGAACATGAGCAAACGAGTAGAAGGATGAAACAGGTGCGGGGGTTGGATCTCGATGAACTGATCCGGATTCAAACGGATCTAGTTCAGGTATGGGCTGATTACAATGACGCCCAGATGCGAGATGGTACCGAATAGTACGCATTTCTCGATCGATACGATCTTGTCGGGAATGCATATCTATGATAGCTGTGAGGACCCCAGAGACGAGACTGGTAATTCTGTTTTCCTGTTGACCCATTTCTTCTCGTAGGACAGCTATTTCATCTCGAATAGTCTGTAGAGTTGTCTCCTGGGATGAAGGTTGAGGTGCCGGATCTGGAATGGCTGATCCCTGTGGAGAGAAGGATCCATGTGACATAGGAGAGGCGGGCTCCTCAGGAATATCCTGTAGTGGAGCAGGTGGTACTTCTGGAGGCTGCTCCCCCTCAGTATGTGCTCGTCTTTCCTCTTTAGGAGCTTCTTCTTCGGCCCTAAGTTCATGCACACTGATCTTCATTCTCTGGATCAATGCCTTATTGATCGCATTAGTGGATTTCAGTACTTCGAAGGGCTCGCCTTCAATATCCACTCCAAAATGCTCAAATATCTTCGTGATCCAGGTGCCGTAGGGTAGAACACCCCGTGGATTGTCCTTTCTGCAGCTGAGAGCTTCTATGAACGAACGAGGAAGACTTACTTTGACCCTGTTCGCTATCTTCCATAGAATCCCGACTTCTTAAGGATTCAGATGATTTCTTCCTCCGCCTTTAGGATAGATGCAGTGGGCTATCAGCAGGCGTAGAACTCGCAGCCTTGGAGACAGATCCATGTAATGTAGAAACTTGATCCCTGGATGATATTTATTGCTCCGAGTGAGCTGATTGTATATCTGATCAAGTGAAAGGTCTGCAGGGAGTGGCTCATCTATATGCGGTACCTCAAGTATCTGTCCGATGTTGATCATTGCTTCTTCTAAACTCGGAGTTACTCCAATTCCAAAGAACATGCTAACTCCTTTTACAAAACTACTGTAATATTCCTCATCCCATAAGTAATAGAAGATCCTGGTTAGATCTGGATAGACCCTTTCATCTTCCTTTAGTAGCTTGGTCCAACCTTGAAATTCCAATAGATCTTCTATATCTGACCCATAATCTTTCAGAAACTTGAAATCAATGATCTTAGGAATGAATACCTTCCGTTCGTAGAAGTGCTTATAGAACCGACTGTGCTGGAGTTCGGTTTTGAAATACGTAGTCGGCATATTCAGTACTTGAGCTTTCCCAACAATATTGCCTTTTCTTCTTGCACCAGATGGAGTGCTGTGTGAGGTTTGGGGTTGTTCCTCACGACCAGCTGTGGTTGACGGAGTTCCCATCTGAAAGCGTACTCGGCGGCCAGTGGAAGTGGATGGTTCTTCCCGGGCTCGCTTTGAGAAAGTGCGTTGTCTTCTAGGCACTTCGTCGTCGGTATGGGATGTAGACTGTCTGGGAACTGGTTTGAGGGATGGTTTTGAGACAGCTAGCTTGGGAGGTCTGAACTTTGGAGCCATTGATTTAGTATAGGGACAAATAGAGAAGCTTGAGATTGAATGGGAGAGCAGAGAGAATGAGATGTAGATAGTGAGAGAAGAAGACAGAGAGATTTGGAGAGAAGTTGAGAGACGGAGGCAGTGAAATTGAAGCAGAGAAAGAGAAGAAACTTGGAGAGAACCGAGAAAAAAAAATAGAGAGTGAGAGAGAATGGAAGAATGAGAGAAATGAGAGAGAGATAGATGGCTGAGAAAGATAGAATGAGAGAGAAACAGAGAGGGAGTGAAAAAGAGAGAGAGAGAGAGAGAGAGAGACTGAGGCAGTTCGTCGGAGAGATAGAGAAAATGCCCGAAAGAGGTTTTCGAGAGAAAAGAGACACTGGAAGAAAGAGAGAGAGAGAAGAGAATAGGGAAGAAGGAATGCGGAAGTGGAGAGAGAAAGAGAGCTAAAGGAAGGCAGAGAAATTCCTGAGAATCGTCGCTGGGAGCAAAGGAAGAGGAGGAAGGCAGGACGCAGGAGAAATGAGAAGAAGAAGAAGAGGGAAGAAGGCGGACGGTCGCGCGCGCGGAGTCGACTTTGCCCTAGGCGAAGTCGACTTAAGTCCCTTGGAGTCGACTTCGCCTCAGAGGCGGAGTCAACTTCACTGAAGTCGACTTGGCTCCCACGGAGTCGACTTGACTTATGATTCCAGATTTGATTTTCCTGTATAATTTTTTTTAATTTAACTCTATCATCCCCATATCATTTCTAATTTTATAAAATGATTCCTTTGCTAATGGCTTGGTAAAGATGTCAGCAATTTGATCCTCAGTTTTCACATATTCTAAACAAATATCATGATTTTCAACATGTTCTCGAATAAAATGATGTCTTACATCTATATGCTTGGTTCTTGAATGCAGTACAGGATTCTTTGTCAAACATATAGCACTTGTGTTATCACATTTAATAGGAATATTGTAATAATCAATGTCATAGTCTTTCAATTGTTGTTTCATCCAAAGTAGTTGGGCACAACAGCTTCCGGCTGCTATATATTCGGCTTCTGCAGTAGATAGAGCAACACTGGTTTGTTTCCTTGAATACCATGAAACCAACATATCTCCAAGGAATTGACAGGTTCCACTAGTACTTTTTCTATCTACTTTGTAACCGGCAAAATCCGCATCCGAATAGCTGATAAGTCTAAAATTTTTTATTTAATTTCATATTAAATGCACACCATTAAATATTAAAACGTTAATTAAATGCATGTTTTAAGTGAAATTTCATGAAAATCATATTTTTGATAGAATCTTTAATTTTACTATAAAACGGGTCATTTTGCAATATTTTGGAAAATATGAAATTATAAAAATAATTAGACATGCTAAAAGGGATTAAATAGACTCACTTTAAAATATGGGTATAAAGTAAACTATTATGAAACCTTAAGATAAAATAAATTGGGGCTAAATATATATATATATTAAAAATCCTTGCGAGCTTATTTTAAATGTTTAAATTCACATTTTCGTTTTCTGCATGAGTACACGCGACTGTACACCGCTGGAGCACCATATTCCGGTGCTCCATCTTCCCCAAACCGAGAGCCCCTTCTCCATCAAAGCCGGCAGCCATGGATTCCAGCATCTCAAAACCGGCAGCCGCAGAAATCCGTCCGTGCTTGCAAATCCATTCACGGCAGCAGCTCCATCTTCCCCTTTCAGCCATCACCGAAAAACCACGATCACAGCAGCTTCTTTAAAACAAAGCAACCATCGCCCACATCGAATCCAACCAGCAGCTCGTCCGCACCACATGGACAAGTTTGGCAGCCATTAAAATCCCAACCAGCCCCAAATTCAGCAAACTCGCGTCCAGCCGTAAATCAAGGCAAACTCAAACCGGCCGCAACTCCTTCCCCAATCCAGTTTCGGCCATGCCACCTGCCTTCCTTCTCTACTTCCGACAACAGAAAAATAATCAATAGCAGCGGCTTGTCCGCATTTCAGCGGCAGCTCCGGCCTGCGTCTTCCCCAAATCCGGCAGCGCCCGCACGATCAGCACCTCCATCACGCCCAAATCAAGCAGCCAGAAATGGAAAAATCCGGTCATCCTCAAATCACCGGCAATCCAAAATCTGGAAGGGCTAATCCACGAACCGAACTCCATTAAAACCCAATTGCTCCGAACCGCAGATTCCAACCAGGAGCATTCGAATGGAAAACCCATCTTCAGCCGAACTTGCCGTACGCTGCAACCCAACAGCAAAGATCGCACCTTGCTTCTCCACCAAGCAGCAGCTAGCTCCATCATCCCGAAAATCGACCAGCAGTCGTCTTCCCCAGCAAGCCTGAGTCGGCGTCCTCAATTGGGTCTCTCCTTGATGACTCCAAATCCGAGACCTAGTTCGTCGAAGCGCTCAACAGGGCTGGGATTCTTCCTAGAGGGCTTTCGACTATTCGGCGGATTCCGCGGATGTGAATTGTTTACTCGGATTAGATGATTCCGGCGTTAACGGTGTGAGCAGAACCGCTGGGATTGACTCGGACCAGAAAAACCATAATCCCAATTCGCCGATGCTGGAGATGGCGCCTTCATCTTTCGGGTTGACGTTTTTTGCTCACTTTCTCTCGAATTTGCCGCCGATTCGTGTGCATGTAGATGATGGCATTGTGCGGCAGCAAGACCTCAAGAAGGGAATTGAGGAGCAGTTCAATCAGATGAATGTAGTGTGGGGTAGTGGCCGTGTTTGCAGCAACTACGGCGGTGCCAGCAGCTACAACGATGATATCACCATCGAATGAAAATCAAAACCGGGTTTTCTCTGATTCATCATCCTGCAGTATTTGCAAGCTCTTGCAGACATGGATGTAAACGGTGCAAAGAAAGAAGCTACGGCAAAAACGGCAAAGAGCAGCTACAGTAGCTGCTAGAAAGGAGAATCCCACATCGATTTTTCCAAAGGAGGGAGGGCCCCTCCCTCAACTATAAAATGAGGGTCCCCCTTGCCTTGAATGACACAACTCTCTCTCCCATCACTTGAAGTGGGACCCATTGAGGTGGGACCCTTGCCAAGTGGGAAAAATTTAAGAGCTTGTATTGCTCATCAAAAAGAGTGGTTTTCAAGCAAGAATTGGGGTAAGTAAATTTCTGTTAATTATAGTTTTTCTTTAATGCTTTGTAGTTGTTAATTTTAGATTTGTAATATTTAGCATAGATTTATCGCTTTATGCATTGTAATTCTTAGATTACATTTAATGCAATTTTCATTCCTGCTTTCGTAGATTAATTTCTGTAGTCTTTTAATTACTGTCCTAGTTTAGATTTAATTATTTGCAATTTCTTCTTTCCTTTCTCTGTCTCTTTCTCTCTCTTATTTATATGCTTTCTCTCTCTTCTTTCTTCTCTCTCTAATTTCTTCTCCTTTCTCCCTAATTTCTTTCTTTTTCTTCTCTGCACCCTCTTTCACTTTTCTCTTTTATTTTTGCTTAAAATAATTCAAAATATATAGCCTCTCTGTGGATTCGACCCGACTCACCATTATTCTACACTATCACTCGTATAGTGGTAGTTTTAATGTGTTTCGGTTAATTTAAATTAAACTGGTGATCACAGTGCTCTTAACGACAAGCACTTGGTACGCATCAAGTTTTTGGCGCCGTTGCCGGGGAGGCATAATATTTTGAATTATTCTCCTTAAATCTTCTTAAATCTCATCTGGTGTTGCTTTATTTCATGTTACCTGTTATGCTTCCTTTTAAATTTCTTATCTGCTTTCTTTATGCTACTAACTACTAATTGCGTCTAACTAAGATACATGGGTGTGATTGACTAACTTGCATCATTTAAAAAAATTCTAAAAACTCGCATCATCTAAAAGCTTTAACGTTTGCATTTCCCTTCTTTAACCCCCATGTCTACACCTTTTCATATTTATTCTCATTTCTGATCTTGAACCCCTTTTCTACACCGTTTACGTTTTACTTTTTTGCACGTTTAATTTCTGTCATTAACTTGCATTATATCTAACTAGCTAACCCGCTAACTTGCATTTTATATTTGGTTGCGCATTTACACATTTATTCTGAAAAAAAAAAAAAAAATTCATATCTCATATTTACTATTGTTATTACTTTTCTTCTTGGTGCTTGCATATTTTATTCTCTCGTTCAGTTCATAGTTATATATTTTTGAGCTCGCCTTACCTTTTTATGTCCATTTAGCAGCTTATCATAGCACGCTAATAAAAAAAAAAAAATTTCCTCTAATGATATATGCATGGTAGGAAATCTTTAAATCCTGATTTGATAGAACCAAACCTTGAAATTGAAAGATTCCTACATCAATTAAGAAAATCACAAAAATATATAATGGATCAAAATCGAATGTTAGAAATTAATAATCCTGAACCCGATCCTCCTAAACAAATGAAAGAATATTTCATTCCAACCAATTATAATCCTTCTTCTTGCATTCAACTACCTCAAACGCAAGCCAATCAATATGAAATCAAACCAGGAACCATCCAAATGCTTCCATCTTTTTATGGAAATACTAATGAAGATCCTTATAGGCATCTGGATGAATTTTTAGAAATTTGCTCCACAGTGAAAATACAAGGTTTTTCTGACGACGCTCTCAAATTGAGGCTTTTTCCATTTTCCCTCAAAGATAAGGCTAAATATTGGTTAGGTACGCTAAGTAAACCTATTACTACTTGGAATATGATGCAACAAGAATTTCTAAAAAAATTCTATCCCATAGGCCGAACCAATACCATGAGAAGAGCAATTACCCAATTTTCTCAAACACCTGGAGAGCAAATCCATGAATCCTGGGAAAGATTAAAAGAATTATTAAGAAAATGTCCGCATCACGGATTATCTAAATGGCAAATTGTCCAAGCATTTTATGAAGGATTAGCCGAGCATTATAAACAAATGGTAGACGCATCATGTGGAGGAGCATTTATGAGTAAAAGTGAAGATGAAGCATATGATTTATTTGAAATGCTTAGTGAAAATTCCATAAATCATGCTTCATTATCATCATATGAAAGAAATATGGGCTCATCTAAAAAGGCAGGATTATATGAAGTTAAAAATTACATGGAACCTAATTCAAGAATAGATATAAATTTTATTGCACAAAAATTAGAAAAATTAGAAAAAATGTGGAATAATCAACCTCCACCTTGTCCATATCCTAATTTTCAATCACCTCAAGAAATTTGTGCTTTGTGTTCAAGCCCAACGCATGCTATAAGTGAATGCCCTACTGCAGCTCAACTCCCACCTTTCATCCAAGAGCAAGTGCAGGCAGCTCAAGGATTTTCCAAACCAAACAATGATCCATACTCAAATACCTATAATCCAGGTTGGAGAAATCATCCTAATTTTTCTTGAAAAAATCAAACTCAATACCAAGTTGCAAATCCTTCTACTTCACATTTTTCCAAACCTTCAACACAAAATTATTACCAAAATCAACAACCACAATATAATTTTCAAACCAATGCGTACTCAAAAGGACCGCAAATTGAGTCGCCAACCAATTATTCATCAAGCTACCAACCCCCTTCGCCAGCTAATGATGTTAATGAAAGAGTTGCAAAATTAGAACAATTTCTCCAACAATCTATATCTAAGTTGGAAAGTCAAATAGGTCAGGTAGCTGAAGAAAACAGAAAAAGAGAGGTAGGACATCTACCCAGTCAACCAATACCCAATCCAAGAAATTACCCTCCAGGGTTTCAAAATAAACCAGGTATAATAAAAAACCCACAATTTGAAAATGCAAGAGCGATTTCTACGCTAAGAAGTGGTAAAATTTTAGAAGACCCGTATAAATCTAAAGTTATTAATGAAGATTCTAGTCAAACAGAACAAAAAGAAATTTTAGAGTATGACGAAGAATTGGTAGAAACCGAGTTGGGGGGAGAAGATAAAGGAAAAGAAACAATAGATGAAGACCCCAATCAATACCAACCTGTAGCCCCCTTCCCGAGTGCCTTAAAAGCTAAATCTGCTAATAAACAAAAACTTGCACAAAACGAGGAAATGATGGAGTTGTTCAAACAAGTTAATATTAACATTCCTCTTATTGACGCTATCAAACATGTTCCAGCCTATGCAAAATTCTTGAAAGACCTTTGCACTCAAAAGAGAGAACCTCGGTCAGCTCCTCAAAAGATCATGCTCCTAGCAGAGGCGAGTGCAGCAATTTTAGATAAATTACCACAAAAATTACAAGATCCTGGTACCCCACTCATTTCTTGTGACATAGGCGGAATAACATTTGATAAAGCACTTTTAGACCTAGGGGCTAGTGTTAATCTCTTACCCACTTCTGTTTATGAAAAATTTAACATGGGAGAATTAAAACCCACTTCAGTCATTCTACAACTTGCAGACAAATCGGTGAAAACTCCACGAGGACTTATTGAAGATGTCATAATAAAGATTAATGATTGTTATTTCCCAGTGGATTTTCTTATTCTTGACATGACCTCGAATTCAGAGCTAAACAATGCACCTATCATTTTAGGGCGGCCGTTCTTAGCCACTGCAAAAGCTAATATTAATTGTGAAACTGGTATAATGGACATCTCATTCGGGGGTGAAAAATTCAAAATTGATATTTTTAAAGCTTCTAAGTACCCAAACGGTGATGACGGGTGTTTTGCGGTTGATATTATCAATGATTTGTCAAGCTTCACGCTCGATTTTGAACATGATTCCATAAACGAGATAAATGCTTTAAATGATTGCCCTCAGTCCGTTAACAATTGGAATACTGTCGAACCCTTACCAATCTTGCAATCTCAGCCCTCACCTCCATCTATTGAGTTACCACCACAACTTGAGCTTAAATCTCTACCTACCTCTCTTAAATATGCATTTCTGGGTCCTAATCAAACACTACCAGTAGTAATAGCCTCAAATCTAACTACAACTCAAGAAAAACAACTTGTTAATATTCTTAGAATGCATAAAAGCGCTATAGGTTGGTCAATGTCTGATCTAAAAGGAATAAGCCCATCTATTTGCATGCATCACATATACTTAGAGGAAAATGCTAAACCAAGTAGAGAAATGCAAAGAAGACTAAATCCTATTATGAAGGAGGTAGTGAAGAAGGAAGTTGTCAAATGGCTTGACGCAGGAATCATTTATCCAATTTCTGATAGTAAATGGGTAAGCCCAACTCAAGTCGTACCAAAGAAATCTGGACTCACAGTTATAACCAATGAAAAAGGTGAAGTAGTACCTACTAGATTGACCACAGGATGGAGAGTCTGCATTGATTATAGAAAATTAAATGCTATGACTAAGAAAGATCATTTTCCACTCCCATTCATTGATCAAATCTTAGAAAAATTAGCAGGTCAAAAATACTTTTGTTTTCTAGATGGATATTCAGGATACAATCAGGTTGCTATTTACCCAGAAGATCAAGAAAAGACCACCTTTACTTGCCCATACGGCACATTTGCATTTAGGAGAATGCCTTTCGGGCTATGTAACGCACCGGCAACCTTTCAAAGGTGTATGATGGCAATCTTCTCAGATATGGTAGGGGAATTTCTTGAAATTTTTATGGATGATTTTTCACTTTTTGGGGAGTCATTTGACACTTGTTTGGAAAATTTAGAAAAAGTGCTAAAAAGATGTATAGAAAAGAATCTAGTACTGAGTTGGGAAAAGAGTCATTTCATGGTAAATGAAGGAATAGTTCTTGGCCATATAGTCTCAGAACGGGGGATAGAAGTAGATAAAGCTAAAATCGATTTAATTTCTAATCTACCTCCTCCAACCTCAGTGAGACAAGTTCGATCATTCCTTGGTCATGCGGGTTTCTATCGACGATTTATTCAAGACTTTTCTAAAATCTCCAGACCATTAACAAGTTTACTATGTAAAGATTCTCCATTCAATCTAGATGAATCATGCCTAAAAGCATTTGAGCTACTAAAAGAAGCATTAACTAAAGCTCCAATTCTTCAATCTCCTGACTGGTCCCTCCCATTTGAAATTATGTGTGATGCCTCTGATTTCGCTGTTGGGGCTATTTTAGGGCAAAGGGTAAATAAGAAGCCTGTTGTAATTTATTATGCAAGCCATACACTTACTGATGCCCAAATCAATTATACCACCACAGAAAAAGAACTACTTGCAGTAGTATTCGCCCTTGAGAAATTTCGTTCTTATTTACTAGGAGCCAAAGTTATCATCTACTCAGATCATTCAGCGTTGAAATATCTATTGTCTAAAAAAGAGGCAAAACCAAGACTTATTAGATGGATTCTCTTATTACAAGAATTTGATCTTGAAATACGAGATAAAAAAGGTTCTGAAAATGTAGTTGCTGATCATCTTTCTCGAATTATTACACCAAAGAGTACATCTATAAATGATTCTTTTCCAGATGAGTATCTTTTAGCCATTACTCAAATAGCACCCCCATGGTTTGCACACATTGTCAATTATAAAGCAGTAGGACAGATTCCAAAAGATTGGACAAAACAAGAAAGAGATAGATTCTTTGCTCAAGATAAATATTATATTTGGGAAGATCCAGAACTTTTTAAAATTTGTTCTGATAATATTATTCGTAGATGTGTTCCAGAAACTGAACAACAAAATATTTTGAATTTTTGCCACAATCTCGAATGTGGAGGACACTTTTCAGGAAAGAAAACGGCAGCTAAGGTATTGCAATGCGGTTTTTATTGGCCGACTCTTTTCAAAGATGCCTACAATTTTACTCAATCTTGCATTAAATGTCAAGCAATAGGAAATATTACAAAAAGAAATATGATGCCTTTAAACCCTATTCTTGTCGTTGAAATATTTGATGTATGGGGAATAGATTTTATGGGGCCATTTCCACCATCTTATGGATATGAATACATCTTAGTGGCAGTAGACTATGTATCTAAATGGATTGAGGTTGCCGCAACTAGAACTA
Source organism: Annona cherimola (assembly GCA_030490835.1). NCBI lineage: Eukaryota > Viridiplantae > Streptophyta > Magnoliopsida > Magnoliales > Annonaceae > Annona > Annona cherimola. The sequence continues at coordinate 66,048,960 of CM059977.1, forward strand.
ATGATCACAAGGTAGTTTTAAAATTCATTCAGAAAAATATTTTTTCTCGATTTGGTTTTCCTAGAGCTATCATTAGCGACGGAGGAACACATTTTACCAACTACCAGTTTAGAACCTTGCTAAAGAAATATGGAATCACCCATAAAATTGCCACAGCTTACCATCCTCAAACCAGTGGTCAAGTAGAGGTTTCTAATAGGGAAATTAAGAATATATTGCAAAAGACTGTTAGGCCCGATCGTAAAGATTGGTCAGATAAATTAGATGATGCACTATGGGCTTATAGAACAGCATTTAAAACTCCTATTGGAATGTCTCCTTTCAGGTTAGTATATGGAAAAGCTTGTCATCTCCCAGTGGAATTAGAACATAAAGCCTATTGGGCTATCAAGCAATACAATTTGGATTTAAATACTGCAGGATCACATCGAAAATTGCAATTAAATGAGTTGGAAGAATTACGCAAAGAAGCGTATGAAAATTCTCAAATTTATAAGAACAAAATGAAAACATTTCATGATAAACATATATCTAGAAAAACTTTTGAACCCAATCAAAAAGTATGGTTATTTAATTCAAAGTTACGTTTATTTCCTGGAAAATTAAGATCTCGTTGGGATGGACCTTTCATTATAGATAAAGTATTTCCTTATGGTGCTGTAAAAATTCGTGATCCGAAGAATGGAAATATCTTTACAGTGAATGGTCAACGACTTAAGCCATATATCGAGGACATTTCTAATGATAAGATTATTGAAAAGGTTGGACTGATTGACCCATATTGATTGAGACTTCACAAGGTCTGGCTGAAGACGTTAAACTTAGCGCTGATTGGGAGGCAACCCAATATTTCCCATATATGTTTGTTTCTTTTTGTAGGAAAAGAACATTTTGTTGCAAGAAAATACTCTCGCATTATTCAATTACAGATCATTACACTCCAGGTTGTCTCTTTTCTTGCTATCTTATTTTTATAAATTTATATTTTGTGCATGTTTATTAAAGATAGCAATATTTAAGTTGGGAGGTCTGGTTTGTTTAACTTAAATATATATATATATATATATATATATATATATATAAATCAAAGTGCATTTGCTGTGTTTGAGAGTAAGTGAAGAAGCAAATTGGAATTAGTCATATTTGTAAAAATATTTTCATGGTGTTTTGAAATTTTATTAGCACTGAACACACACACCAATGAATGTTGTGGGCATCATGATTATAAATTTTTTCTCTCTCATCCAAACAAGTAACAATCATTGCAATTGATAGCTGTTAGTTATAAAAAATAATAATAATAAAAAAAAATCCCTAGATATCCTGAAATACGGTGAGGGGAGAATATAAAAAAAAAATAATAGAAAAAAAAATTGTGTAAAACCCCAGATATCCTGAAATACGGTGAGGGGAAGAAAAACATGTTGAAAATAAAATAATAAAAAAAAATTCCTAGATACCCTGAAATATAGTGAGGGGAGAAAAAAAAAAAAAAAGAAAAAGAAAAAAAAAAGACATATATATTAACTGTCACTATCATAATTTTGATATGACTGTTGCTTAGCTTGGATGAGCTAAAAATAATTTATTTAATGCCCATTTGTTCATTAGAACACAAATACACGTGCTATATACTCTTTTATGCATCATTAGATATTTTTACTCATATTTACTAAAGAAAATTTTCTTCTAAAGCTTAATATCATTATTAGCAGTGCACCTAGATTTTTATAAAATTAATAGTACAAAAAAAAAAAATAATAATAATAATACAGTAAACTATTTCCATTGCTAAGGGACTAGCAATGTTTAAGTTGGGGGTGTGATAAGTCTAAAAATTTTTATTTAATTTCATATTAAATGCACACCATTAAATATTAAAACGTTAATTAAATGCATGTTTTAAGTGAAATTTCATGAAAATCATATTTTTGATAGAATCTTTAATTTTACTATAAAACGGGTCATTTTGCAATATTTTGGAAAATATGAAATTATAAAAATAATTAGACATGCTAAAAGGGATTAAATAGACTCACTTTAAAATATGGGTATAAAGTAAACTATTATGAAACCTTAAGATAAAATAAATTGGGGCTAAATATATATATATATATATTAAAAATCCTTGCGAGCTTATTTTAAATGTTTAAATTCACATTTTCGTTTTCTGCATGAGTACACGCGACTGTACACCGCTGGAGCACCATATTCCGGTGCTCCATCTTCCCCAAACCGAGAGCCCCTTCTCCATCAAAGCCGGCAGCCATGGATTCCAGCATCTCAAAACCGGCAGCCGCAGAAATCCGTCCGTGCTTGCAAATCCATTCACGGCAGCAGCTCCATCTTCCCCTTTCAGCCATCACCGAAAAACCACGATCACAGCAGCTTCTTTAAAACAAAGCAACCATCGCCCACATCGAATCCAACCAGCAGCTCGTCCGCACCACATGGACAAGTTTGGCAGCCATTAAAATCCCAACCAGCCCCAAATTCAGCAAACTCGCGTCCAGCCGTAAATCAAGGCAAACTCAAACCGGCCGCAACTCCTTCCCCAATCCAGTTTCGGCCATGCCACCTGCCTTCCTTCTCTACTTCCGACAACAGAAAAATAATCAATAGCAGCGGCTTGTCCGCATTTCAGCGGCAGCTCCGGCCTGCGTCTTCCCCAAATCCGGCAGCGCCCGCACGATCAGCACCTCCATCACGCCCAAATCAAGCAGCCAGAAACGGAAAAATCCGGTCATCCTCAAATCACCGGCAATCCAAAATCTGGAAGGGCTAATCCACGAACCGAACTCCATTAAAACCCAATTGCTCCGAACCGCAGATTCCAACCAGGAGCATTCGAATGGAAAACCCATCTTCAGCCGAACTTGCCGTACGCTGCAACCCAACAGCAAAGATCGCACCTTGCTTCTCCACCAAGCAGCAGCTAGCTCCATCATCCCGAAAATCGACCAGCAGTCGTCTTCCCCAGCAAGCCTGAGTCGGCGTCCTCAATTGGGTCTCTCCTTGATGACTCCAAATCCGAGACCTAGTTCGTCGAAGCGCTCAACAGGGCTGGGATTCTTCCTAGAGGGCTTTCGACTATTTCGGCGGATTCCGCGGATGTGAATTGTTTACTCGGATTAGATGATTCCGGCGTTAACGGTGTGAGCAGAACCGCTGGGATTGACTCGGACCAGAAAAACCATAATCCCAATTCGCCGATGCTGGAGATGGCGCCTTCATCTTTCGGGTTGACGTTTTTTGCTCACTTTCTCTCGAATTTGCCGCCGATTCGTGTGCATGTAGATGATGGCATTGTGCGGCAGCAAGACCTCAAGAAGGGAATTGAGGAGCAGTTCAATCAGATGAATGTAGTGTGGGGTAGTGGCCGTGTTTGCAGCAACTACGGCGGTGCCAGCAGCTACAACGATGATATCACCATCGAATGAAAATCAAAACCGGGTTTTCTCTGATTCATCATCCTGCAGTATTTGCAAGCTCTTGCAGACATGGATGTAAACGGTGCAAAGAAAGAAGCTACGGCAAAAACGGCAAAGAGCAGCTACAGTAGCTGCTAGAAAGGAGAATCCCACATCGATTTTTCCAAAGGAGGGAGGGCCCCTCCCTCAACTATAAAATGAGGGTCCCCCTTGCCTTGAAAGACACAACTCTCTCTCCCATCACTTGAAGTGGGACCCATTGAGGTGGGACCCTTGCCAAGTGGGAAAAATTTAAGAGCTTGTATTGCTCATCAAAAAGAGTGGTTTTCAAGCAAGAATTGGGGTAAGTAAATTTCTGTTAATTATAGTTTTTCTTTAATGCTTTGTAGTTGTTAATTTTAGATTTGTAATATTTAGCATAGATTTATCGCTTTATGCATTGTAATTCTTAGATTACATTTAATGCAATTTTCATTCCTGCTTTCGTAGATTAATTTCTGTAGTCTTTTAATTACTGTCCTAGTTTAGATTTAATTATTTGCAATTTCTTCTTTCCTTTCTCTGTCTCTTTCTCTCTCTTATTTATATGCTTTCTCTCTCTTCTTTCTTCTCTCTCTAATTTCTTCTCCTTTCTCCCTAATTTCTTTCTTTTTCTTCTCTGCACCCTCTTTCACTTTTCTCTTTTATTTTTGCTTAAAATAATTCAAAATATATAGCCTCTCTGTGGATTCGACCCGACTCACCATTATTCTACACTATCACTCGTATAGTGGTAGTTTTAATGTGTTTCGGTTAATTTAAATTAAACTGGTGATCACAGTGCTCTTAACGACAAGCACTTGGTACGCATCAAGTTTTTGGCGCCGTTGCCGGGGAGGCATAATATTTTGAATTATTCTCCTTAAATCTTCTTAAATCTCATCTGGTGTTGCTTTATTTCATGTTACCTGTTATGCTTCCTTTTAAATTTCTTATCTGCTTTCTTTATGCTACTAACTACTAATTGCGTCTAACTAAGATACATGGGTGTGATTGACTAACTTGCATCATTTAAAAAAATTCTAAAAACTCGCATCATCTAAAAGCTTTAACGTTTGCATTTCCCTTCTTTAACCCCCATGTCTACACCTTTTCATATTTATTCTCATTTCTGATCTTGAACCCCTTTTCTACACCGTTTACGTTTTACTTTTTTGCACGTTTAATTTCTGTCATTAACTTGCATTATATCTAACTAGCTAACCCGCTAACTTGCATTTTATATTTGGTTGCGCATTTACACATTTATTCTGAAAAAAAAAAAAATTCATATCTCATATTTACTATTGTTATTACTTTTCTTCTTGGTGCTTGCATATTTTATTCTCTCGTTCAGTTCATAGTTATATATTTTTGAGCTCGCCTTACCTTTTTATGTCCATTTAGCAGCTTATCATAGCACGCTAATAAAAAAAAAAAAATTTCCTCTAATGATATATGCATGGTAGGAAATCTTTAAATCCTGATTTGATAGAACCAAACCTTGAAATTGAAAGATTCCTACATCAATTAAGAAAATCACAAAAATATATAATGGATCAAAATCGAATGTTAGAAATTAATAATCCTGAACCCGATCCTCCTAAACAAATGAAAGAATATTTCATTCCAACCAATTATAATCCTTCTTCTTGCATTCAACTACCTCAAACGCAAGCCAATCAATATGAAATCAAACCAGGAACCATCCAAATGCTTCCATCTTTTTATGGAAATACTAATGAAGATCCTTATAGGCATCTGGATGAATTTTTAGAAATTTGCTCCACAGTGAAAATACAAGGTTTTTCTGACGACGCTCTCAAATTGAGGCTTTTTCCATTTTCCCTCAAAGATAAGGCTAAATATTGGTTAGGTACGCTAAGTAAACCTATTACTACTTGGAATATGATGCAACAAGAATTTCTAAAAAAATTCTATCCCATAGGCCGAACCAATACCATGAGAAGAGCAATTACCCAATTTTCTCAAGCACCTGGAGAGCAAATCCATGAATCCTGGGAAAGATTAAAAGAATTATTAAGAAAATGTCCGCATCACGGATTATCTAAATGGCAAATTGTCCAAGCATTTTATGAAGGATTAGCCGAGCATTATAAACAAATGGTAGACGCATCATGTGGAGGAGCATTTATGAGTAAAAGTGAAGATGAAGCATATGATTTATTTGAAATGCTTAGTGAAAATTCCATAAATCATGCTTCATTATCATCATATGAAAGAAATATGGGCTCATCTAAAAAGGCAGGATTATATGAAGTTAAAAATTACATGGAACCTAATTCAAGAATAGATATAAATTTTATTGCACAAAAATTAGAAAAATTAGAAAAAATGTGGAATAATCAACCTCCACCTTGTCCATATCCTAATTTTCAATCACCTCAAGAAATTTGTGCTTTGTGTTCAAGCCCAACGCATGCTATAAGTGAATGCCCTACTGCAGCTCAACTCCCACCTTTCATCCAAGAGCAAGTGCAGGCAGCTCAAGGATTTTCCAAACCAAACAATGATCCATACTCAAATACCTATAATCCAGGTTGGAGAAATCATCCTAATTTTTCTTGGAAAAATCAAACTCAATACCAAGTTGCAAATCCTTCTACTTCACATTTTTCCAAACCTTCAACACAAAATTATTACCAAAATCAACAACCACAATATAATTTTCAAACCAATGCGTACTCAAAAGGACCGCAAATTGAGTCGCCAACCAATTATTCATCAAGCTACCAACCCCCTTCGCCAGCTAATGATGTTAATGAAAGAGTTGCAAAATTAGAACAATTTCTCCAACAATCTATATCTAAGTTGGAAAGTCAAATAGGTCAGGTAGCTGAAGAAAACAGAAAAAGAGAGGTAGGACATCTACCCAGTCAACCAATACCCAATCCAAGAAATTACCCTCCAGGGTTTCAAAATAAACCAGGTATAATAAAAAACCCACAATTTGAAAATGCAAGAGCGATTTCTACGCTAAGAAGTGGTAAAATTTTAGAAGACCCGTATAAATCTAAAGTTATTAATGAAGATTCTAGTCAAACAGAACAAAAAGAAATTTTAGAGTATGACGAAGAATTGGTAGAAACCGAGTTGGGGGGAGAAGATAAAGGAAAAGAAACAATAGATGAAGACCCCAATCAATACCAACCTGTAGCCCCCTTCCCGAGTGCCTTAAAAGCTAAATCTGCTAATAAACAAAAACTTGCACAAAACGAGGAAATGATGGAGTTGTTCAAACAAGTTAATATTAACATTCCTCTTATTGACGCTATCAAACATGTTCCAGCCTATGCAAAATTCTTGAAAGACCTTTGCACTCAAAAGAGAGAACCTCGGTCAGCTCCTCAAAAGATCATGCTCCTAGCAGAGGCGAGTGCAGCAATTTTAGATAAATTACCACAAAAATTACAAGATCCTGGTACCCCACTCATTTCTTGTGACATAGGCGGAATAACATTTGATAAAGCACTTTTAGACCTAGGGGCTAGTGTTAATCTCTTACCCACTTCTGTTTATGAAAAATTTAACATGGGAGAATTAAAACCCACTTCAGTCATTCTACAACTTGCAGACAAATCGGTGAAAACTCCACGAGGACTTATTGAAGATGTCATAATAAAGATTAATGATTGTTATTTCCCAGTGGATTTTCTTATTCTTGACATGACCTCGAATTCAGAGCTAAACAATGCACCTATCATTTTAGGGCGGCCGTTCTTAGCCACTGCAAAAGCTAATATTAATTGTGAAACTGGTATAAAGGACATCTCATTCGGGGGTGAAAAATTCAAAATTGATATTTTTAAAGCTTCTAAGTACCCAAACGGTGATGACGGGTGTTTTGCGGTTGATATTATCAATGATTTGTCAAGCTTCACGCTCGATTTTGAACATGATTCCATAAACGAGATAAATGCTTTAAATGATTGCCCTCAGTCCGTTAACAATTGGAATACTGTCGAACCCTTACCAATCTTGCAATCTCAGCCCTCACCTCCATCTATTGAGTTACCACCACAACTTGAGCTTAAATCTCTACCTACCTCTCTTAAATATGCATTTCTGGGTCCTAATCAAACACTACCAGTAGTAATAGCCTCAAATCTAACTACAACTCAAGAAAAACAACTTGTTAATATTCTTAGAATGCATAAAAGCGCTATAGGTTGGTCAATGTCTGATCTAAAAGGAATAAGCCCATCTATTTGCATGCATCACATATACTTAGAGGAAAATGCTAAACCAAGTAGAGAAATGCAAAGAAGACTAAATCCTATTATGAAGGAGGTAGTGAAGAAGGAAGTTGTCAAATGGCTTGACGCAGGAATCATTTATCCAATTTCTGATAGTAAATGGGTAAGCCCAACTCAAGTCGTACCAAAGAAATCTGGACTCACAGTTATAACCAATGAAAAAGGTGAAGTAGTACCTACTAGATTGACCACAGGATGGAGAGTCTGCATTGATTATAGAAAATTAAATGCTATGACTAAGAAAGATCATTTTCCACTCCCATTCATTGATCAAATCTTAGAAAAATTAGCAGGTCAAAAATACTTTTGTTTTCTAGATGGATATTCAGGATACAATCAGGTTGCTATTTACCCAGAAGATCAAGAAAAGACCACCTTTACTTGCCCATACGGCACATTTGCATTTAGGAGAATGCCTTTCGGGCTATGTAACGCACCGGCAACCTTTCAAAGGTGTATGATGGCAATCTTCTCAGATATGGTAGGGGAATTTCTTGAAATTTTTATGGATGATTTTTCACTTTTTGGGGAGTCATTTGACACTTGTTTGGAAAATTTAGAAAAAGTGCTAAAAAGATGTATAGAAAAGAATCTAGTACTGAGTTGGGAAAAGAGTCATTTCATGGTAAATGAAGGAATAGTTCTTGGCCATATAGTCTCAGAACGGGGGATAGAAGTAGATAAAGCTAAAATCGATTTAATTTCTAATCTACCTCCTCCAACCTCAGTGAGACAAGTTCGATCATTCCTTGGTCATGCGGGTTTCTATCGACGATTTATTCAAGACTTTTCTAAAATCTCCAGACCATTAACAAGTTTACTATGTAAAGATTCTCCATTCAATCTAGATGAATCGTGCCTAAAAGCATTTGAGCTACTAAAAGAAGCATTAACTAAAGCTCCAATTCTTCAATCTCCTGACTGGTCCCTCCCATTTGAAATTATGTGTGATGCCTCTGATTTCGCTGTTGGGGCTATTTTAGGGCAAAGGGTAAATAAGAAGCCTGTTGTAATTTATTATGCAAGCCATACACTTACTGATGCCCAAATCAATTATACCACCACAGAAAAAGAACTACTTGCAGTAGTATTCGCCCTTGAGAAATTTCGTTCTTATTTACTAGGAGCCAAAGTTATCATCTACTCAGATCATTCAGCGTTGAAATATCTATTGTCTAAAAAAGAGGCAAAACCAAGACTTATTAGATGGATTCTCTTATTACAAGAATTTGATCTTGAAATACGAGATAAAAAAGGTTCTGAAAATGTAGTTGCTGATCATCTTTCTCGAATTATTACACCAAAGAGTACATCTATAAATGATTCTTTTCCAGATGAGTATCTTTTAGCCATTACTCAAATAGCACCCCCATGGTTTGCACACATTGTCAATTATAAAGCAGTAGGACAGATTCCAAAAGATTGGACAAAACAAGAAAGAGATAGATTCTTTGCTCAAGATAAATATTATATTTGGGAAGATCCAGAACTTTTTAAAATTTGTTCTGATAATATTATTCGTAGATGTGTTCCAGAAACTGAACAACAAAATATTTTGAATTTTTGCCACAATCTCGAATGTGGAGGACACTTTTCAGGAAAGAAAACGGCAGCTAAGGTATTGCAATGCGGTTTTTATTGGCCGACTCTTTTCAAAGATGCCTACAATTTTACTCAATCTTGCATTAAATGTCAAGCAATAGGAAATATTACAAAAAGAAATATGATGCCTTTAAACCCTATTCTTGTCGTTGAAATATTTGATGTATGGGGAATAGATTTTATGGGGCCATTTCCACCATCTTATGGATATGAATACATCTTAGTGGCAGTAGACTATGTATCTAAATGGATTGAGGCTGCCGCAACTAGAACTAATGATCACAAGGTAGTTTTAAAATTCATTCAGAAAAATATTTTTTCTCGATTTGGTTTTCCTAGAGCTATCATTAGCGACGGAGGAACACATTTTACCAACTACCAGTTTAGAACCTTGCTAAAGAAATATGGAATCACCCATAAAATTGCCACAGCTTACCATCCTCAAACCAGTGGTCAAGTAGAGGTTTCTAATAGGGAAATTAAGAATATATTGCAAAAGACTGTTAGGCCCGATCGTAAAGATTGGTCAGATAAATTAGATGATGCACTATGGGCTTATAGAACAACATTTAAAACTCCTATTGGAATGTCTCCTTTCAGGTTAGTATATGGAAAAGCTTGTCATCTCCCAGTGGAATTAGAACATAAAGCCTATTGGGCTATCAAGCAATACAATTTGGATTTAAATACTGCAGGATCACATCGAAAATTGCAATTAAATGAGTTGGAAGAATTACGCAAAGAAGCGTATGAAAATTCTCAAATTTATAAGAACAAAATGAAAACATTTCATGATAAACATATATCTAGAAAAACTTTTGAACCCAATCAAAAAGTATGGTTATTTAATTCAAAGTTACGTTTATTTCCTGGAAAATTAAGATCTCGTTGGGATGGACCTTTCATTATAGATAAAGTATTTCCTTATGGTGCTGTAAAAATTCGTGATCCGAAGAATGGAAATATCTTTACAGTGAATGGTCAACGACTTAAGCCATATATCGAGGACATTTCTAATGATAAGATTATTGAAAAGGTTGGACTGATTGACCCATATTGATTGAGACTTCACAAGGTCTGGCTGAAGACGTTAAACTTAGCGCTGATTGGGAGGCAACCCAATATTTCCCATATATGTTTGTTTCTTTTTGTAGGAAAAGAACATTTTGTTGCAAGAAAATACTCTCGCATTATTCAATTACAGATCATTACACTCCAGGTTGTCTCTTTTCTTGCTATCTTATTTTTATAAATTTATATTTTGTGCATGTTTATTAAAGATAGCAATATTTAAGTTGGGAGGTCTGGTTTGTTTAACTTAAATATATATATATATATATATATATATATATATATATAAATCAAAGTGCATTTGCTGTGTTTGAGAGTAAGTGAAGAAGCAAATTGGAATTAGTCATATTTGTAAAAATATTTTCATGGTGTTTTGAAATTTTATTAGCACTGAACACACACACCAATGAATGTTGTGGGCATCATGATTATAAATTTTTTCTCTCTCATCCAAACAAGTAACAATCATTGCAATTGATAGCTGTTAGTTATAAAAAATAATAATAATAAAAAAAAATCCCTAGATATCCTGAAATACGGTGAGGGGAGAATATAAAAAAAAAATAATAGAAAAAAAAATTGTGTAAAACCCCAGATATCCTGAAATACGGTGAGGGGAAGAAAAACATGTTGAAAATAAAATAATAAAAAAAAATTCCTAGATACCCTGAAATATAGTGAGGGGAGAAAAAAAAAAAAAAAAAAAAAAGAAAAAAAAAAGACATATATATTAACTGTCACTATCATAATTTTGATATGACTGTTGCTTAGCTTGGATGAGCTAAAAATAATTTATTTAATGCCCATTTGTTCATTAGAACACAAATACACGTGCTATATACTCTTTTATGCATCATTAGATATTTTTACTCATATTTACTAAAGAAAATTTTCTTCTAAAGCTTAATATCATTATTAGCAGTGCACCTAGATTTTTATAAAATTAATAGTACAAAAAAAAATAATAATAATAATAATACAGTAAACTATTTCCATTGCTAAGGGACTAGCAATGTTTAAGTTGGGGGTGTGATAAGTCTAAAAATTTTTATTTAATTTCATATTAAATGCACACCATTAAATATTAAAACGTTAATTAAATGCATGTTTTAAGTGAAATTTCATGAAAATCATATTTTTGATAGAATCTTTAATTTTACTATAAAACGGGTCATTTTGCAATATTTTGGAAAATATGAAATTATAAAAATAATTAGACATGCTAAAAGGGATTAAATAGACTCACTTTAAAATATGGGTATAAAGTAAACTATTATGAAACCTTAAGATAAAATAAATTGGGGCTAAATATATATATATATATATTAAAAATCCTTGCGAGCTTATTTTAAATGTTTAAATTCACATTTTCGTTTTCTGCATGAGTACACGCGACTGTACACCGCTGGAGCACCATATTCCGGTGCTCCATCTTCCCCAAACCGAGAGCCCCTTCTCCATCAAAGCCGGCAGCCATGGATTCCAGCATCTCAAAACCGGCAGCCGCAGAAATCCGTCCGTGCTTGCAAATCCATTCACGGCAGCAGCTCCATCTTCCCCTTTCAGCCATCACCGAAAAACCACGATCACAGCAGCTTCTTTAAAACAAAGCAACCATCGCCCACATCGAATCCAACCAGCAGCTCGTCCGCACCACATGGACAAGTTTGGCAGCCATTAAAATCCCAACCAGCCCCAAATTCAGCAAACTCGCGTCCAGCCGTAAATCAAGGCAAACTCAAACCGGCCGCAACTCCTTCCCCAATCCAGTTTCGGCCATGCCACCTGCCTTCCTTCTCTACTTCCGACAACAGAAAAATAATCAATAGCAGCGGCTTGTCCGCATTTCAGCGGCAGCTCCGGCCTGCGTCTTCCCCAAATCCGGCAGCGCCCGCACGATCAGCACCTCCATCACGCCCAAATCAAGCAGCCAGAAACGGAAAAATCCGGTCATCCTCAAATCACCGGCAATCCAAAATCTGGAAGGGCTAATCCACGAACCGAACTCCATTAAAACCCAATTGCTCCGAACCGCAGATTCCAACCAGGAGCATTCGAATGGAAAACCCATCTTCAGCCGAACTTGCCGTACGCTGCAACCCAACAGCAAAGATCGCACCTTGCTTCTCCACCAAGCAGCAGCTAGCTCCATCATCCCGAAAATCGACCAGCAGTCGTCTTCCCCAGCAAGCCTGAGTCGGCGTCCTCAATTGGGTCTCTCCTTGATGACTCCAAATCCGAGACCTAGTTCGTCGAAGCGCTCAACAGGGCTGGGATTCTTCCTAGAGGGCTTTCGACTATTTCGGCGGATTCCGCGGATGTGAATTGTTTACTCGGATTAGATGATTCCGGCGTTAACGGTGTGAGCAGAACCGCTGGGATTGACTCGGACCAGAAAAACCATAATCCCAATTCGCCGATGCTGGAGATGGCGCCTTCATCTTTCGGGTTGACGTTTTTTGCTCACTTTCTCTCGAATTTGCCGCCGATTCGTGTGCATGTAGATGATGGCATTGTGCGGCAGCAAGACCTCAAGAAGGGAATTGAGGAGCAGTTCAATCAGATGAATGTAGTGTGGGGTAGTGGCCGTGTTTGCAGCAACTACGGCGGTGCCAGCAGCTACAACGATGATATCACCATCGAATGAAAATCAAAACCGGGTTTTCTCTGATTCATCATCCTGCAGTATTTGCAAGCTCTTGCAGACATGGATGTAAACGGTGCAAAGAAAGAAGCTACGGCAAAAACGGCAAAGAGCAGCTACAGTAGCTGCTAGAAAGGAGAATCCCACATCGATTTTTCCAAAGGAGGGAGGGCCCCTCCCTCAACTATAAAATGAGGGTCCCCCTTGCCTTGAAAGACACAACTCTCTCTCCCATCACTTGAAGTGGGACCCATTGAGGTGGGACCCTTGCCAAGTGGGAAAAATTTAAGAGCTTGTATTGCTCATCAAAAAGAGTGGTTTTCAAGCAAGAATTGGGGTAAGTAAATTTCTGTTAATTATAGTTTTTCTTTAATGCTTTGTAGTTGTTAATTTTAGATTTGTAATATTTAGCATAGATTTATCGCTTTATGCATTGTAATTCTTAGATTACATTTAATGCAATTTTCATTCCTGCTTTCGTAGATTAATTTCTGTAGTCTTTTAATTACTGTCCTAGTTTAGATTTAATTATTTGCAATTTCTTCTTTCCTTTCTCTGTCTCTTTCTCTCTCTTATTTATATGCTTTCTCTCTCTTCTTTCTTCTCTCTCTAATTTCTTCTCCTTTCTCCCTAATTTCTTTCTTTTTCTTCTCTGCACCCTCTTTCACTTTTCTCTTTTATTTTTGCTTAAAATAATTCAAAATATATAGCCTCTCTGTGGATTCGACCCGACTCACCATTATTCTACACTATCACTCGTATAGTGGTAGTTTTAATGTGTTTCGGTTAATTTAAATTAAACTGGTGATCACAGTGCTCTTAACGACAAGCACTTGGTACGCATCAATAGCCGATTAAGTCAAATGTTGACCCCTTTGGATACCGTAGTCCAAGATTAGTAGTATTTATCAAATATTTAAAATTTTTTTTTACAGCCAATAGATGTGATTCTTTAGGACATGCTTGGAATCTAGAACACATACAAACACTAAACAAAATATCTGGTCTAGAAGTAGTTAAATACAACAGTGATCCTATCATGCTTCTATAAAGCTTTTGATCGATACATTTATCATTTTCGTCCGTGTCGATCTTGATTGTTGAACTCATTGGAGTATTTGCTCCTTTAGCAGTTTGCATTTCAAATTTCTTTAACATTTCTTTGATGTATTTGGACTGATTTAAGAATATCTCTTCTTTTTGTTGCTTGATTTGCAGTCCAAGAAAGAAATTTAGTTCTCCCATCATGCTCATTTCAAATTTGCTCTGCATGATCTTAGAAAATTCTTGGCATAAAGTTTCATCAGTAGCTCCAAATATTATATCATCTACATAAATTTGTACAATTAAGATATTTTTACTTTTATATTTAATGAACAAAGTAGTATCAACTTTCCCTCTTTGAAACTCATGATCAATCAAAAATCTATTTAGCCTTTCATACCAAGCTCTTGGGGCTTGTTTTAGTCCATATAATACTTTGGTCAATTTATAAACATATTTTGATTGATCATTTTCTTTAAATCCAGGGGGTTGTTCAACATATACTTCTTCATTCAAATATCCGTTCAAAAATGCGCTTTTTACATCCATTTGAAACAATTTGAAATTCATATGAGAAGCAAATGCTAGTAAAATGCGTATGGCTTCTAATCTAGCCACGGGTGCATATGATTCTTCAAAGTCAATTCCTTCTTCTTGGGAATACCCTTTGGCTACTAATCTAGCTTTGTTTCTAATTACAAGTCCGCTTTCGTCCAATTTGTTCCTAAACACCCATTTGGTACTAATAATTGTATGACCATTTGGTCTAGGAACTAAATGTCATACATTATTCCTTTCAAATTGATTTAGCTCTTCTTGCATTGCTATAACCCAATTTTCATCATTGAGAACTTGTTCAATGGTAGTTGGTTCGATCTTTGACACAAATGCATATTGTCCACAAATGTTTTGCTTTGATCTCCTAGTTTTCACTCCTTCATAAACATTTTCAATGACTTGCTCAATTGGATGAGAATTTTTGAACTTTAAATCAGTTGGAGGTTTATAAGAATCATTACCTTTACTTACCTCTTCCTCCATGGAGTTTTCTGGCTTGAGCTCGGTTTTCTTTTGTTGTTCTTGTTGTTTTGCTTTTGTATCATCTATGTCACTTAGTTCATCCTCCTTTCTCGGAGTTTGGTTAAATTCATCAGAAACAACATGTATTGATTCTTCTATTGTTTGATTTCTTTTGTTGAAAATTCTATATACTTTGCTATTTGATGAATAACCCAAGAAAATAGCTTCATCACTTTTCGCATCTAGTTTTCCCAAATTTATTTTTCCATTATTTAACACATAACAAATACATCCAAAAGTATGGAAATATGATATGTTTGGTTTCCTGCCTTTTCAAAGTTCATATGGGGTCTTTTTCAATATTGCTCTAATGGTAACTCGGTTTAATACATGACAGGCTGTACTTACAGCTTCACCCCAAAATCTCTTGGACAATTTACTCTCATTTAGCATGGTCCTAGCCATTTCTTGAATTGTCCGGTTTTTCCTTTCAACAACTCCATTTTGTTGAGGAGTTCTTGGTGCAGAAAATGTATGGTGAATTCCCTTTTCATTGCAAAATTCTATGAATCGAGTATTTTCAAATTCACCACCATGGTCACTTCTAATGGAAATGATTGAACTTTATTTTTCATTTTGCACTAAACTTGAAAACGAGACAAACATAGAAAATGCTTCATGTTTGCTAGCTAAGAGTATAATCCAAGTAAATCTAGAAAAGTCATCCACAATAACATACACATACTTTTTCCTACCAAGAGTTAAAATGTCTGATGGCCCATAAAGATCCATATGTAGCAATTCAAGTGGTCTAGTTGTTGAAATTTCCTGTTTGGTCGAAAATGACATTTTTGGTTGTTTAGATAGTTGAAAGGCTTTACAAATCTTATCTTTGTCATATTTGAGCTTTGGTAGGCCTTGTACCAAATTCTTTTTCCATAAAGTTTTAATATTTGACATATTTATATGTCCAAGCCTTGTATGCCATTTTCATGGATCATTTTCTATGGCTATTAGATATTTTCTTTCTAAGTCATCAAGGCAAACCAAATATATATTTTCATGTCTTTTGCCACTAAATATTATGTGCTCGTCATCATCAATAACTTACATATAGAGGATTCAAATACAACTTTATATCCTTTATCACATAGTTGACTAATACTCATTAGGTTGTGTTTAAGTCCTTCAACAAATAAAACATTTTCAATACATGCATTTGAACTACCATAGATATTTCCTTTACCTTTTATTTTACTTTTTTCATTATTTCCGAAAGCTACCGTTCCTTCATTGCATGGGTTGATCTTGTGAAATAATCCTTTTTCTCCTGTCATATGTCTTGAGCAACCGCTATCCATAAACCATACGTTATTGGCCTTAGCTTTAAGACATACCTGCAAAAATTATTGGCCTTAGCTTTAAGACATACCTGCAAAAATTAATTTGAGTGGAGCTCATCCTTTTTGTACCCATTTTATGGGTCCGTTTGGGTTAGTTATCCTTTGGAGTTTATGTTGATCTATCTTTGAAACCATAAATCCAATACTTTTCGGCATCCAAACCAATTTAGCACCAAGGTTTTGCAGTTTTCTTAATTTACATTGATAGACCTTATGTCCTAACTTGTTGCAAAAGTTACAAGCTCCCAGAAGTCTAGAAATAGGAAGCCACTTGGTAATTTGTTCCTCAGTTGGTCTTTTGGTCCAAGCTACTCGATTTATCTTTGGTTTAGTATAAATGGGTTTGACATTATTTCTTAGAGCGTTAGACTTTGTTTGTTCAAATGTATTGTATTCAAGTCCCTTTTTGCAAGTTTGGGTTGTCATTTTTAAGAGCATTTTTACATTTTCTCCTGGATTAGAGAACTTGGCAAGGGATTCATTTAATGATTCATTTTCATTTTTAAGTTTTTCTAACTCATTTTCTAATGTATTTTTTAATTTATCTAATTTTTCAACAAGTTTACCATTTACAATTATTACTGCATCACATTGTCTTTTCTTTATTGTAAACTTGTTTCCTAATTTCTTTATTTCTTCATATAGTGAATCATAAGCTTGTTGAAGTTATTCTAATTCAGCACATTTAAGACATTCATTTGTAGAAAAAGATTTCTGTTTGGAGGTTACCTCTTGACTACTTGTGCAGTCTGTTGAAGTAGCTTGATCCTCTAAGGTTTCCGTGGCTGCAAAGCATATGTCGGTATTTGCTATGCAACAAATTCTCGCGCAATCTACTTCGCATTCTTCACTTGAGGAGCTATTTGTTGTAGATTCTTCTTCATTCACGTACATGCCTCTTCCTTTGTTTCTTTAAAATCTTTTGTTGTCGCCTCGATCTTTTCTTTGCTCCTTTGCCTTGTTTTCTTCGGGCGTTGGACATTGGGCTTGCATGTGTCCCGAACCTCCGCATCGATAACATTTTGTTGTTTCTTTCTTTTTCTCTTTGGAATTTCTTTCTTTAAAATTTCTAAAATTTCTGCCTTTCCTTACAAATTTTCTGAATCGTTTTGTGAGTAAGGCAATTTCATCGTCATTTTGTGAAGATGAGGTGTCGTCTGAGTCTTGTGCGGCTCTCAAGGCAATGACTCTTTTGCCTTTGTGATGATCTTCGTTTCTTTTCTTGATCAACTCATGTGACATTAAGGAGCTAATAAGATTTTCCAACTTCAACGTGTTAAGATCCTTGGCTTCTTCTATTGTCGTGATTTTTGGAGTCCATGATTCGGGTAGTGCCCTTAGAATCTTCATGACCTGCTCAGATTCAAAAATTGCTTTTCCTAGCCCTTTCAAGGCATTAGTAATCGTAGAAAATCTAGCAAACATTTTAGAAATATTTTCAGTTTCTATCATCCTAAAATTTTTCAATTCTCCAATCAAAATATTTCTCCTCGTCCCTTGGACTTGAGAGGTTCCTTCATAGATAGAAGTTAGTGTATCCCATATTTCTTTGGCAGTTAAACAAGATGATACTCTATCGTATTTGGAGGCCGTAAGAGCACAAAATAATGAATTCATAGCCTTGGCATTGCTCTTTATAATTTTTACTTCCTCATCGGTCCATTTGGAAGCTCTTTCATCAATAGGCAAAGTCACACCGTCTTGGATTGCAATCCAAGAGTCCATATCTGTAGCCATGATGAGTTGTTTCATACGTAGCTTCCAATATACAAATTTGTTCCTATCAAATAATGGTGGCCTAGTAAATGATTGGCCTTCGGTAAATGCGGGAACGGAAGTCGATTGGGATGCCATGTCAATAGATCTCTTTAGTTTAACTCAAAGACCTGCTCTGATACCACTTGTTGGTCCCGAGTTAATGGCAAAACCCAAGAGGGGAGGGGTGAATTGGGTTCTTATAAAATTCTTTGGTAAATTAAAAACTTAACCCCTTGAAAGTTTAATCCTCTTGATTGAAACAAATAGAGAGTAATAAGATAATGAAAGCAATAAAGAAAAGCAGTAGACAAGATTTATAGTGGTTCGGGCAATATTTTCCTACTCCACTCTTCCAAGCTCACACACCGTTGTGACTTGGGTTCCACTATGTATTCCGCGAATACACTTAGAATCTCCGCTCTTTTCTAGATTCTAGCTCTAGGGGGCATATACAATCAGAGCCTATGCTCTCTTCTAGATTCTAGCTCTATGGGGCATATACAATTGACACAAGTAGATGATGGGTTACACTCCAATCACACCTCTACTTGCAACGTCTTGGTTTGATACACCAAACTCAAACCAAGCACCAAAAACAAACAATAATGTGAAAATAAGGAAGATCTACACTTTACTGAGTTGTGTAGGCAAGTTTCAGCTTGAGGAAGAATCTGTAGAAGCAACTTGTAATTTTGAAGCTTGTTCTTCCTTTGAAAGTGTATAGATCACTCAAATTTAGAGAAAAGCAAATAAGAACTCTTGCTTGCACTTCTTTCCTCTCTTTAGACTCTTTCTTGTGTGTATTCATGTTTGCTTGAGTGTCTATTTATAGAGAAGGGAAGAATTTGAACGTTATACAAGTGGTTGGCGCGCAATAAATGTTCCAACGTTCGAAAATTCGAACGTTACTTTCCCAAGTCGCAGGTGGAGTCGACTTCGTCTGCGACTTCGCCCAAGTCGTATGCTGGAGTCGACTTCGTGTGCGACTTCGGCAGCTCTTCAGTTTCCAAGTCTGAGTTCTTGGTCGACTTGGTTTCAGACTTGGCGTCAAGTCGATCTTGGAGTCGACTCGGGATGCGACTTGACCAATTTTTGTGCCAAAACAGTTTGATCATTGTTGATTCACCTCTTGTTTGCTTAGCTTCTTTCCTTCAATTATTTTCATTCTGGATTGGCTTCACATTTTGTAAACCTTGTGAATCTTGAAGAGCTTGAAAACTTGTATGGTTAATTTATCTTTGATTCATGCACCTTGCTTGCTTTAATTTTGTATTAGTCTTCATATCTTGAGTTGTCTTAATCTTGAAATGAGCTTGAACCTGTGTCTTGAACTTTGAGAACCTCAAGTCAATCTTGGGGTCGACTTCGTCTGCGACTTCGCCCAAGTCGCAAGCCGGAGTCGACTTCGACTGCGACTTCAAAATGTTCTGTCCCAAAATCAACACTGGAAGGAACTGTGCATCTTCAAGTCGATACTGGAGTCGACTTCGTCTGCGACTTGGCTTCCAAGTCGCAAGTGGAGTCGACTTGGACTGCGACTTCAGCTGTTCACCTTCCAAATTCAAATCTGTCCTTCAGGTTCCGTTTGGAGTCGAATGTGGAGTCGACTTCGGGATCGACTTCACCCTAAGTCGAAGTCTGAGTCGACTTGAAAATCGACTTGGCTAATTTCATTCCTTAAGACATTCAACACATTTATTAGCAATCATTTATACTCAAATTTGACTTTGTTAATCATCAAAACTTATGCTTTGGTCAATTTTGTTTTGTTTTAACTATTATTTCCAACACAAGGGTCATGAACAACCCTCTCCTTATGTCAACTAAGGGCCATGAACAACCCTTTATGACTACTCATCTTGACTAATGCAACAACCATAACACACAGGAACAAACGTCACAAACCATGTATATATTATTAGCAAAATTAACAAGGTTTACTTTAAATTTAACATACCTACTATCATATAAGCTTTTCATCGAGCACATGATAGGTACCAATGGTGAGACCTGTAGTTCCTCCTCTCAGTTCAACCTACGGAAGCAAGATCATATTCTAATGACATAAAACTGCTAATGGGTCATCTATTTTACAAAAATCACATAACAACATCTGTTTTTCCCTTAAACCCTACTAACCATAAGTTGCTATTACCTTAATGCCCCAGTCCATGAGATTGTTGGACACTACCTCTTCCCACTAGCCCCATTTCATGTTTAAGGTGAGAATTTATCACTAATTTGAGAAGAGATGACATATGCTTACCTAGATCGTGATTTCCCCTAAGAACAGTGGCCCTAAACTCGAAGTTTTGGAATTTAGAACTTCATTGAGATAAATCAATGATCTTCAAAAAAGTTCAGAAGAGCTTTTGGCGTGGTCTAAGGCTAGATCAAAACCAAGAAGAAAGGGAAAAGAAAGAAGAAGAAAGAGAGGATGAGATGAGAAGAAGAGGGAAATAGGGGTGGTGCTAAATGAAGCCTTAGCGGGTTGGCTCGCGTTTTAACTAGGCCCTCGTTGAGACGAGTCAAGCCGGGCTCGAGCATGACTTGATTTTCCCACCTATACAAATTAGGGCTCGTGGAGCTACAAGAACATTAAACGGTAGGCATTAACTCAAGATGAAAATGTTAATGTTTGGGTTTTCAAGTGCTCACATATCAATGAATTTATTGAATGTCGATATTGGCATTTCAAAATAAGGAAAGGTCCCTGTAATTGACGTTCATTCTGTATGAACGATAAGTGGTTGCATTTCAACTCAACAAGAGAGGCTATGCAAGTTCTACAAATTATGAATTTGGATCCTCTTTGGTAAGCACAAGGACTAAAAAAAATAGCACAAGAACTAAAAAGAAATTTTGACGCTAGATATTATTGTAGTGGAAGATTTACAAATTTCAAATCATCTACAATCTCACCAGATGAAAACTAATGATTTTTTTCTTGGCTCATAGCGAATTCATCTATTCTACTCCTTCCATTATTTACAAAATAAAATTACAGACTAACAATTAGTAACAGAAATTCATTTCTTAATTAAGAAAATTCAATCCTATCAAAGTGAAATGTATTATCTATTAGGCAGAATCAGTGGAAATGTTTTCCACTTGCCACAAATGTGGAAACTTGGTTTGGTGGCACTAATGTATTTTGTGAAATTTAAATCATTCGTCTTGCTAGAAATAATGTTTTATTATATTATAAATAAAAATTATTTTAAATAGATATATACATGCATTAAAATTAGTCTGCTATATACCTACAGAACTTGCATATATTTGCAAATAGATCCAGGCCGTGATGGTGATGGCAAAAGTATATTTATAATTATAATCAAAATATATGTGGATTATTTGCAATTTCTGAAATCAAGGAGTATATCTTTAATTATGGTTAAACTATATGGGTAGATGTATTTTCACATTACCTAATTAATTAACGTGTGAACTAAGCAAACTTTCGTCAAAGCAATCCCACAACGACTGGAGCTAGCCTAGCTTTCAGAAGAACGCCCGACATTTCCAAGGGTAATTAATTCAGCACATCGAATCTATAGTATCCATGACAATGATTCAGAATTTGGCTTTGATTACGATCACATTTTCCGTAGACTCCAAGTTTTCAGCCTGCTTTGCTTTTATATATATATATATATATATATATATATATATAGAACCGATCCTGTGCAGTCGGACTGCACCGTAATTACGATGCAGTCCCCTGTAAAATGGACCCCACGCATATTAGATTGTAATGAAACTTTATAAACTCATTTATCCATATATAAATCATACTTTAGACGGTTTAGATGTTGAAAAAATCATTTTAAACTTGATATTTACATTAAACTATTTTATTACGTTGATTTTGCACCATTTTAAGATGGAGACTACACACATGTTGGATTTGGATGAAAATTGGTATGATAATAAAGTGAACAATTCTAAATACAATGGGTGGGGTGGATTTATGGGAAATGATCAGGTGGGGCCCACAGTGCATGGACTGCACGGTGCAGTCGCATGCACTGGATCATTTCCCATATATATATATATATAAATTTAAAAATGCTAAGTCTACAATTAATCTGGCTGGTGTATCCACTGTGGCTTAATTATTTAGAGTTTCCCTTCTATGAAACCTCTTTTCAATGTAATACCATCCATTTTTCCCACCTCGATGATTAATTGAACATTATTATGCATGATTCTTATCTACAAATGTATAAAATTAATATAATAAAATATTTGATGTCAAATATCAATTTTAAAATTACATTTTCAACATTTGAACCATTTCAAATATCATTATTGTGCTAAGAAATGATTTTATAAACTGCTATTACATTTTTGTGATTTGTATTTATTTATTATTACAACTGATATTACGATAAGGCACATTCACAATCCTCACATTATTGAGAAAATTTTTCTATAAACACCCCCACGTAAGGGGGAATCTAAAATACTTCCATACTAAGAGAAATTATAAAATTACACACACTCGCTAATGGGAATGAAATGTTGGTCATTACATTTTAATATATATGTGAATAGATTTAGTCATTTTTCATAATTTATACATGAATATATATTTCGAAACAAATGTGGTATGCCCATAAATGTATTTATACATGATAAAAAATCATTTTAGTCCAAAGCTTATATTTTTCTAAAATTTAATTACATCTTTTAAGAGTAAATAATTATTACAATTCGAAAATAAAGTCTAGTATATAGGAGACCGGTTAAAATAAAACAATTGTATAAATAATTGTTTTTCATTCACATAAAATTCAACAGTTTTAATATCATATGATCGTTAAAAAAATTGAAAATAATATATAATGTATGTATAGATATAAGTTTCCATCAAAGCATGAATAAACTAAGGGGAAGGCGCTTGTGAAAACATTTTTATTTTTGTGTAAAATGCAAATAGGTGAGATTACTTATGGGTAGGTGAAACGTGAAACGTGAATATGGGTAGGTGAGATTACTTATAATATATTGTGGTGCATGTTCTTTTATAGTAAACCATATGCTTTTAATAAAAGATAGTGATCGTGAACAATCTGAGACGTCTAATGTATAACTTAATCATCATAAATGATAATAAATAATTTATGCTTAAATTTCGGAACAATAAATTAGACTTATCTAAAAATATAATTGAATGACCGAAGTAATTTCACTTGTTTGATTGACTTTATAGATTTTATGAATTTTACAATTTATAAGCAATTTATGAGGACGATGAGTTATATAGGTTATCTATCTCTATTTTTCTATTAAATGTATTTTACAAGTTATTCAAGTATAGCAAAACATATGCATACATAATTAACAAGTTTTAGATATTTTACAGATTTCACAAAATATATTATTTTCGTGTGTAGTCGTTTAATGATAGATACAAGTTATACAGTTTTGACACCTTAAATAAGACTGATTATATTTTATTTTTAGAAATTACATGGGAAATACAGATTTTACAAGAATGCTAGAAATCATGATCTCATATCTACATGTTTTATGATTTTTATAAATTATTCAAATTCCAATGAACTCATATAATGGATTTTATAAATTATTTATAAAGTCTATATTAAACGTATTAGCTGTCAAATTATACCGAAGCTTTAAAAAAATTAAATAACACATTTTAGAAGCATATTAAATTTTGATTAAATCATTTTGTTGATCTTGTTATCTTAATTTATGTTTTTACTTATTAAATAATAAATTTCAAAAGTCTATTAAAATTTCCTAAAATTCTTAGATTGTATATCTAGTTAATATATTTTAATGAACTCAATAATTTTAATTTACATTATCACTTATTGAACAATTATAAAATAAGTTCTATGCAGCATAATTTTTTGTAGATTAAATTCCTCTAGTTTATTTTTAATAATAATAAAGCTTATTTTACAAATAATTTGATATTATTTTTCAAAAAATAATTTAGTAATGATAATATATTTTAAATTTCATAATTTGAATTAGTTGTCTTAATTGTAATTATATATTTTAACAGCAATGGTATTAAAAATTTTAAGTACCAAATAAATTAATTACACAAGTTTTATTCCATAAACCAGATGGTTGACCTAAAAATAATTACAATTGAGAAGAAAATAGCGTAATGTACATGTGAAAACTTTATTTTACAAGTAATTTAGATTATGTTGCTAAAGTAATATTATTTCCTAACAAGGGTAGTATAGAAATTATTAAGTATCAAATAAATTAATGATACAAATTTTATTTGACATCTTATGTCATCGACCTGAAAAATAATGTTAATTGTGTGTCACTGAAGGAATTTTTTATACCGAAGGAATTTTTTGTAATGTAGGTAATTCTAAAAAAAATTTCATTTAATTTCATGTTAAATTCGCACAATTAAATATTAAAATGTTAATTAAATACATGTTTTAAGTGGAATTTCATGAAAATCATATTTTTGATAGAATCTTTAATTTTGCTATAAAATGGGACATTTTGCAAATATTCTCGAAAATATAAAATTATGACTCAATCCTCTAGAAAATTTCAACGTTAAAATACGTATTAGCGTATTAATATAATTTGGGTAAAAATTATAAAACCATCTAATTGGAAAAATCATACATATAGTTATAAATATAATCTAAAATATGGTTATAAAGCAAACTGTTATGACATTTAAGATAAAATTACATAAAATAAATTCAAAAGGGGCTAAAAAGTAAATTAAAAATCCCTGTGAGCTTATTAAAACTATTTTGACAAAAGTTAAATGTTTAAATCCACATTTCTGTTTTCTGCATGAGTACACGCGACCGTACACCGTCGAGCTACCATTTTCGGTACTCCATCGCCCCCAAATCGACTGGAGCACAGCAGCAGAGAGCAGAGACACGATTGCAACGGCGTACGACTTCTCCTTCACCCGCAACAGTAGCCATTACCGGAGCTCGATTTCTTTCTCCTGTCCCGATAGACAGCAGCTATCATCGACCGACTACCATGGATTTTGAAATCCAGCCAAGCTCCCACCCAATCAACAGCAGGCCACCCATCTTCTTCAGCCGCACCAGCCAAGCAGCTGCCATGTGAGCAATCAAAAGAATCTGGAAGCCCCAAATTGCAGCCGCACCTGCATCTAATGGATTTTAAGCAGCTCACCGATCCAGCAGAACCAAGCAGACCAGGGTGCCCCTGCATCTTCTTACACCCGACAATCAACCATACCCGTCTGTTCCAACCGCCTCTTATTTCAACCAAAAATGGCACAACTTCCATCCCACTCACCGAACCAGTAGCCATTAAAACCCATCAAAAATTACTGTCACCAAGCACCAACCTGTTCCTCATTGATCGAGCAGCTGTTGTGCTCCGCCATAGTCCCCTATTTCAGCCGGCCCTTCTCCTCTTCACCAGTATCGTCTTCCCTAACGTCACCAGCAACCCATCGATTCCAACCATTTTTCTCATCAAACCAACTAAGCAACTGTCAAGCAGCCCAGCAAGCAGAACTAGCTCCTTTAAATCGCCGACAACAATTAGCCCACCGCGCTCATCTAGTTCGTTGCTGTCCTCATGTCTTTCCCCACAAGCTGGACGAAGTCCGGAACGACCCCAAAGCAAGTCTCTCGATTCACTGTCCCGTGGCATTGCTGGTCTTATCGGAATTCAGCAGCACCCACATCTGCCTCCGCCTTTGCCTCCTCTACCCCGTTCCAAGCCAAAGCAGCTGCCTTCTTTAACTTCAGCAAATTAGCGGCAGCCCTTTACCCTCCAAAATTCCTGTCGATTTAGAAAATCTAACCATTCTGAAAGTCCTCTGGATCGCCGGCTGCAATCGGATCGTTCCCCACCCACAACTCCATCAATTGCAGTAGATCCCAACTGGCCATTCTAAAAATTTACAGGCAGCACCGATTGGGTTTTGATTTTCAACCAACAGCTCCGATTTCATCGAATTGGTAGGCAGATTAGAATCATTCAAACCCACCTACACAGCATCGTTGCCGGTAATAATTATTTCTGCATGAATTCAGCCAAATAATAGAGCAACACGAGATGGCAGTGGGGAGTGCGTGAAGACAAGTGCAAAAGTAGCAATGCAAAGGAAGAGACAATGAACTGAAATCCCACATCGGATTCCACGTTGGAGTAAGGGCCCCTCACACATCTATAAAAGCATGGGCCCTCCACACATCCCAACACACTCTTCCCCCTTGAAGTGGGACCCATTTTTGTGGGACCTTTGCCAAGTGGGTAATGCTCCAAGGGCTTGGATTGCTTCTCAAAAGAGTGGTCTTCGAGCAAGAATTGGGGTAAATAAATTTTCTTTTAATTATAATAATTTTTCTTTAATGCTTTGTAGTTGTTAATTTTAGAGTTGTAATATTTAGAGTAGATTTACTGCTTTATGCATTGTAATTTTCAAATTAAGTTTAATGCAAGTTTCATTCCTGTTTCCGTAGATGAAATTTTACTGTTGTAGTCTTTTAATTGCTTTCCTAGTTTAGATTTAATTTTAGTTAATTGCAATTTCTTCTCTCCTTTCTCTGTCCTTGTTTTTTCTCCTTTCTTTATCCGCTCTCTCTCTCTCTCTCTCTCTTCTGTCTCTTTATTTCTAATTCCTTTTCTTTTCTCCCTTTTTAATTTCTTGTCCTTTCTCTTTAATCTCTTTCTCCCTCCTCTCTACACCATCTCTCACTTTTCTCTTTCATTTCTACTTAAAATAATTCAAAATTATATAGTCTCTCTGTGGATTCGACCCGACTCACCGTTATTCTACACTATCGCCTGCATAGTGGTAGCTTTAATGTGTTTCGGTTAATTTTAATTAAACTGGTAATCATAGTGCTCTTAACGACAAGCACTTGGTACGCGTCAAGTTTTTGGCACCGTTGCCGAGGAGGCATGAAATTTGAATTATTTTTCCTTAATGATCTGAATTTTTCCTTTCTCATCTTATGTTGCTTCACTTCAAGTTAAGTGCTATGTTGTTAGTTTAATATCATTGCTTTCCTTTGCTCATCACTCAGTTTATTTGTTATCTGCTTTCTTTTCGCATTTTATGGAACTTTAAATTGCAAAAATATAAATCTTAATCCTTTTAAAAATTTCATTCACACAATTGAGGGTGAACAATTAAATGATTAGATTTGATGGCACAACCAAAGGTTGGTGTCTAGGCTAGAGGTTAAAAGGCTAATGTCTAAGTGGTTTTATGATTATTTAATTAGGACTTTGCTAAAGCAAGGGGAGCCTCCCATAATCCCACCTCTTACCTGGCTGACTAAAGGAAGTGTCATAAGATTTAATCATTTAATTATTAACCCCCAGTAGTGAATTACTATTTAAAAAATAATAATTTTTTTAATGATATATGCATGGTAGGAGGTCTTTAAATCCTGATTTGATAGAATCAAACCTTGAAATTGAAAGATTCCTACATCAATTAAGAAAATTACAAAAATATATAATAGATCAAAATCAAATGTTAGAAATTAATAATCCTGAACCTGATCCTCCTAAACAAATGAAAGAATATTTCATTCCAACAAATTATAATCCCTCATCTTGTATTCAACTACCTCAAACTCAAGCCAATCAATATGAAATTAAACCAGGAACCATCCAAATTCTTCCATCTTTTTATGGAAATACTAATGAAGATCCTTATAAGCATTTAGATGAATTTTTAGAAATTTGCTCCACAGTGAAAATACAAGGTTTCTCTGATGACGCTCTCAAATTAAGGCTTTTTCCATTTTTCCTTAAAGATAAGGCTAAATATTGGTTAGGTACGTTAAGTAGATCTATCACTACTTGGAATATGATGCAACAAGAGTTTTTAAAGAAATTCTATCCTATAGGCCGAACCAATACCATGAGAAGAGCAATTACCCAATTTTTCCAAACACATGGGGAGCAAATCCATGAATCCTGGGAAAGATTAAAATAATTATTAAGAAAATGTCCACATCATGGGTTATCTAAATGGCAGATTGTCCAAGCCTTTTATGAGGGATTAGCTGATCATTATAAACAAATGGTAGATGCATCATGTGGAGGAGCATTTATGAGTAAAAGTGAAGATGAAGCATATGACTTATTTGAAATGCTTAGTGAAAATTCTATAAACCATGCTTCATTATCATCATATGAAAGAAATATGGGCTCATCTAAAAAGGCAGGATTATATGAAGTTAAAAATTACATGGAACCTAATTCAAGAATAGATGTAAATTTTATTGCACAAAAATTAGAAAAATTAGAAAAATGGATGAGCTAACACAAAAAGTAAATCAAATGTGGAATAATCAACTTCCACCTTGTCCACAGCTTAATTTTCAATTGCCTCAAGAAGTTTGTGCCTTGTGTTCAAGCCCAACACATCCTGTAAGTGAATGTCCTACTGCAGCTCAACTCCCACCTTTCATCCAAGAGCAAGTGCAGGGAGCTCAAGGATTTTCCAAACCAAATAATGATCCATACTCCAATAGCTATAATCCAGGTTGGAGAAATCATCCTAATTTTTCTTGGAAAAATCAAGCTCAACACCAAGTGGCAAATCTCTCTACTTCACACTTTTTCAAACCACCAACACAAAATTACTACCAAACTCAACAACCGCAGCCTAATTTCTAGACCAGTGCGTACTCAAAAGGACCACAAATTGAGTCACAAGCTAATTATTCATCAAACTACCAACCACCTTCTCTAGCTAATGATGTTAACGAGAAATTTGCAGAATTAAAATAGTTTTTCCAACAATCTATATCTAAGTTAGAAAGTCACATGGGTCAATCGATATCGAATTTAGAAAACCAGATAGGTCAGATAGCTGAAGCAAATAGGAGAAGAGAGGTAGGACATCTACCTAGTCAACCAATACCCAATCCAAGAAATTATCCTCTAGGTTTTCAAAATAAACCAGGCATATTAAAAAATCCATAATTTGATAATGCAAGAGCAATCTCTACTTTAAGAAGTGGTAAAACCTTAGAAGACCCATATAAATTTAGAGTCATTAATGAAAATTCTAGTCAAATGATACAAGAAGAAATTTCAAAGGATGATGAAGAATTAGTAGAAACCAAGTTGGGGGAGAAGCAAAAGGGGAGGAAAAAATAGATAAAGACCCCAGTAAATATCAACCTGTAGCCCCTTTCCCAAGTGCCTTAAAAGCTAAATCTGTCAGTAAGCAAAAGCTTGCACAAAATGAGGAAATGATGGAATTGTTCAAACAAGTTAATATTAACATTCCTCTTATTGATGCTATCAAACATGTTCCAGCCTATGCGAAGTTCTTAAAAGACCTTTGCACTCAAAAGAGAGAACCTCGTTCCGCTCCACAAAAGATCATGCTCCCAGTAGAGGCGAGTGCAGCAATTTTGGACAAACTTCCACAAAAATTAAAAGATCCTGGTACCCCACTCATTTCTTATGACATAGGTGGAATAACATTTGATAAAGCACTTTTGGATCTTGGGGCTAGTGTTAATCTCTTACCCACTTCTGTTTATGAAAAATTTAACATAGGAGAGTTAAAACCTACTTTAGTCATTCTACAACTTGCAGACAGATCAGTAAAAATCCCACGAGGACTTATCGAAGATGTTATAATAAAAATTAATGATTGTTATTTTCCAGTGGATTTTCTTATTCTTGACATGACCTCAAATTCAGAGCTAAACAATGCACCAATCATTTTAGGGCGCCCATTCTTAGCCACAGCAAAAGCTAATATTAATTTTGAAACTGGTATAATGGATATCTCATTTGGAGGTGAAAAATTTGGAATTGATATTTTTAAAGCTTCTAAGTACCCAAATTGTGATGAAGGGTGTCCTACGGTTGACATTATCAATGATTTGTCAAGCTTCACTCTAGATTTTGAACATGATTCAATAAATGAGGTAAATGCTTTAAATGATTGCCCTCAGTATTTTAACTATTGGAATAATGTTGAACCTTTACCAATTTTGCAATCTCAGCCATCACCTACATCTATTGAGTCACCACCACAGCTTGAGCTTAAATCTCTACCTACCTCTCTGAAGTATGCATTTTTGGATCCTAATCAAACACTACCATTAGTAATAGCCTCAAATCTAACCATAACTCAAGAGAAACAACTTGTTGATATTCTTAGAGTGCATAAGAGTGCTATAGGTTGGTCAGTGGCGGATTTGAAAGGAATTAGTCCATCTATTTGCATGCATCACATATACTTAGAGGAAAATGCTAAACCAAGTAGAGAAATGCAAAGAAGGTTAAACCCCATTATGAAAGAGGCAGTGAAAAAGGAAGTTGTCAAGTGGCTTGATGCAGGAATCAGTTATCCAATTTCTGATAGTAAATGGATAAGCCCAACTCAAGTAGTACCAAAGAAATCTGGACTCACAGTAATAAACAACGAAAAAGGTGAAACAGTACCCACTAGGTTGACCACAGGATGAAGAGTTTGTATTGATTATAGAAAATTAAATGTTATGACTAAGAAAGATCATTTTCCACTCCCATTCATTGATCAAATCCTAGAAAAATTAGCAGGTCAAAAATACTTTTGTTTCCTAGATGGATATTCAGGATACAATCAGGTTGCTATTTATCCAAAAGATCAAGAAAAGACTACCTTTACTTGCCCATACGACACATTTGCATTTAGGAGAATGCCATTCGGGCTATGCAATGCACCGGCAACCTTTCATCGGTGTATGATGGAAATCTTCTCAGATATGGTAGGGGAATTTCTTGAAATCTTTATGGATGATTTTTCACTTTTTGCTAATTCATTTGACATTTGTTTGGAAAATTTAGAAAAAGTGTTGAAAAGATGCATAGAAAAGAATTTAGTGTTGAGTTGGGAAAAAAGTCATTTTATGGTTAATGAGGGAATAGTTCTTGGTCATATAGTCTCAGAACGAGGGATAGAAGTAGACAAGGCTAAAATCGAGTTAATTACTAATCTACCCCCTCCAACCTCAATGAGACAAGTTCGATCATTCCTTGGTCATGCTGGTTTCTATCGCGGGTTTATTCAAGATTTTTCTAAAATCTCTAGACCGTTAACAAGTTTATTATGTAAAGATTCCTCATTCAACCTAGATGAATCCTGCTTGAAGGTATTTAAGCTATTAAAAGAAGCATTAACCAAAGCTCCAATTCTCCAATCCCCTGATTGGTCTCTACCATTTGAAATTATGTGTGATGCCTCTGATTTTGTTGTTGGGGCTATTTTAGGGCAAAGGGTAAATAAGAGGCCAGTTGTAATTTATTATGCAAGTCATACACTTACTGATGCTCAAATCAACTATACCACCACAGAAAAAGAACTGCTTGCAGTAGTATTTGCCCTTGAAAAATTTATTTCTTATCTACTAGGAGCCAAAATTATTATCTACTCAGATCATTCAGCCTTGAAATATCTATTATCTAAAAAAGAGGTAAAACGAAGACTTATTAGATGGATTCTCTTATTACAGGAATTTGATCTTGAAATTCGAGATAAAAAAGGTTTTAAAAATGTAGTAGCTGATCATCTTTCTCGAATAATTACACCAGAGAGCACATCTATAAATGACTCTTTTCCAGATGAGCATCTTTTAGCCATTACTCAAACATCACCCCCATGGTTTGCACACATTGTCAATTATAAAGCAGTAGGGTAGATTCCAAAAGATTGGACAAAGCAAGAAAGTGATAGATTCTTTGCTCAAGATAAATATTATATTTGGGAGGATCCAGAAGTTTTTAAAATTTGTTATGATAATATTATTCGCAGATGTGTTCCGGAAAATGAACAACAAAGTATTTTGAAATTTTGTCACAATCTTGAATGTGGGGGACACTTTGCAGGAAAGAAAACAACAACTAAGGTGTTGCAATGTGGTTTTTATTGGCCAACTCTTTTTAAAGATGCTTACAACTTTAGCCAATCTTGCATTAAATGTCAAGCAATAGGAAATATTACAAAAAGAAATATGATGCCTTTGAACTCTATTCTTGTCGTTGAAATATTTGATGTATGGGGAATAGATTTTATAGGACTATTTCCACCCTCTTATGGATATGAATACATCTTAGTGACAGTAGACTATGTATCTAAATAGATTGAGGCTGCCGCAACTAGGACTAATGATCACAAGGTAGTTTTAAAATTCATCCAAATTTTTTTTTTCTCAGTTTGGTTTCCCTAGGTCCATCATTAGTAATGGAGGAACACACTTTACCAACTACCAGTTTAGAGCCCTGCTAAAGAAATATGGAATCACCCATAAGATAGTCACAACTTAACATCCTCAAACTAGTGGTCAAGTAGAAGTTTCTAATAGGGAGATTAAAAATATATTGCAAAATACTATTAGGCTCGATCGTAAGGATTGGTCAGATAGATTAGATGATGCATTATGGGCCTATAGAACAACATTTAAAACTCCTATTGGAATGTCCCCTTTCAGGTTAGTATATGAAAAAGCTTATCATCTTCCTGTGGAATTAGAACATAAGGCTTATTGGGCTATCAAGCAATACAATTTGGATTTAAATAATGCAGGAACACATCGAAAGCTACAATTAAATGAGTTAGACGAATTACGCAAAGAAGCATATGAAAATTCTCAAATTTATAAAAACAAAATGAAAACATTTCATGATAAACATATATCTAGAAAAACTTTTGAACCCAACCAAAAAGTATGGTTATTTAATTCGAAATTACGTCTATTTCCTGAAAAATTAAGATCTCATTAGGATGGACCCTTTATTG
Source organism: Annona cherimola (assembly GCA_030490835.1). Lineage (NCBI taxonomy): Eukaryota > Viridiplantae > Streptophyta > Magnoliopsida > Magnoliales > Annonaceae > Annona > Annona cherimola. The sequence goes on from CM059977.1 coordinate 66,082,007, forward strand.
TGGATAAAGTATTTCCCTATGGTACTATAAAAATTCATGACCCGAAGAGTGGAAATATTTTTACAGTAAATGGTCAACGACTTAAACCATATATTAAAGGCGTCTTTGATGATAAAATTATTGAAAAGGTTGGACTGATTGACCCACATTGATTCAAACTCCACAACGTCTGGCTGAAGACGTTAAAATTAGCGCTGATTGGGAGGCAACCTAATATTTTCCATGTTTGTTTCTTACTGCAGGAAAAGAATATTTTGTTTCAAGAGAATATTGTTAATAAATCAACAATTGCAATATTCAATCAAACTGCTACACCCCAAGTTATCTCTTTCTATGAATTTATATTTTGTGCATTTTTTTAAGATAGTAACATTTAAGTTGGGGGGTCTAGTTTGTTATATATACATATATATAATAAAAATTTTTTTTATTAATATATATAAAAATAAATAAATAATAATAATAATAATAATATAAAAATATATATATATATTTTTAAAAAAGTCAAAGTGCACTTGCTATGCTTGGTAGTACATGAAGAAGCAAACTGTAATTAGTTATATTTGTAAAATATTTTCATGATGTTTTCAAAATTCTATTAGCACTGATTGCACTTACAAGCCAATGAACCTTGTGAGCATCATGATAACATAATTTTTTTTTCTCTCATCCAAGCAAGTAACCGTTAATATCATTGCAATTGATAGCTGTTAGTTAAAAAAAATTGTAGATCCCTAGATACCCTGAAATATGGTGAGGGGAGAAAAAAAAATTGAAAAAAAAGAGAAAATTTTGTATATCCCTAAATACCCTGAAATATGGTGAGGGGAGAAAAAGAAGAAAAAAAAATTAGATCCCTAAATAGCTCGAAATATGGTGAGAAAAGAAAAAAATGAATGAATATAAAAATTTAAATATATATATATATATATTAATTGTCACTATCATAATTTTGATATGAACGTTGCTTAGCTTGGATAAATTGAAAATAAATTATTTATCTAAGGCCTATTTGTTCACATATGCACGTGCTATACTCTTTTATATGCGTCATGAGAAATTTTTACTTATATCAACTAATAAAATTTACTTCTAAAAGTTTACTATCATTATTAGCAGTGCACCTATATTTTTATAAAATTAGTAGTACACTATAATTTTTTAAACTATTTCCATTGCTAAGGGACTAGCAATGTTTTAGTTGGGGGGTGTGATAATTCTAAAAAAAAAATCATTTAAAAAAATTCATTTAATCCGCTCTCTCTCTCTCTCTCTTCTGTCTCTTTATTTCTAATTCCTTTTCTTTTCTCCCTTTTTAATTTCTTGTCCTTTCTCTTTAATCTCTTTCTCCCTCCTCTGTACACCATCTCTCACTTTTCTCTTTCATTTCTGCTTAAAATAATTCAAAATTATATAGCCTCTCTGTGGATTCGACCCGACTCTCCGTTATTCTACACTATCGCCCGCATAGTGGTAGCTTTAATGTGTTTCGGTTAATTTTAATTAAACTGGTGATCATAGTGCTCTTAACGACAAGCACTTGGTACACATCAGTAGGTAATGCCTAAATTTTTTGGTTTTTCACGTAGAGTGCTATTTTAATAAATTTGCATGAAATTCATTTTGTACAAATTCCACTTGGCTACGTATATCATTGTCAAAAATAATTATATTTAATAATAAATTTAAGCACTATTCAATAAGCAATATAAATTATTTGTCTCAAAAATATTTTTTTTAACCAGGACGAACTCAAAATTATTATTATTTTCCAATAATAAGCATTAAATTCCATTTGGCTCCTTGTACCATTGATAAAAATAATTATAATTAAGAAGAAATTAATTTAATGGTCACATGCACGCATCTTGTGTTTGTATTTTAAATTATTTATCTCAAAATTATTTTCATTTTCTCAAAAGTGATTGCAAAGCTATTATAATTATGTGTAAATCACAGAAATACTTAGATTTTGCATGTGTATTAAAATATTATAATAATTTATGTCTCATGTGTATGAGTGCAAGTGCACCTCCGGAGCACCATTTCTGGTGCTCCATCATCTCAAAGCTATTGGCAGCCATGGCTACCGGCTATGCCCCTGCCCTCTCCTCCTTAATTGACAACCGATTCTCTTCACCAAATCCGACCACCGCTGCGTCTCCCCTCTTTCTGGCAACAGCCATGGCTTACCTAAGTGCAAGCTCCACCATTTTCCCCCAATTCTTCTTCAATGGCACTTGCAGCAAAAGCCTACTAGAAAGCAGCCACACTTAAGTCTAGCAGCAAGCTTAAAATTGTGCAAAGCCCTCTCCAGGCCAATCCTGGCTAGATAATCACATAACCCATTCTTCTCCTCTTCAAATCGTTGGCAGCTGCAAACTAATGGCCAAATTCACCTTCAACCCTGCATCTTCCATTTTTTTTCCATCCAATTGTTAATCTCCACAAATCCAGCTATAGCAGCACCAATCAAAACGCCACTACCCCTGCTGCCCTGTGTCTTTCTTTTGGCCAGCCTTAACCACAAATTTAGCCGTCAATTATCCCTCCTAAACCCCCCAAAATTGCCGCCATCAATTCCTCCCAAAACCAGAGCTTCCGTTTTTCAGCCACCCAACACCATTTCTTGCAACAATTTGTTGCAATCAACCGAGCACGGACCCACCACTTTCGGCCGGTCGGTCTCCTCCTCACGGTTAGTCTCTCTCCCATCGAAACAAGCAACTTCCGAAAGAAGCTGACGGGCGCCCATCAATTCCACACGAGTATACACACGACGACAACTTTTTTGTCTTTTTAATTTTCCCCCAATGAATCTCAATCACTAATTTTAAATAGACGGCAGATGTGGCATTTGCACTTTAAGCAAACGTAAAAACGTTTGCAGTGAAACCGGATCCATAAACTAATCACACCGATTGAGTAAATGGCGTGGATTGAAACTTTAGTGTGCACGCATACCTTTTTTTAGTTTTTTGATCATTTGACACCAACAAATGAGTCAAAGCATGTTTTTTATATACGTAAATTTGTATTTTTTACTTAATGAAATATTTTATTGATAGAAACACTTTATTTAATATTTATTATAGAATTTTAAAAATAAAAATTACTCTTCACATGCCCCGCATTCATGAACAGCAACGATTTTATTTTTAAAATTCAATAATAAATATTAAATAAATTTTAAAATTATAAAATTATATATGTGAAATCTTCATGCTTGGGTCTATATATTTTTTCTGATTTTTTTTTTAAAAATAAAAGAATGGGTTTGTACGGTTTACCTCCGGGATCCCATAAAAATAAATGTTTGGATATGAAAAAAAAAAAAAATTAAGTGCGAAAAGTGTTGGGTTTTTGGAAATATCTATGCAATGGAGATGCATTGGAGCATTAATTCACCGATAGAATATGGTGAGCAGAATCCACAATTGTTCGTGATTGAATAAGAATCCAGCTTTTGTATTAACTACTCTCGAGGACCTCTCTTTAAGTTTCCAACCGGCCCTTCCATAGTGATTATAAAACATTTTAGCACATTACATGTCAAAGATAATTCCATATAAATGTTCTATAGATCTTACATTAAATTAATTAAATTACGTTTTTTTTGTCTTCATCCCATTCCCTTGGTATGGTTCCATTCTTAGAAATTAACGACATCTGAACTATCGAATGCATTATCAAATTTTGTAAGATTCCAACTAGCTTTCCTAGTTATCATAACACTTGCAAGATCACAATATTCCGGTTGGCATGTTATAAGAACCGCTGTATGTGTTTGAAAAAGCCCCAAGATCTCTATATATGTTTCTGGGCTCTCTCCTCTTGCTCAGCCATTATTGTCATAAAAGCAGAAAATCAAATATGGGTATTATTTATCCATGGAGATTGGCAATATTGCTTAGCTTCCTTCTCTTTTCTCAAGCTAATTACTTTCAAGCACATGCCCAGAAATGCAAGCCTAGTGGGGTATTGAAGGGCAAGAAACAACCTCATGGTGCGTGCAACACTGACCATGACTCCGAATGTTGCAAACCTGGGAAGCTTTATCAAACATATGAGTGTTCGCCACCAGTGTCGAATCACACCAAGGCCATCTTGACCATCAATAGTTTTGAAAAGGGTAGAGATGGTGGAGGCCCATCAGGATGCGATGGCAAATTTCACAAGGACAACATTCCTATTGTGGCTCTCTCCACAGGGTGGTTCAACAAGAGAAAGAGGTGCCAAAGACACATCAGAATCAGTGGGAATGGGCGCAGTGTTGTGGCGAAGGTGGTGGATGAATGTGACTCAGCTATGGGGTGTGACAAGGACCACGATTTCCAGCCTCCTTGCCCCAATAATGTGGTTGATGCCTCTGAAGCTATATGGAAAGCTTTGGGTGTGAAAGAAAGCTTATGGGGTTGGATGCATGTAACATGGACTGATGCATGAGTTAGCACGGTTCATAATTAGGGTCATTTGTGCCACAAGAACGTCAAATGGTGAGTATTAACTACTAAGATGAATAATGCGAATGTATGGCTTTTCAAGTGCTCACATATCAATGAATGTTGATAGCGGCATTTCAAAATAAGGAAAGCTCCCATATGTAATTGATGTTCATGCCTTATAAATAACAGATGGTTGCATTTCAACTCAAGAAGAGAGGCTATGTCAATTTTTGAAATTGAATCCTCTCTGGTAAGCACATGAACTAAAAAGAAACTCTGATGGTAGATATAATTATTGTAGAAGATTTACAAATTTCGAATTAACTAAAATATCACCAGATGAAGACTACTGACTTTTCCTTAGCTCAAAGGGAATTCATCTATTCTACTCCTATAATTACTTACAAAATAAAATTACAGACTAAAAATTATGTGACACCTAGATCTAGAGAACGATCATGGGTCTATGAGCTTATGGTTCCAACAATGTGATATTTTTCTATTTTGGCTTAGCAGCACAGTTGAAATTTTAAAATATGTCACTCCATATTTTAAGCTTAGACTGATGCACAAGATAACTCTCTATATTTGTTGTTGAATTAGCATGGTTCATAACAAATTAGGGCTAATGGTAGCAACAAGAACGTCAAAATGGTGGGCATCGAAATGAATAATGTAAATGTATCTATATGTGTTGTTGAATTAGCATGGTTCATAACAAATTAGGGCTAATGGTAGCAACAGGAACGTCAAAATGGTGGGTATGGAGATGAATAATATAAATATATAGCTTTTCAAGTGCCTGTATGTCAAAGAATGTCGATATTGGCATTTCAAATTAAGAAAAGCTCCAATATGTACTTGATTTTCATGTTGGATGAATAATAAATCGTTGCATTTCAACTCGAGAAAAGAGCTTATGTTAGTTCTACAATTTTGAATTTGAATCCTCTTCGGTGAGCATAAGAACTAAAAAAAAAAAAAAACTCTGATGCTAAATATTATTGTAGCAGAAGATTTACAAATTTCAAATCATCTAGAATCTCACCGGATGAAGACTAATGATTTTTTTTCCCTTATCTGAAAGGTAATTCATCTATTCTACTCTTTTAATGATTTACAAAATAAAATTACCTACTAACAATTTGCAACTGAAATTCATGTCTTATGTCAAAGTGAAATATATTAGCTATTAAGAAGAATTCAGTGGAAATATTTAATTTCTAGTATTTATACAAGCGAAAACTTAATTTGGGACCACTAATGTACTTCGGAAAATTAAAACCATTCATCTTGCTAGAAATAACATTTTATTGTAGTATAAACAAAAATCATTTCAAATAGATATATGCATGCATGGAAGTTAGTCGAGTAAGTCAGGTAGCTTGCGTATATCTACAAATATACTTACACTATAATGATATTATGATAACAACATTATATAGTCAAAATACATGAAAATTATTTACAATTTCTGAAATTAAATGGGTATATCTTTAATTATAGTTAAACTGGATGCGTGTACGTATTTGCTCATTGCGCGAATTAGTTAATATATGAACTAATCAAACTATAATAAATCAATCTCACAATGACCGGAGCTAGCCTAGCTTTCGGAAGAACGCCCGACATTTCCAAGGGTAAAATAATTCAGCCCATTGAATCTACACCATCCATGACAATGATTCAGAAACTGGCTTTGATTACAATGTCATTTTCCGTGGATTCCAACCAGCTTTGCATATTTTTAAAAAATTTAAAAATGCTAATTCTGCAGTTAATCTGGCTGGCATATATAGGGCAGCTTAATTATTTAGAATTCCCATTTTAACATGAAGCGGGTTCATGCGAAAACATTTTCATTTTTATGTAAAATGCGAATGGGGGAAATATGGTAATTTCATATCATGAGAGTATGATTGATGGTAAAGTGTGAGTATGAATAAGTGAGATTAGTTATAGTAAATTGCGGTGCATGTTTTTTATGGTTAACAATATGTTTTTAATAAACAACTATAGATGATGAGTGATCCAGGATGTTAAACTGTATCATAATTGTTATAAATTATAGTTGGTAATGTATGCCTGAAATTTAGAATTATAGATTAGATTTATTAAAAAACAAATCTGAACAAATGATATAATTGAGCCTGTTTGACCGATTTTATGGATTTATAGATTTCACCGGTTTTACAATTTCTATGCAGATTCACGGGGATGATGAGTTATAGTAGTTATCTTTATTCGTTTTTCCCGTAAAATGAATTTTACTGGTTATTCAAGCATATCAGAAACTGTGCATATGTAATTGACAGATTTTAGATATTTTATGAGTTATATAGAATGATTTTGCAATGTACTCATTTAATAACATAAACTAGTCATATAGTTTTGGCATCTTACATAGGATTAATGATATTTGATTTTCCCAAATGATATGGGTAAAAAAAATTTTACAAGAATAATGCAAAATCTTGAATTAATATATACATGTTTTATCATTTTTATAGAGTATCTAGATTGTAATGTACTGATTTGATGGATATTATAAATTCTTCATACAATCTATATTCCATATTATCTGTCAATGTAATAGAAACTTACAAAGAATATTAAATAATAAACTTTAGAAGCTTATTAAATTTCTATTAAATAAATTTACTGATTCCATTACCTAATTAATATATTTAATGAATCAATAATAATGATTTTACAATTTTATTTATTCAAAAGGCAGAAATTTGTATACATTATAAATTTTTATAATAAGCGCATATATTAATGCTAGTTAGTGTAGAACAATTATTTTATTTTTAACATAAAATGGAGTCAAAAATTTTAAACATCGAATGAATAGGTCATATTCATTATGCACAAATCTTTTTGGACCTCATATCACGACCCAAAAATGAACAATTACTATATTAACCAGGTTACAATTTTCAAATAATGTTTATTTTAATTATTTATCATAGTAGTAATTTAATTTGTAATAGGTGGTCTCCAAATTATTAAGAGTCGAGTAAAAGAACGACTTAAGTTTTATTCAAGTGCCTGGTACAGTTGACCAAAAAAATAAATGATTCATGTTAATAGCCACATTAGAATTTTAAGTAATGTTTAAATTTAATTTGTTATCAGAGAAGTAGTTTTATTTGTAAGAGGATTGTGTCAAATTTATTCGGTAGCGAATAAATTAACAATAAGAATTTGTATAAATAATTTGAATTTATATAGTAGTTATCATTGACTCAAAAAATAAATAATTTGTATAATAGTAAGGTGAGAATTTTACGTACTGTTGAATTTTAATTTTTTATCAAAAAAATAATTTTATTTGTAATATGTAGGAGTACTTAATAGGTGGGTTTTTCGACCCGGTCTGTTTTTTATTTTTTGAAAGCACATACCATACATTAGTGCTTCTCATTTTATCTGGCCCACAGCACATTAGTACCGAGCCAAAACTTGTCCACCGCCACTTTACCCTTCAACAACGATCCACCTCTAATATCAAAAATCTAGATATGTCTAATGAACTATAAGTCTACAAAACTATAAATTAGATCGTTGGAAAAAAATTTGTTGAAAGCAACATAAAATCTATATTTCTAATATTATTATAACTTCTCTTTTGTTTTGAATCATTAAGTTTTCAAGGTAAAGCATAATTTATAAGACTCAAAATAAATATATGCAATTATAATCACATTCCATAGACATTTTTTATTTAAGAATTTGTTCCATAAGATATTCATGAATGTACTTATTTGAGAATCCAAGAAAAATAATATTAGGAAGAGTTTATGAGTTATATATCAATTTTTAAAGATTGGTAAATACAAATGCCCAATGATCTTGAATAATCATTTATAAATTAGATGATTTGTAGGTGAAAATATATTTTTGCTAATTAGAAAATTTTTTTACACATGTGGCCCTTAGCTTAAACACATTTGCGAAATAGATATTATAGACTTGAAAAAACAAAACCGTATGTGTTTTTTAATAATTTTGTGGTTCCTTAACAAATGAATAAAACAGACTTATGTAATTTTTTGTTGAGGCTATGAATAAATAGTCATCTTTCATAGAAAATTATTCAAATAGATATACGTTTTTTCTTTTGCAAAATATCTTTTTATGAAAAATGGCATGCTAAAGATAGAGTATCCATATCGAATTACAACATAAAATCTATCACTCAAAAAAACAAATAGGATTCTATTTTCAACTTGACCTAGGCCTATTTGATAATTTATATTTTTAAATTTACCATGTAAATGTTCTTCCTGTATTTAATATAATTTTTTACATTTTTAATTTTGCTATAGAATTTTTCTTCTTATGATTAATTTAAAATTTAGATTTAGAAATTTTTGTAGAATTATTTTTGTATAAATATTAAGAAATATATACAAATTTATTGTAGAAATGATGTTCATATAAATATTTTAAATTTTAAATTTAAATTTATTGTACAAACACTTTCCATATAATGCTTTTAAAACTCACATCTTCAAATTTTTGTGTAAAATTTTTTTATATAGTTATTTTAAAATTTATATTTTGAAATATCTCGTATAAATGTATTTCATATTATTATTTTAAGAATTCTATATCTAAATTTATTCCAAAAAATTCTCAATGTAATTTTTTTTTTTGATTGGAGGATATTTTACATCATATCTCAATTCATATTACATTCAAACCCTGAGACAATTCTAACAAGTTTACAATGGAAGATGACAACAAGCTTCCACAAATCAAGTGGGGAGACCACTAGCTCCCATCAAAGTATAAAGGGGGACCACATGCCCCCACCCCAAATATGGTTCAGAATCCCACATGGGATTCGAACCACGCACCGGCTGCGAACGGAAATCCCGTTCCGCAGCCGATGACCAGACGAGCGGTGCTCGTCTGGCAATTCTCAATGTAATTAATTTGAATATATAATTTATTAAATAATTTGAAAAAATAACTCTATTTTTCTGTGTCAACAAAATTATCTATACCAATTCTATTTGGCTTCCTATACCATTGACCTAAAAAATTATTAAAATTAAAATTATTAGTTTGTTCATCCTCTTGAAAAAATTATTGAATGCGTGATTTAAATAAAATGTGTTTTGGAGGGAATTGAAATTTTTGATTGAAAAATGTGTCGTTCTCTTTTCCTAATGCATTGAGTGGACTTATTGGCATCTAAGTCAAAAGCAATCCCTGAAGAGTATTAATAGGACATCAGAACTCCATTGGACATCAGAATCTAAGCCTTGGTTTCTAGCCAGAGCTGCATACTCATTCGCCCGTTGCCCAAGTAGTTCTTTGCTTTAGTGAAGCCTATGACGCCTCCTCTTCATTCTTAGTTTCCATTCGATGCTTTCACTTCATTCAACTAGAGCAGTGCTAGGCATCTACTTCTTCATTCGCCTGGAGCAGTGTCGGAGGTCTTCTTCTGGCAGTACAAGAGGTGCGGGCTTGATGTGGTGGTCACATTACTTGGTTTTGTGGCTTTACCTTCGGAATGTGCTTATCCAATTCCTGATTTTGATGGTGAGCTTCTTCCAATCTTACTTCACTATGCCAAGCATTATAGATGAATTTTCAGTTCTGTTGCTGGTGGTTGCTTTTGCTTATGATTTTTTACCTTTCCCATGTATCCCTCTGACTTCATTTTTGTCTTCATAATTCCTCTTTTTCATTTTTATTTTACTGATTATGTGGATGTGTTGTTGCTATAATTTGTTGGATATTTTCTATGGTTAATTGGATAATGGAAAGATTTCTGATGTAAGTATTTGTGGATGGTTAGGTGTAATGTATATGAGCTTCATCATAGGAGACTGCAGAAGCAATTTGATATAAGGAATTTTACTGAAAATTTTGAACCCAACCAATTTGACCAGATCATTACAAATGAATATAAATGTAGTGAGAATGCTTAACAATTCTTAAGTTTTTGCAATGCCTCTGATGGTTTTGTTCTATTGTTATGGATGCCTTGTTGTTTAGGTTTCATAACATTGGGACGTTCATTCTTTCCTCTTCCATGTGGCCACATTGGACATTAATTCTGCTCAAGGGCTTTGTTTCTTTATGACATTCTACTATAATATTTTCTTGTAACGTCCGGTTGACTAAGTCAACATATTAGTGCAACAGTCGTTACAGGCTACTAGGGCATCTGGTTGCTAATCTCCAAAATCGTTAGTAATGAGAAGAATAATCACAGCTGCTAACATAAAGTAAACATCTTATTTATATGACTAAGCTGACGAATATAAATATATATATATATATATATTCAATTTTAAAATTCATATACATAAGCGTCTACCCTCAAAAGTGGGTCAAAACATTAGTAACAAGTTGCGCATTTCTATTTACTTGTCCTAGCTAATCCACCATCCCCTTGGTGGTCTACACCTGTAGCTCCGCCATCTAAAATAAAAGAGAAAAACACATGAGTCCAGGTAAACTCAGTAAGTAAAGCATATAAATAAAAGTTTAAGCAACCAATGTATATCAGTCATTAAACAAAAATCAATTTTCAAATCTAAATTAGGTTTTGAATCATATGGAATACATGTTTCAAACTAGCAAGGTCTCAACTCCAATATGGAAGTTTGGTATCTCGCCCCGAAGTCCTACTTATTGTGCAATCGAATGGCCAATGTAGCATAACAAGAGTGACCAACTCTGCCTGACACTAATAGTCAAACCGGCACAATGTAGGTGGACTGGGAAACACATGTATCTAAATGGGAGGTGTAATTGATACCCTATTACGCTCTCCACATAGCCACAGTCATGCCATACCACATTGTGTGAACAACTCTAGCTCCCAACCATTATGTTGAGAACCACCAGTCGCACAGATCGGTTCCAAACATAAGGGCCAGATAAAGTAAATTTGCAGCCCATCAAATCCATAGTGGTCAGATAGATAGTTTGAGCCAATGCCACCCAGGCTATCACATCTCGATCCCTAGTCAAGATGTGACAATGGTTGTCACCGATGGTCCAACAACAATGCTTCACAAATCCACAACTACAGCCATGGATCATGAATATGCTAGCATCCCAAGTAATATATGTTAATGTCATAATGCATAATGCTGACATGAATAAATAACCCAACCTTGGCATCATAATAAAACACTATGACCAATAATATTTATTCCCTCAAAAACTAGAAAACAACGGTAACCAAAACATTCATGCTTATAACATACATTACAATACAAAATTAAAAAAGAAGAAAATAACTCTACTTATGTTGTATAAATTATATCCAATTTTTCTATTGCAATTTGCTCTAATGCTCAAAGGGTGGTACACACTGAAAAATGAGAGGTTTCATCTAATTAATATATATTTTCTAGACATCATCTTTATATTATCAATTATTACTTTCAAAATTAATAAAGTTAACTACGTAATTATCTTTGATATTTCGTAAAATCTACATATTACTTCTTTAGTTTCAAGTTTATATTTTCGTAATTATCTACAACAATTTTCTTATTAAAATGATCAATCTTCATCATTAAATATCATTTCTATATCTTTAATTATCAATTATTAATTAATTCCAACTTAAATTTAATATAGATATAGATGAACTTTTCTTTAATCACACTAATTATTAACAGTATATCCTTGTTCAATAAAATTCTTAAAATTCTCTAAATAATTTTTGAAATTTTTTCTCATGAATTAAGTTAATAATTACATATTCTAACTAATTATGTCACTAATTACCACTCTGCTAATAAACAATCATTAGCGGTTCTCTAAACCGGCAATTAGAAACACAAGTGTTGAGTCATTTCAGCATATTTTTCATTCCATGCTTTGTGCATATTTTGTATATTCATTGGGCTAATCAATATCTAGTACGCCATAAAAAGCATTGATTGTCGCAGAGTGGTAAATCACAATTTTACCCTAAATGGTGACTCATCCTGGATCGTGCTTAGAAATATTCGCATAAAATTTTTGAACTAAAGGCACAATGGCGGGATCAAGTTAAGCGCAAAATTATTGTCATTGGCGGGAATTGACAATAAGCTTAAAGTCATCAGGCATATATTTCATTTTAAGCCCTTGCTCAGGCAGGAGTGTCCTTTTCATCGTTGAATTCACATATCTCATGTAAGCTTGCTTAGACATAAAAATATGAGAATCATAACCACTAAGGGTCGTGGATTTCTTGCGCTTTGACTTTGATGATGATGCCATAGTGAAATGAAGGAGGCAATACACTTGGACAATTCAAAGCAAATGAGACACAACCACTTGGGAAGTTCCAACGAAATGCAAATGTCTCTACACCCCAAGTATGTTTAAAACACAAATGATTGAAGTCCAACTCAAGCAACCCATAAGGATGTTCTACTCCAATCTTACTCAAAAATCAACACTAAGTTGAGTCACAACAAAGACCAAAGTCTCCTTTCACCACTTAAAACCTTTAATCTCATTAATATAATGTTGTAAACATAATGCAAGCAATATTAAGATTCAGGAACATGCCAACACTCCAAACTATATTCTTGAGCTTATGAATTATGCGTAGCTAAGAAAAATCAACCATTCTTCCTTTATCCAAGTAAATCTTCAAGAAATGAAAAAGAATAATGAAATAGATGTTACCCAATGATAACCAACACCTTTTCTTGACAATAATGGAATTCCTTGCCACACCTTGTCTCTTACAAGTAGCAAAGGAAGAGGGAATGCAACTTGATGGAGAAGGTAGCTAGATGGGAGCCGTGACTCCTAGAAATGGTGGTTGCGGCCACTAGGGACACGTGGGGGAGATGGAAGAAGAGGAAAAAAAAAGAAAGGGGAGGAAGAAAGAAAAAAGGAGGGAAGGGAGGGAGAAAAAATGAAGGAGAAGAGGAAGAAATAAAGGAAGAGAAATGGAGATGGAAATGGAGAAGGGAGTGGGAAGAAGGAAGAAAATGGAAATGGAGGGGGAGGGCAGCCGGAACCCGCTGCCAGGATGCCAAAAAATAGTATTTGCGCCACCGGTTAGGGAGAGAGGAGGAAGAAGAGAGAAAAAGAAAGAGGGAAGAAGAAAGGAAAGGGGAGAAGGGAATGGGTATAAGAGAATTGTGAGAGCTAGGGTTTGTGGGGAAGGGAGAGGAGAGAAAAGAAAAGAAGGGAGGAAATGAGGGTGAGTGTCATCTAGGGTTAGTGCTATAAGGGTTGTGTTATTTTTTTCTCTTTTGCCGGACGGTAGCCGTAGCGCCAGCGTCACTGTCTCGGTTGTCAATCGTATTTTCTAAAATAGGGGCCGTGACTTCCAATTGGGTGGCTGCAGACACAGTGCATTTGACTACTTTCCTAAGAGTAGCATTTTTCTTGAAAGTTGTGGCGGATCTTTCATATTTGAACTGTTGCCCACATTAATTGCCCTGAACCACCTAGACGAACATGATAGAGTTGATTTCTAATGCTTAAGCATGTACCAGTTTGGATTTATCATTTCATCAATTTACAACTCTAGCTTGGATTCTTGTATTTCATTCATCCAAAGCTACAACTTAATTTCATTTGAGTATAATGGATTGTCTTCCATTTAGCATTATGTTTAATGTCCTTATCCCGACGTCTCCTTAACGGTCAACCAATTCCCGCTCTATCAAATTTCCTTCCGTGTGGGTTATGTATTGGAAATTCAGATCCCTTTTTAGCCTCTTCAAATGGATCAGTTAACCTCTTCTCTTGAATTTCATAAGGCTATAGAACAGTTGTTCAGGGCCTTGTATAAATGATGACTTTAATTTGTTGTTTTCTCAGAATATGCATCGATTGATCAATTCTTGTTGCTCTTGGATTTTAAGAAGATACATTAGAGGCGTGTTGATATGATAATTTTCAACTTTCTTCACTGCATCAACTTCTATTTCTTCACGATTTCCTCTTCAACTTCCTTGTTTTTCAATGACTAAGCTAATTATTCAAGCACAAATTGAGGGATAATTTGTTCCGTCACATCAACAGATATCTCTTCATTGAGGCCTGTGATGACTTTGCAATCCTCTTGTAAAATATTTTCCTTTGAATAATCTTCAATATCATCTAAAGACTCTTGATGCCTGCTTTGGATTGCTATAGCCAATTGCTCCACTTTTTTTTTCATATTCTTATTAAACCCCATTTGGCTTTGCATGAATTACATGAACATGTTCTCTAAAGATGACTTATTCTCAAGTGGTGATGGCTCCTCTGAACTATTTTATTATATTCCATTCTCACTCGGAAGTTGTTGGATATGGGGTATTTCATTTATGATCACATTTTGAGCACTGCGAGGACCACATGCGATAGTCTACAGTTTCCATCTCTCATTACTGGTAGGGGTGCAAGTTGGGCTGGGCTCAACCCAAACCTGGTCCGTTGAACCGGAATTGAAATAGTGTTAAAACGGCCCACCGTAGAACCTGAGCTCTTTCCACCCGAACCCGAATTGAAAAAAACTTAAACCCGGGTTGAGCTAGATCTGAACCCGAATCCGAATTGTATATAACACATATTTTATATTTATTTTACACTCCATATAAACCTAGTTCCATTCCCCTCGTACATATTATATTTATTTTATACCATATATAAATATTATTTCTCCTTAAGTTC
This sequence comes from Annona cherimola, assembly GCA_030490835.1. NCBI lineage: Eukaryota > Viridiplantae > Streptophyta > Magnoliopsida > Magnoliales > Annonaceae > Annona > Annona cherimola. The sequence goes on from CM059977.1 coordinate 66,097,105, forward strand.
AATTATTTAACATAATGTTTTTATATTTTTTTTTAGGAAAAAAGAGTTTGGTTTAGTGGTAGTTTCAAAACAAAAAAAATGAAAACTAGTTTTAGAACTTGAGATGTTTTATTTGGTGTTTTAACTTAATTACTTATGTAGGATGTTATCATTTGGTCGTTTCAATATGATATTAGTAGTTAGATATTTATTCTACTTGAAATAAATTTGTTGTAATTTATTTGACTTAATACTATGATTGTGTAATATTTTTTATTATGGTTGATACTATAAGGTTTTTCTTATAATTAGATGTTAATGTTTATGTATATGGTTATGATATTAATATTAAATTGCATAATAGGACCTTTTTATTTTCTAAAACAGGCTATTAGTCTATTTTTTTGAGAAATGACTATTAGTCTACTTAATATAAAGAGAATGTTTAAATGAAAATTTTCTTCTTTACATTCTTAAACACTCTTGAATTTTTATTTGAAAATTGAAAAATATCATTTTTGATTTTTTAATGATAGATTTAAAGTTGAACAAGTACAAGATAGATAATAAATATATAGAATAATTTCAACCCAAATTCTAGCTCGAGACTCAACTCGAACCCGAATTTCAAAATTAGGGTTAGGATTTAGATTTATAAATAGGGTTCGGGTTAGGGTTAGGATTGAAATTCTACAAATAGGGTTAGGGTTAGGGTTAGGGTTGAGGCGAACTCGAGTTTCATGAACCCGAGTTGTACCCCTAATTACTGGACTATGCCGCCAATCTGGAGTTCAATTTTTAGACATAGAGGAGCTTTTGCTTTGCCTTTTTGTTATGGATGAAAAACTTATCGACAAGCTAGCTAAAGAGCCACGTGTACGAGGTGCTCAACCCCCACGTCCTTACCCGTTGTAGCATTCCTTGCGACAAGTTCATGAATAGCATTTAGTTCCTAAATAGCTCAGAGATATGAGGGAAGAGTTAGCACCACACGCATGGTGCGTGCAGGGCATTGCTATGGTTACTCAAGCTAAATTTCAAGCATTTTCCCGGAATTTTGGAATAGACGTGTCTGATTTGCTTATTTTTCTAATTATCTGTTTCTCTATCGGTCGAAGAAGAAGAAGAAAGCGATGACGATGAGCGGTCCCTCCATCCTGACCAATTAGGGAGTCACTGTACATTTCTTTTTCTTTTCTTTTCATTTAATTATTGTTATATTTGAGTTTACATAGCACTTGCACTTGCATTAATTTTAGTTTGTATGCATTGAGGATAATGCATTCCTTAAGTTTGGGGGGAGATGCTTTTTTCCTATTTTGTTGTCATTCATGCATTGTATTTAAATAACATATTATATATATGTTTTAGGTTGCACTGCGTGTAAAATCTAACCTTTAATAATCAATTAGTTGTAAGTTTTCTTAAGGAATGCTTGCAATGTTCGAGAAAATCTTAAATTGAAATCAAATTCATAAAAAAAATTGAAAATTTTTAGGCCATGATTATGGATTAATTGAACTCTAACATGTTAATTTTTCAAAATTTTCATTTGACATGTGAATGACATAATCGATTAAGTAGTTATATTTATAGTTTATATTCATGCTAACTTGTTCAATTGAGATGATTAAGGAAAATTTTTTGTGTATTTGCATCTTTGTTCCTCATTTAGAGCCTTACATATATTTTTATTTTTAACCCTGTGCTTTTAAAGAAAATATATTATTTCAATAATTCATAGTGTAATTCATCTTTTTACTTGAGACTTAAGGTTGAATAATATGTGTGTGGCGCCCCAGCCCAAGCGTCACAACCTTACCTCAAGATCGTTCGACTGGTAAACGTGATCAAGATTGTTTCCCTGTCACACGGCGGGTTTTAATGGATATTTATCCAATTAAATATCTTTTCATAGGAGTTTAATTCCTCATATGTTCATTTCATGCATATCGGAATCATTTCCATCCAATAATGTCATAACTAGACATGATTTTCATAACATATTTCAAACCATCTCATAAATCAGATGTCACTGCATGTATCATCACAGATGTCAACATAAAATATCAAAGTATTTACAATTATACGACATAAGTTTTTCATTAACATGAAACTTATAATGTCTTCATAATTCTATAATCCAAAAATAATCATCATATACATGTTCAATACATACATATAGGTCCTACATGGGTTAGGGTTTCACAATCCTCCCCCCTTATAACAGGTTTCATCCCGAAACCGTCTCTTCTTTGAATAATTGGGGTATTCCCTTTCTACTTCTTCTCTTAGTTTTCAAATATTCTTGCTTTCAGAATATTTGTCCCATTGAACATCAACATATTTAATTAATCATAGCTAACCTACATATAAAGAATTTCACCTGTATTATTTTATCAATTTTCTCTACAAGTAGTGCATGCGTGGTTACATATTGGCAAATTATGATTAAATGATCATCATCAAAATCAAACTAAGTCATTGCTAAACTTTCTAAAATTTAATCCATACCTGTAACCACCTCATCCTCTTGCTCTCGTGACTCCATGCACATGTACCAGGTTCGTAGAGGTAACCTGTCGGTTAGCTGCTTTTATTAACCTTGACTGAGCTGATCTTCCTTGCCTTTGCAACGTTTGTACTTTATTTGGACAATTCGGGACGATGTGCCCTACCTGATTACAAACATAATATCTGATACCAACTTCTGTGGTATCATACCTATTATATCACAAAGATATATCTTATCATCTATTCACATAGATTTCATCTCATCTCATAGTTATCATCTCAATCACATACTTATCATCTTGTCACATAGACATATGATCTAATCTCATAAACATAGCTATCATATCACATGCATACATTTTATGCATTCAAAATCCTTAGAGATAGTTATATCATCATAACTAATCATATCATGCTCATTATCAAAGCATCCACTCATAAAACAAAGTCTTAGCATCTTAACATGCCAATTCACACAATCATAATCATGTGATATTATTCATCATCATAAATTTCACTACTATCATCATCATATATCATGCATCCTATCATGATAATCACTTATGCATTCATCATAAAATCATGCATATCATATTTAATCATTACACTTAAACTTTTCCACTCCTATTTACCAGTCCATGCTCTGATACCATTCTCTGTGGTATCAGACCTATCCTTTCATCATCCTTTATTTTCTACTTCTTCCGCCTATTTACCAATCCTTGCTCTGATACCATTACTTGTGGCGCCCCAGCCTGAGCGTCACAACCTTACCTCAAGATCGTTCGACTGGTAAACGTGATCAGGATTGTTGCCCTGTCACACGACGGGTTTTAATGGATATTTATCCAATTAAATATATTTTCATAGGAGTTTAATTCCTCATATGTTCATTTCATGCATATCGGAGTCATTTCCATCCAATAATGTCATAACTAGACATGATTTTCATAACATATTTCAAACCATCTCATAAATCAGATGTCATTGCATGTATCATCACAGATGTCAACATAAAACATCAAAGTATTTACAATTATACGACATAAGTTTTTCATTATCATGAAACTTATAATGTCTTCATAATTTCATAATCCACAAATAATCATCATATACATGTTCAATACATACATATGGGTCCTACATGGGTTAGGGTTTCACAATGTGTATATAGTATATCAGCTTATAATATTACTCATACTAAAATTTTGCATAAATAATGAACAAGTGGTTAATCCGAGTTGAGTAACCGAGACTTGACATCTACAAATGTCAAGGTTTACGTAAAAAAGCGAGAAAAATCTACCGTAACAGTTTTTCATAGAAAAATTCTCCATAAATACCCTGAAATATGGTAAGATGAGCCAAAAAAAGAAAAGAAAAGCTCTCCAAAAATCTTGAAAAATGGTGAGGAGAATTAAAACAATAAGTTTGGGAGAATCAATAGTGTAATTTTTGTAAGTGTAGGCCAAGTGAACTAGATCGATGAATGCTATATTCATTTGAGATGATTGATTTACTTTGAGTATGTTCATCTATATTACACCTGTCCAAGGAAGTCCTTTTAATCAGGAGAACGATCAACAATGTTCAACTATAACTTTTGACTATTTATTAGCACATTTACATGTAGCTTGAAGTTTATACTGAAAAGTACATATCGTGGATTGATCTTAACAAGGTTTCATGAGTTATTTCATTTTATTGTTATCTTTCGCATTGTTAAGTTGGGAGATGTGATTACATTGCTAAGGATCAAATTTGATTTAGACATGTAGTAGTTGTATGAATTTGTATTTTTATGCATTGATCGAGGACTAGTAATATTCTAAGTTTGTGATTGTGATAATTCTATAAAAATATAGTTATCAACACTCATTTTTCACTTAATATGAATGTTAGTTCGAGAGAAACATGTAAATTTGCATAGATTTTACACTAGTTTGCATTATTTCGGTGTTCTTGCATTTCCTGTAGATTTTGTGCATTTCTAGCATTTTTCACTTGTAATCCATGTCATTTTACATCACTTTGATTTATTAGATTAAATGGGATTGCATTTACTTTTTTTGTTTTGTTTTGCTTTTTGAAAAAAATATTGGTGGCCGACATGCAAATCAAGAGAACAAAAGGATAGAATGAAAAAGAAAGTGTTTAGAGCTGTCACAAAGCAATCACCTCTCCAGCATGGTAGTGGTCATGACCACAAAGTCCATTGCCTTACAAAACTTGCATTGCCATGCTACCCAGGAGCGTATGTTTCACATGCGTGAGCTCCAATTTCAAGAGATTATTTCAAGAAAAAAAAATTGGAAGAGCTCTTGACTACTATGAAGAAGGAGAAAATAAGGGATTCAAGCCGAAGGGGAAGACGATTGGAGATTCAAGCTATTTCATTGAAGATCATTGAGTTTCATCTTCACTTTCTTTTTTCTACTTATTTTTTATTCTCCTCCTTTGGGATGATTGTAAACTAATTTTTATAGAAGTTGAAATTAGATTTATGGGCTAAATCTCCTTATGATGGGAGATATGGAAGATTCAACATCATAATTATGTTATCTTGGTTTTCTTGTGTTTGAATGAAATTATAAGTTGTGGTATAACTTGTGTTGCATGAGATTACCCTTATATCATGCTTAATACGTTTGCAAGCTTAGTCATCTTGTTGATTAATTAAATATTCAGATTCATACTTGAAAAAGTGAAATTTGAATGAGATCCATATAGAAGGCACAGGTTTCCATCTACTTGTAGTGGTTGGATGTTGATATGGATAGAAATATACCTATTAACTTTGTATAATTATGATTAGGTTATGTGGTTATTAACTTTATTTTACTTGGTTGCATGATGACATAGTATTAACTAAAACAGGGTTAGGTTTATATGTGTTAAAAGACATAAATATAAATGAATGGTTAGGTTTATATGTATTGGAAGACATATATGAATATAAATGAACCTAGACTAGTAATTTCTACACAACTAACTTAAAAAGGAACCAACTTAACTAACTCAAACACCTTCATTTAATTGTAAACAAAAATTAAGAGAATTCATTTTATCTAATTTCTGCAAGTATGATCAAACTTGGGAATAATTAAAACAAAATTTTAAAATCAAATCTTAATTATCAAAAGTGACATAATTAGTTAAAACATGTTCATGCAATTCATGAACAAGCAGTTTATGAATTGTCCATTGCATGAGCATCTTTTGTGCTAATTGTGGATCTCCATGATTGTCCATTGCAGCAGTTGGATATTTTGAATAACTCAAATTGGTCAATTGCATAGATGGATCATTCAGAGCATAGTTGCCGTTATCCACATAACCAACTAATGCTGAGTAATACACTCATTGAATTGACACATGCCCCTCGCCTCTGCACAATTTGTAGCAACCCAAATAAAAATTGCCCATGCTTTGCATTTGATTGTCAAAAGTCATAAATTGAGCTGGAGGTGCCCATGTATTATTAAACTCATGGAAACTCAATGTGCTTGATGTTGAACACACTGCATTTGGCCAATGGTATTGTAACGCCGCATTTCTAGATATTCCCATAACAAGTCAATGGATACCATACAACCTAACAAAAATTCAACAGTATCTCCCCATAATATATAAGGGATGGTATGGAATACACGACCTGTTATTCATAAGCATTTCAATTTCATTCCAAAATGTGACATTTAACTCTACATTTATACACTTGTATCTTCATATAATAAGGACATTCACATAGAAGGAAAATAATTGAAATTTATCCTTACACAACAAGCAAACCAAATGATTATATATATATATATGCATCCACATAGATTATAATCCAATTCAAAATACTAAATACAATATATTTGTCAAAGTCGAGTTTGACTCAATAATCATCTACTTATACTAATATCAAAAGAGAATAAATTTCAAAATAACTGTAATTAGAGATGTTGTTCTAATGGTCTTCAAGATTTGGTCTTCCACTTGTCCCATCTTGAGGTTCCCCACCTGGACTGTGATCTAAAGGCAAAATAAAAAACAAATGAGTCTAAATAGACTCAGTAAGTAGATCGTGGTTAGCACAAAGTGGAAATAAGTAAAATTCTAGATGCGCATGTCATGATCAATATAAAACATATGGGTCCAATACCCACTCCCAAGATCATATGCATATAACCACATATAAATAAAATGACAAGAAAAATACTCTACTCATGTCAATCAAGGGCTATGAACAACTCTCTTCTTATGTCAATCAGGGGTCATGAACAACCCTTTTACAACCAATCATTTTAAATAACACATCATACATAACAGACAAGAACAGATGTCAAAATCCACATATACAACATCAACAAGGTTTACTTTAAATGCAATATATAAAACTGTCACACAAGAATTTTACCAAATACATAGTAAGTGCAAAAAAGGGAATATCAAGTTCATACTCTCGTTTGAGCCGAATCGACTAATGTCACATTTTAATGATATAATAACTGCTAACGAGTCCTTTACTTCATAAAAATCGCACATTCACTGCAAATTCTCCATAAAACCTTCTTACCCTAACTATTACAAACCCTACGCCCCATACCAGGAAGTTGTTGGACGCTACACATTTCCACCCATCTTATATCATATTTAACACGAGATTTCATCACTAATCAAGAAGGGGCGACATCTACTTACCTTGATCATGATTTCTCTAAAAAATAGTGACCCTAGACTTGAATTGTAGAGATTTTGAGCTTCATTGGTGTGAGTCGATGATCTTCAAGGTAGTTGGTAAAGTTTTTGAAGAGATCTAGGGCCAGATTGAACTGAACAAAAGGGAAAAAGAAAGAAGAAGCAGAAAATGGGAAGAGAAGAAGAGGGAAAGATAGTCGGGCGCGAAAAAAAAGATGAAGCCCTAACGGGCGCGAGCTCTCCTTTTAACTAAACCCCCATCGAGTCGAGTTGGGATGGAGCATGGGTTGGGTGTAATTACAATTAGTATTTTGCTTTCCCACTCCTACGACTTAATAATTAAAATTTTCTTCGGGGGTGCTGCCCCCTTCACCCCCATGACCTGACAAGGCAAGTCGAGCCTCATAACTACATTGCGAGGTGGAAAATAGTCATAGTGCTCAATAATGACATGCGAACCATACACCTTTAAATCTATACCTAACGTGCTAAGATCATAGTACATGCATATATGCACTATACGTCCCCTAGATTCCACGTCCATATATGTTATGCATCCATTAACATCATAAATTTCTAGTAGCATGTTCGTAAATTACCTTATAAACAGGGAAGGGTTATAATATAAATGAAAATAAAATAAAATACCTGGTCCTCACAAGTATGCATTTGAAGTTATTGAAAATTGCAAGTGGAAGATCCTAAAATAAAATGTTGTTAAAAGAAAAGAAGGAAAAACAAAGACTATGTATAATATATATAACTTCACAAAAGACAAATAAAATTGTCTGATACTACATTTAAAGCACCAATCCTCAGCAACGACGCCAAAAACTTGATGAGCTGCATATATGTCAAATTAAAATATTTGTTTTAACGCAAGTATATATATCAATCAAGTAATAAACAGTGAATCAATTATCATTCCCATGAGGATTGTGTTAAACAGACTAGCACTTTAAACTTCAATTGTCTAAAGTGAATTGGTAAACTAAATAAAATTTGTGTTTAAAGAACTGAAATTAAACTAAACTAATCTAAGCAAAAATTATCCAAAATAGAGTGATTATAGGAGAGTTTGCTTTAAGATGATTAAGATAAGTGAGAGTATTAATTCATTGACTCATAGCTATATTAAATTGGTTCCCTTTTTAGATAGTTGTACAGATATTACTAATCTAGGTTCATTTGTATTCATATATGTCTTCTAATATATGCAAGCATAACCCTGTTTTAGTTAACTACTACGTTCTCATGCAACCAAGTAAAATAAGACTAATAACCGCATAACCTAATCATGATTACACAAAGATAATAGGTATATTTCTATCCATATTAACATCTAACCACTACAAGTAAATGGAAACTTGTGCCTTATATATGGATTTTATTCAAATCTCACTTTGCCAATCATGAATTTTCTTGCTAACGCATTAAGAATGATATATAAAGATAATCTCATGCAAGACAAGTTACAGCGCAACTTATAATCTCATTCAAATACAAGAAAATCAAGATAACATAGTTATGATGTCAAATCCTCCATGTCTCCCATCATAAGGAGATTTAGCCCATAAACCTAATTTCAAATTCCATAACAACTAAGTTTACAATCATCTCAAGGAAGGAGAATAAAAGAAAAATAAGTAGGGCAAAGAAAAGAGAAGATGAAACTCAATGATCTTTAATGAAATAGCTTGAATCTCCACTTGTCTTTCTCTTTGACTTGAATCCTTCTTTTCTCCTTCTCCACAGCAGCGACGAGCTCTTTTGATTTTTTTCTTGAAACCCTAAGAGAGGTTTTTATAAATCGCTACAATTGGAGCTCATATATATGGAAAATTCCACATGCACACCTTCGTGGGCAAGGCCACGGTGCTCTTGAACAGCGTGATAGTGCAAGTTTTGTGAGGCAGTGGGCTTCGTGTTGCAGCCACCACCATGCTGAAGACAAGATTGCTTTTAACAGCTCTCAACACTTTCTTTCTCATTCCATCAATTTGTTCCCTCAATTTTCATGTCAGTCACCAATATTTTCTACAAAGAGCAAAATAAAGTAAAAACAAGTAAATGCAATCCCATTAATCTAATAAATTGAAATGATCTAAAATGACATGGATTACAAGTGAATTAATGCTTGAAATGCATAAAATCCATAAGCTATGTAAGAACACCCAAATCGTGCAAACTAGTGCAAAACCTATGCAAATTTACATGTTTCTCTTAAACTAGCATTCGTATTAAGTGCGAAATGAGTGTTGATAACTCTATGAAATAGAGTTATCAATGAATATGTTTTAGAATGAGGACATGAGCATGAGCAGAATGGATGAGTGCATTGTTTCATGTTGAGTATGAAATATACATGAATTCTCTAAGCAAGTTGGGAATGAGGTGAATCATGGTGTACTTCAGTATAGCCATGTATGATGTCTTTAATAGTTATAAGTTAATTGAAGCACCAAGGTAACTTAGATGAGGATGATGAGCATCTTGTATTGCATGAACATTTGGAGGATTATTGCTTGCAAGAGCATGAAATAAAGAGTATGACAGTAATGAGTTGATGAATGAGCATATGCATTTGTAAGATTTTTATGTTTCGAGCTATTTTTATACGAATGACGTTTATTGGCTTAAACACTTCAATTTTACTATTTTTTAATTATTGAGTTGGCTTGGGCTCATGTTTTGTAATATCGATGTTTTTAAATACTAAGGCCAAGGTGGGGGCCTAGCATGGAGTTGGGGGTCAGACAAGAATGAAAGATGAGGTTTGTCAAGTCATACACGAGTTAGCCACCTAGTTAGTAGGATTTCAAACTTGATATTTCATTCGATGCATAGATGAGTGATATGGGGAGAATTCTTTTTGTAAAACTATTATTGTAAAACTATTATTATTATAGAGTTAATTCATGATTGTTGATGATAGTGAATTGGTGGAGGTTTGAATAATTTGGGTGTATTTGGAAAGTGATAATATTTTTGGATGAAAAGTTTTTTTGTGTAGAAGTTGTTAAATTAATATAAAATAATATGATATGATAGAAGTAATGATAATGTGTAAAAATAATAAAGTTAAAATAGATAAATTAGTTGTATATGTAGTTGTATAAAAATGATTAAAATTAGGATAGTTATATAAAAAGATGTAAAAAAATAATTTTAAAATATAATAGTTATGGAGAATGGAAAGGTTTTTTTAATAGTACAAAGTTTCTTATACAAAAAGACAAAACAAAAAAGCCAAAGAGAGAATGGGAGGTTCAACCACCATATGTCTCAGCCACCATCAAAGACATATGAGAGGAGAACCCACCCCCAATCAATCCAAAAAATCTTTACAAAAAGGATCTGCAATACAAATAGGAGGGATATTCCTCCAATAGCCATTAACACTCCCTTGCATTGAAGCCTATTTTGCTAACAGATGAGCACATTGGTTTCCCATCCTGAGAACATGAAGGAAAGGAATTTGGTTAAAAGAGAGGCTTAATCTTCTAATGTTATCCATTAGCACACCAGTGTTAGATCTAACCACTTCCCCTATCATCAGCCAATTCATTAGAAGGGATGAACCACTCTCACATTCCATGTTTTTTACCCTATAAGAAATTAGCAATTTTAGCCGCATAAGCTGAGCTTTTCCTTCCATCCATTCAGGGGCAGCAAAACCAAAAATAGGCAAGCATCTTGCTTCCTCAAAAGAACCCTACTGTCCCTAATTTTATTGCTCCCAATCCCATTATTTCGAAGTTAGTTTCTATTCAAGCATCAACTTTCAATTTGACAATGCTTGGACTTAGTCAGGTCTATTTTGCTAGGCTGTCATATAAAATTATGAGACCTTGTTGCGTTGCAATGGATGACTTATATAAGTATAGAAATTTTATTGCCCAAACCATCATGGATTCCAAGTTTACTTACTGACCTTCAGTCCACAACATATTCTTAGAATTCCAAATTTTCTAAGAAATTGTGCAGTATAACATGAAAGGGAACTTATCTCTGTCTTTAGCCATTAAGAGGAAACTATCTTTCATCTGGTAGACTGGCTTGTTAGTAATTGCTCCAAAGAAATTTTTTTTAAAGTAATTGCTCCAAAGATTTGATTTTCAAGGATCTCCTGGACTTTACTACATTTCCAAAAAATGTAGATTGTCTTCCTCCTCCCTCTCAACATTGTGTAACATACGATGTATCTTACATTGAATTCCCTTTTCCTTAGGTTCAATCTTAGTGGGAGAGAATTCGTAACAACTCTCCAATTGAAAATTTGGATTTTCTTTAGGAGTCTACTGCTCCAAACTGTCTTAAGAACCAATTCTATGTCTTTATCAGCTTCTGTCAATTCTTGTTCTTCTCTTTCTATGTTGCTTCATAAAACTTCTTATATGCTTACTTAACCGAGTACTTCCCATTTGACTCATGTTTTCCAAAAACTACATCTTCCTCATCGTAGATGGGTATAGGGATGTTTTTATCTAGTTCCATGCATTCTCGCCTATTGCTCTGGTTACATCCATTTCTTTCCATTCTCTTCTATCGAAATCAATAAACCAAGCCACTTTAATATCATCAAATATATTAAATGGTAAAGGACAAGCTTTGTATATTCTTTCTTGTGTCCAAATGTCTTTAGAGAATTTAACCCTTTTCCCATTTCCTGTTCTCTAGTTGCACTCATTTTTAAATATTGCTAAGCATGGTGAATACTTCTCCACACTAGTGAAGCCCCTTTGCATAGTGTAGCATTCCATAATTCCTTTGTGGGAAATTATTTTTTCTTTGAAAAATTTTATAGAATAATGAGGTAGTTTCTATTAGCAATCTCCATGCTTGTTTAGCCACTAAAGCAAGATTCAAATTGGCCATATTCATGAAACCCATTCCCCCATTTTCCTTTGATAAACACATTTTATTCTAAGAAATCCAGCTGATCCTCTTCTTCCCATTCATGTTGCCCTGCCAGAATCTACTATAAATTGAATTGAGATCTTGACAAACTTTCATTGGCAAAAGAAATAGGCTCATTGTATATATAAGGATCGACTGTGTCATAGCTTTGATGAGACTCTCCTTTCCTTCACATGATAATGACTTATTTTTCCAATCTTGAACTTTTTTCCACATTTTCTCCTTCACTTGTTGAAATGTTCTTGACTTATTTTCCCCACCCAGATGGGTAACAACAAGTATATGTTCATTTAATTTTCTTTTGAATTCAGTTTGGATGCCATTTCATTCCTTGTAATTCTGCTTATATTTTTGTTGAAAAAGGCGGTAGTTTTTTCCATATTCACCTTTTGACCTAATGCTCTCTTGATGTTTTCAAAATCTTTAATAGCTAATCCACTTCTTCTACTTTGGCATTCAAGAACAAAAGGGCATCATCGGCTAAGAAAAGGTGTGTCAACATGGGACTGTTCCTGTAAACTTTGATTCCTTTTAGATGACCTTCTTCATGGGCATGTTTATATTAGAGCTGATAGTCCCTCTGCACAAAATAGGAAGAGATATGGAGATAAGGGGTCACCCTGCCTTAGGCCTCTGGTTGGGTGGATAATTCATGTTAATGAGTTGTTCAAGGAGAAGTTATAAGATACTGAAGCCATATAACTCTCCATCTAATGAACCCACTTCTTACTAAAGTCCATTTTATCCATTACTGCTAAAATAAACTTCCATTCCACTCTATCATAAGCTTTGGTCATATCTAGTTTCACTGTAATTGCCTTTGTCCTTTCATTCTTCCTATTTTTCAATGTGTGAATGACTTCCAATGCTATGAGAATATTGTTTATTATTAACCTCCCTGGGACAAAGGCACTCTGCTCTTCTAAAATGATTCTCTATAGACATTTCTTCAATCTGTTTGTGAGAACCTTTGAAATAATTTTATAGAGTACACTGCATAGATTAATAGGTCAAAAGTCAGAAATCTTGATGGCTCCTTTTTTCTTTGAAATTAGCACAATGATGATCTAGTTAATTTCTTTGAAATTTTTTATTTGATCACCCACAGCTTTGGTCTCAAACAAATCTTTGTAGGCTAAGTAAATTTCCTCTTCTATCACTATCTATTTTTTCTAAAAAAAAAAAATAGACATGCTATCCATTCCTAGTGCTTTTATAGGATTCATTTCCCTAATTGACCTCCAAACTTCATCTCTAGTCACTCGTTGTGTAAGGAACTAGTTTTCCATGTCCGTCACATGACATCCTACATTGTCCACCACTTCCTGAATTCAACCATGACCATCTGATGAGAATAATTTTTTGAATTAATTCCATGTTATGCTTTCCTTTTCATCTTGTGAATTAGCTCATCTTCCATTCTCATCTTCAAGTATGCTAATCAAAATTTATCTTCTTCTATCCAAGGCTATTTTATGAAAGGAACATGTATTCTCGTCTCCTTATTGCATCTAAAACACCTTGGCCCTCTACTTCCATATAATTTCCTCATCATGCTGATAATAAATTCGTGTTCTTTTATTAGCAAGTCCCTTGCGTCTTTTGTATTTTCCCCTTTCTATTTCTGTAAGATACTGGATTTTTTTAGATGTTTCCCATAGTTCTCTAATTCCATCTCTTTAGTTCCAAGCCACATTTTGCCATTTTATCCTTAATTTATTTGAAACCTTTTGTTGTGTTGAAGGTTTTATCATTCCATACTTTATGAATGATCATATTTGCCTCCTTGGGTTTTGCCCAAAATAACTCATACTTAAAAGGTCTATAATGTCTTCTGTTTGATGATCTGGTATCCAACTTTAAGAGAATAGAGTTGTGGCACAAGAAGCAGCAAAATAATGGTATAACTTACCAAAGGGGAACATGGATAGCCATTCTGATTTAACCAAACATCGGTCTACCCTTGCGTCCACTTTATCTTCCCCATCCTATTATTTCCAGGTCACGATTGGGCCAATGTAAACCAAATCGTGGAGCTCACAATAATCTATAGCTTCACGAAATTTTTTTATTTGAGCTTCTGATCTTCTATTTCTGCTGTCTACTTTTGAAATGCCCACTACTTCATTAAAATCACCTATGACAGCCCAAGGTCTCTTAGATTGGTTTCTTAGCTATTTTAGGAGATTCCAAGATTCTTCCCTTTTTTGTACTTGAGGATGCCCATAAAAACCTATTAATCTCCAAGTCTTGCAATTTTCTTCCAAGATCCAAGCATCAATATGATGAGAGGAGAATGATTTGATGTGAACATCAGCCTCCATCATCCAAAAAAAGAGCTAGTCCTCCCTTCCTGTCCTCATAATCTACTGCCAAACAATGTTCCATCTTCAACTTGAACTTCAACTGGCTCATTTCATTTGCTTTACTTTTGGTTTCTGATAGGAAGACTAGCTTTGGATTTTTTTTCTTGATAATATCAAGAAGATTACTAATTGTTAGTGGGTTCCCAAGTCCACGACAATTCCAAGCTAATAATGTCATCTAGCTTTGGTGGTTTCGAGATTCTCTCTCAGCCACCAACAGATGATGATCCACCACATTCTATTCTCCTTCTATTTTTTTTTCTCCCCTTCATCAATCCTTCAGTAATCATGTACTCTTCCTGATTTAGCCTTCTTTTGTTCGTAATGAAGCTTTCCTCAATCCTGTCACTTGTGCTATCCACCTCTTTTGTAGAAAGTATTCATGCACTTGTTCCCCTTTTAGCCTCCATGGTTATTGTTCTCCCTGTATTGTTCAAGTATTGGCTATCTTTTATTCAACATTCCTCTTGTGACTTAGAATTTCTGACATATCAGCTTTACTTAATAGCTCCTTAACAATTCTTTCTTGAAATCTATGTTCCACTCGGGTATTTGGCTTGCTATGAAGATTGCTTTCAAGATTATCTATGGACTGATTTCAAAGCTTGAATTAGCACTCCATTTGGCTTACTGACCTACTTTTGTTAAGGGAGATTCTTTCTTGCCAATTTTCTACCCTCCATTTGGCTACCTTGAATTACCACTTCATGTTCTCTTTTACTTACTAATTCCAAGCTTTCCCCTCCTGGTTTAACCAATGAAGCCTCCCATACTATTGTTGTAGGGTTTTCTTTATCTGGCAACTGATTATCCGTGTATTTTGTCACAGCCCCTTCCCCTTCTTGCAGCTTTCCCGCATCATTCTAATGCCTTTCTACCCATTTCTCTCCTCCTTTAAGTCTATCTTGCTGCTTGTCTACTTATTCTCATTTTCACCCTCTTCCCTTAATGTTACCTTTGTCCTTTCTTTATCCCTCCTTCTCTTAAGAGATATACTTATTCCCCTCAACCTTTTCCTTGTCTTCCTCTTTGTCAAAAGAGACAATGTAAAGATTTTCTTCAACCTCAAGCATCTGTATTTTGCCTATAATCTTCCATATCCTCCTTAAAGTAGTTTTAAATATCACCCTATTATATCCTTTAGAATCCTAGACTAAACATATTATAGCTTATTTGCCATGTAGATCTAACTTTTTGTAGAATTCTCATTCAATGCATGGATCTACATTTCTTTCGCTAAAAATTCAGCATCTCGTACATCCATCATCCCTTGATAGCTACTTCAACTTTAGCTAGGTTTTGGGTTTGATGACTTACTAGAGCTTAGAAGTAGACTGATTTTCTTATTGGAAGAGCCAGGAATGAAGATCTTCAAGTTTCCAAAGACAAGCTTTACTCAAATGGGGTTATTGCTCTGTGACCTTCGCTCTTACTCTGCATTAGCTTATGCTTCAGTATCATCTCATTAGATTTACTTCCCAGAGTCACACTACCTTTCCTTGATCATCCATTAATTTCCATTCATTCCAAAGCTTCTTGAAAGGTTGCTGGCTTGAGAAAAATGGAGGAAAACTAACATAGGTTACCACACCCTACAAAGGATGAAAAGTTTTATATTAAAAATTTTTATTAAAAAAATAAGCCCTTTATTTGGTTTAACTTCCATATTCCAATATTTTATGCTTGACTTGAAAATGCCTTTAGACAATATAATATAAGTATGCTTGTACAAATTGGTTCCATCTAACCCCCAACTTCACGATATTAAGGAAATGTTGTATCACGATATTAAGGGTTGTAAGAATTTTCGGTGAAATGTGATGACATTTGGCTAAGGATGAAGGTTAGCCTTCGGGGCGCCACAACATTGACCATATGGGGCCCATAAAATAAATGTTTGGATTTAAAAGAAGTCTATTTTAAAATATGAAAAGCGCGGAGTTTAAAAAAATATCCGTGTAACTGAGATGCATTAGAACATTAATTAACTGATCAAATAAGATGAGCAGAATCCAACATTTGTTCTTGTTAGAATCCAGCTTTTGTATTAATTAATTACTATTGAGGACATCTCCTTAAGATTCCAATTGGCTCTTTTGTTAGTGATTATAAAATATTTTAATACATTACACACTAAACACTAATTCTATATAATTGTTTGATAGATCTTACATTAAATTAAATAGTATTTGTTTGTCTATATCCTATGAATTTAATTGGTATGACTTCCATT